>OX438770.1:7192708-7792708 GCA_949316455.1 Acleris holmiana | reverse complement strand
TTTATCAAATAAGTAAATACATAAATAGTATTTTTTACACGTAAAGATTGTTTCTTGAATAGCTGGCATGAATATTAGATCAAAGAAAAATTTGGTCTACTAGGATTGTGCGAGTGCTATCTTTTAGACAGTTTATATCTCGAACCAAAAATTTAGTTATGTACATACTTTCATTCCCTCTTTTCATGGTTTCGTGCCAGCTCTTTTAAAACGACCTCTACGTGATTACTATCTACTACAGTAGAATTATGTTGAGTTTACCACTGACAGATGGATTGCCTTCATATTAATCTCATACAAATAAAATACTTATTACTAAATCGGTAGACGTGGGTATTGAAAATTGAAAATTAAATTAAGGCAAACTCTCTGTCAATGGTAAACTTACAGGGCCTCCATTCTACTGCGTTATAACGATATCGCGTTTGACGTGTTTTAGAATCGTTTATGTCACAGTCGCCATTATTGTAAATGACAAAAAAGTTATCACAACGTTGACAATACGGAAACAGGTCAAAAACGATATCGTTATTACCGTGTAGAATCGCAGCCCTGTAATCGTACTACTAGTCTGTTACGATACAGACGCAATGAGTGAGCTAGAAAAAACAAGATGTGCTAGCCATACCCGACAAGGCTGAGATTCTACACGGTAATGTCGTCATTACCGTGTATCTAATTTTACTTGGTTCCGTATTGTGAACGTTTTGATGACTCTTATAATTATCATTGACAATAATGGAGACTGTGGCATAAACCTCAAACGCGATTTCGTTATAACGCAGTAGAATAGAGGCCCAGGAGTAGGGGAATAAACTTTTTCAATAATACTAGGTACTTTAAAAGTATTCAAATATTTTATTTTCGACGTGGTCTACGGCAAGGCGGCGATTCGTCGAGAATTTCGTGGTCCGGTTTTCTCTTTTTTTGGGCTTTTTTTTTTCTTTCCTTTAAGCTTCATAGCTTTCATTTTCTTATTTTTTCTTTCTTTTTCTGTTCCTTCATGGCCCCTATTATATAGTCTGGATCCCTTATTGCCATTTTTCGGGTAAACCTTGGGTCGATAATTTCTCGCAGTAAACAATCTTTTTTTTACATGTTTTTTATACAAAGTTTTTGGACATGGGAACTAGGCCAACAGCAGCTGATAAATCAGTACGCTGAGTGAATCCACATCCAATGGCCACTGTGCCTGCTACTGCACTAGTATTGAGATCCATTACATCAGTAGGGATATCATTGTTCATTTGAAATGTCATATTGCACATTTTGCACTTAAGTGCATATAGTGAGATGAGCCCACTCCGAGTTTGCGATATAATTTCAACTGCTTGTAACCCGCAATTCAACGGGCCATGGGACGATATTTCTTGCAATTGAGTAAAAAACTGCAATACATTAACTATTCTTCTCCCATACTTTGTTTCATTGCTTTTGTCACTGAAATAGCAGATTAAAAAACATAAGTATACAATCATGTTCATAATTGATTCAAAATTAATTATTACGGCATATAATTAAAGAGCAGATTAAATTGTATTATGTTAATTTGGAGAGGTGGCCCATGTAGTAGACCGGTCAGTATGGGCAAGTCTGAAACTGTAAGATATACAAAGATCTGTTCTTAGGATCCATATCATCGATTTTAGTGACAAGAAAAACTGCATGCCTAGATTTAACAAACACTAGTAGGTACTCAGTTTGGGAAACAAACCCGGAAGTTTTAAAAAGTAAAATTTGCATTATTTCTAATTAGATATCAATTGTGTAGGACTTAAGCAGTAAATGTTACTATGAAATATGTTATCTAAAATGAATAAAATGCATTGTTCACCATATCCTTTAAAGATAAAAAAGATAACAGATAAAAGTTGTTTATTCAGTAAGTATGCCGCACGGGCACTTTTAAACGTCAAAATTCTACCAGCGGTTCCCAAGAGGAGACCAATGCTGAGAAGAAGCGCCACAAGACTCAACAGTCAGTATTTTTTTTTAATATTGCTTATGACAATGATAGAACTTAACCTAGCATTATATCAACCAATTAATAAAATTTCAAAATATATACATCATGCACAGTTAAGCAGGAAAACGTGTCGAAACTTCTAATAAACACAGGAGCAAATAAATAAAATAATAATAATATTTATACCTACCCATGGCGGTGCAAAACTAAATGAAAAAAAATATTTAATAAAGTTTTGATACATTCTCCTACAGAAACACAGAAACCATGTCCCCAAGACTAGATTGTTAGTAAGCTACGTTATATATCTAAGTATCAATCTAGTTATGTTACGTTATGTATCTTAGGCCAAGCATTTTTCTCTGTTAGATAATCCTCGACCCTATAGTTTAATTCAATTTAGTAGGTGTTTGAAATGACAACCAACACAAATTCGACACTTAAAGATACAAAACGCAATAGTAAAATCTAACATAAACGAGTTCAATTTTGTATAAAAAAAATGGCTGTACTTTCAAACACCTACTAAATTAATAAATATCACAGGAAAATGTCACACAAATTGACCTAGTCCCAAACTAAGCTCTAGGCTTGTACTTATGGATACTAGACAACAATAAAGAGAAATATATACCCCCCATGTTGTTGCCGGGTTAGAATAGTGCCACTCCATGTCTTCCTGTGGATGTTGTGAGAGGCGACTAAGGGAATAAAGGCTTGTAGTACTGTTAGGTGATGGGCTTGCGACCTGTCACTAATACACTGGTAAACATCTTAGCCTGACTATGCAAAATGTGGTTAGGTACAGAATTATTAACAAGTTTAGAGTTGTTGGTATTCTGTTGCTCTGCCTACCCCACTCTGGGAATAAAGGCGTGACGTTATGTATATATGTAGGTATGTATGTAAATATATACTTAAATACATAGAAAACATCCAAGACTCGTGCTCATCATACAAATGTTTCATAGTAACATTTACTGCTTAACACCTACACAATCAATATTAAAATAGAAATAATGTATGTTTTATTTTCCAAAACTTTTGCTTATGATTCCCAACCAGAGATTTAGTTCTTTTAAATATATGAATGCAGTTTTTCTTGTCAATAAAATCATGTCTTATAGTTTCATACTTGCCCAAACTGACCGATCTACATTGGCCATCCTGTATAGCATGTATATTCACAATATATATTTTTCTTACTGTTCAGAACCATTGGATATATTATCACCATACACTACATCAAAATCATTATCAAAATGACCATGACCAGATGTCGACCTGCAACAATAAAGAGAACTAAATAAATATAATAAATAAATAAATATCAGGGGACAATTTCACACAAATTGACCTAGTCCAAAACTAAGCTCTAGGCTTGTACTATGGGTACTAGACAATGGTAACATACTTAGATAGAGAAGTACCTACATAGAAAACAACCAAGACTCAGGAACAAATACTCATGCTCATCACACAAATATTTGCCCTTACCAGGATTTGAACCCAGGACAGCTGGCTTTGGAACTAGTTTAGTAGTTTGTAATAGATCATAGATCAAACAAAACATACAGAAGTTTACAAATCTACCTTTGTATAATGCCAAGTATAAAGAACCATTCATACACTCTAAACTTTCTTTATTATGTTAGACGTACTTAAGAGAAAAAAGTATTAATTTAAAGATGTCTAAAGTATAAGTAAAAACTGGATTATGATTTTCAATATGAATGGTAGAAGGCCTAAAACAAAAATTAAAACTTATATTTATAGTAACTGCCAATCCAAGTATAATAAAAGAGCCAAAAACTCATAGTTGGTAAATCAATTATGCTATTCCCAGTTGATACACTGCTGCCCATGTGAAACCCGCAACCATGAGGTCTTTATGTAGGCACGTAAGTAATGTACTTTACTTTTGAAATGCATATTATGGACACTTTGTAAGTACTTACTGTACAGCGGAATCTCGCTGCTGTTTAGCTTGTTGCCCACATCGACCGCGACGTTTCCGAAGCAACTTGATTGAGGCAGAAGGTTTTCTGCCCCGCTTATTCCCCATTTTCACACGTATAAAACACGAAGTTCAATCAAAAGAAATAATTAACACAATTGAAACCAAACAACGCAAAGGACAAAATATAAAAAAAACTACAGTAGCTACTTGTTCGCACGGAATAGTAGAACTAGAACGCAACTGACTGACTCACAACTGAAAGTAGTGACAACTGACCGTAGGAGCAAAACAAAGTTTGAAACATTCAAACTGTCAACCAAGGAAACAAATACATCCAACGATCTGGCAACGCCGCGGCCGGCCGCCACACGCCAACCCAAACCGAGCTCGCAACGTCGCTTTCATCGCTTTGAAGTTTTGAGTACCTAGGTACCTATATACGTAGTTATAACTTTTACGAAATTTTACTGATCCAACGTGAATGCAAGTTCAAATCCATTATATAACACTAAAAACAATTTTTATTCAAATTATTTTAGCTTTTGTTTAAAATAGTTTTGTTTATTTTTTGAGTATTTTAAACTCTTTTTTTTTAGTTTGTATATATTTTTTTTGGCCACATTCAACAAAATGCTTCAAAACGCCTAGTCATAGTTTAAGAGCAAACATTTAGTTGATTGTTTCATTAGGAGCATATATGTTTTGAGTATATAACATGGAAATTCTTATTAAAACTAATAATATTTCAGCTCACACCACACATTAAGCCTTTAAAAAGAAGTGTGGAAAGTTTGGCAACAGACTAAATCGCCCAGCCGGAATAAAACCAATATAAACTTTTTAAAAACGGTTTATTCAAAGTTGTATATAAAGCTTACTATGAGTAAGATAACTATATAAATGAGCTAGAGCCAAACTTGAGGATATGTGTCTTCAGATTGTTATCATTTAAACCTAACACTTCCTATAGTTTTACCAAGAAATTTATCCGAAAACACCTCGATTTCATAATTTTGCCGTACCCTTCGCCTTAACAGGATTGTCTTAAACTAAATGAAAAAATAGTATTTTTAACAAAGGCAATTACTAGATACTATAACTTCTATTTTATTATATGATCTAGATAATGGGTGATTTACACAACACACTATTGAAAAAGAACGAGTGAGGCGACAAAGGCAGTCATTTCTTAATGGCTCTACGGGTCCTTTTATGTCGCAAAAAATGTAGAAATTTGGGGTCTATATTGTCTGCCATAATTATTTTTAGTCATAATGTGTTTTATAATTATCTCAAGTTATAACGTATTTTAAACTATTACTTATTCAGTATTTGAAGATTTCCCTCACTAAAACCTATAACGGAGTAATGTTAATATTACCTTTGGTATCAATGATCTAGCTGGTAATCTCAGATTATCTGCTCAAATTCAGAATGGAATCGTAGACCGCCCTCACTAGCGGTGCGGCAAAGTATTACTTAAGGCTGAGCCACACCGGTTGCGTGTGCAGAACCTGCGTGTCGACGATTTGTTCCCACAATATTTTTTTATAAGTAGCATTTTTAAACTCTTTATTCCTTAAATTGTATAGGTATTCATGTCCTCGTACAATGAGCTTTTCTTTTAGTTTGAGATTCATGACTAAAGTGATTAAAAACCACCACGTGCACCAGCACAGTTGTAAATACAATAGAGCTGCGCGTGATCGAATTTGTCCAGTTCGCCGTCGCACAGCGAACGCCTATTAGATACAACGTCGTCACTGCACGCATCCAAGCGACGTTACCGCTCCGCTCTCTGCATGCGTCCACCCAGCACGCAGAGCCGTTTTGTCTCAGGAGAGCTGCAATGCATGCGACACGCACTACGTGCACGTCACGCAAGCGTTGTGACATATTGTATGAGGATTCATACTATACAACGCAGGTGCTGCGCATGCAACCGGTGTGGCTTGGGCTAGGTGTGGTTTACTTGCTTATATATACTGTGGTATATTTGTGACGCTATTATCAAAATTAGTTTCGATTATAAAAATCCTTTGCAGTGTCGTATCTCTTATCTCTTTCTCCCAAATTAGTCTCTAATGACGAGTGACAGGTATGGTGTGGTGCATCGAATTTAATACTAAGTAGTTACCATCCTGGGCAGAAACATCTGATAGTTCCAAGTTTAGTATACATTAAGGATAATTAAATTATTGAAAAATAGCACCCCTTTATACTTAAGTTACATTTCGGCAACAGGTATATTTGCTCTAAAAAGTACCTACTACTTAGTTGTTAAGTTGCTCTTCACCATGATCTTAATCTACTTGGTCTATGATTGGGCATTACCTAACTATCAAACTATATACTAAATAAAAAATACTAGGTACTGAGATGTTACTTTTGGTCTACTTTGTCAACGCACAAATTAACTTTTGAGACATTTTGAGTGTGTTAATAAAGTGCGATTTGTTCAAATAATGTTATCTCCACAAAATGACATTGCTGGGAACACGGCGATTCAAATATGTATGCCATCATTCAGTATCAAAGAGGTCGGAATACAAATTAAGTTTCAGAGTTCGCTTAAAATAAATTGTTCTCTTAAAAATAACAAAACAAATGTTAATAATCAAATAACCTCGTCATCATTTAAATTAATTCTGTTCTCAAAATCTTTTAGATATTTTCAGTGAGATGATCTTACTAAAGACTCTACATTTGAGCTATTTCACCATTTATTTTATAGTTGCAAATGCAATTGCAAGTGCAAATGGGCTAAGTACCTGCCATGCTGTCCTAATCACACAGCTTCAGCCTGCTCAAAACGAAAATGTTAACTAGTATAATTTGTTTAAACCTCCTACAACGCTAAACGTAACAAAAACTGCAACAGCTTGGCTAGCTAGGATATACTTAATCCTCCAATCTACCCTCATTCTTTCAAAAACCTTAACCCAAGGCCTACGTGTAAAACTAAGTACATGTACCTAATAAACAATTCTGATTTACTCAAATGGGTGTCACGAGAGTAAGGTTTTCGATTCGGTGATCCAGATTCATGTAGTTAGGCCCACCTCGTGTTGGAACGCGGGACCGTACTGTAAGTCTCTTCGCATTGCATCACGTGTTTGTGATGTGTTGCAGAACTCCTAAAACGTCTTCCCTCCTACGGCCAACATGATATTCTCAAAGGCTATCCAGTTAATTAGAGCCCAGGGACCCAGACGCATCCAGAGCGGCAGGAATCCCTTGTATAGTGCCAGGATACCCTCGTTCCTAACGGATTGTTGGAAGCAGTCGATCATGCCGCGATACAGAAGCCCTCTGAAAAAAATAAAACGATCTTAATTTACCAGTTTAAATAGGTAACCCATCATTTTATCGAATTTAATTTCATAGATTCTATCATTTTATGGAAAGCCGTTTTCTGCTGGCAGGGTTCGGAAACCGGTTATATTTTCAAACCGTTATTATGTACTTGACGCAAAACCTTTTCATTTCGATTCCGTTCGCATTAACCGGTTTTTGGAGAAATAAAAAGTCTAGCATTTGCATTCAGAAAGTATAACTTCGGGAAGTGGAACTGATGATGAAGACCAGAGATGGCCATCGGAACTCCTCAACGGTACCTATTTCAAGGGTGGCGTTAAGATATCTCGATTAAGATAGTTGAGCGACTACAACGAAGAATATTCACTTGTTGAAATATGACTATGACTTTCCGGCGGCGTTAAAAAATAACTTCTTTTAAAATTGTAGGCACCTACCTAATAGGTTATTCCAACTGAAGTCGACGACCACAAAATATTTTCACCAAAAAAGCCGACTTCAGTTGGACTAACCTATTAGGTTACAATTTTAAAAGCCGTTATTTTTTGCGTTTTTGAAGGCGGTTTTTTGTTTATTATCTTAGTGTAGTGTGCAGAAAATAAATCTATTTGCTTTTCAATTTTGATACGAAATAGGAAGAGAGGAAATAACTAAATAACATACACCATCGGTAGGTACAGTCTGTATTAAATACCTACTATTAAAGAGCAGTTTCAAAAATATTTGACATTCGGTATACCTCTGAGCACATCTGACTAAGAATGCACGTACAGTCACCGGCATAAATAAGTTATCATTAATTAACCTTGTCACTTTAACGTCGTGTTTGAAATGTCATAGGAAATCGTCAAACGATTAAAAGCGACAAGGTACAGAAATCATCACTTATTTATGACAGTGACCGTACGTAAGCAAAAGAAACAAAGTCGCCATATCGACATTGCGGTATGTCCGGGCGGCGACCGCGCGACTTTGGCCGCGTTCGATCGACCTCGACCGATGCACCGTATATTTTGGTACCTACCTATACTATACTTAAGTTTCTGTCTTATTCGTGACTCGTGTAATTTGTCTGCCATTTAATGCATTTTTAGCAGTTGTAATTCCCTATTAACGATGAAAATCGAATGATCTATGCGCTTCTAAAAATTGATGAAATTAATATTTGTCACTTTAGTCACGAAGATTGGTTTTTTCATTGAAATTAAACAACTGTAAGAGATTGACAACTATTTTCTTATATTATAAGAAATGTGATTCGTCTCTTATGGAATAGATTAGTCCCTCGAAACGTTCGAAACCTTTTAACTTAATGAATCACGAGCTCAATTAGGGCCGCGTCATCCGCGGAACTTTTATTGACAGATTGATTGAGTTCAAGTGAAATCTTACTTGTGGCGCCATATTACCAACGCGCCGCTGCAGGGCGAGTTTAGCAATCGCAGTGTTTTTTAGGTGTAGATATATTATTTATATAAATTATATTAATTATTAAATGATGAATTAAAATATATACTTAAGAATAATATAAAGGCAAGTTGGTATAATAAGTATGCATATTAGTTACTATACACACGACATTCATTTTACAATACAATCATTTTACTTAAATTGTAGTAATCGCTCACTTTTTTGTACATTTTAACACATTTTGTGCCAAGAATATAGTGCGTTGTCATCGAGGGTTAATGTAGTACCAGTAAAGGTAAAAAAAGGATATGTTATACTTTGATTTTTAAGATGAGAATAAGTGCCCGTATTTTGCACCCGTTTTTACCTTTGACGAAGTCAAAATTAGAAATACAAACAATTGTCTGTACCATTAAGTAATTAATAACAAGACTTAGAATATACATAACATACATAAAATCACGCCTAATAAGAATATTTGCACAAATATTTCTCAATATTGGCTACGTTATTAAAGGAAACGTGCGATTTTGACCGTTTTTTATCATTATTATTCTCTTTAAAAAAAAACGAAGTATGTAATAATGGTAGCGATCCGGATCTGATCCAGAGAACCGGCTTAATTGCTATTTCAATACTCAATCACTAATTGTTTGTTACTGGACTCGATTTTGTCTGCGACTACGACGTGATGCAGGGCCCGTCCAGATCGCTACCATTATACCTACTTCATTTTTTTAAAGATGAGATTATAAAAGTATAAATAAGGTCAAAATCGCACGTTTCCTTTAATAACGTAGCCAGGCCTCTGCCTTTTCGCCTATAAATCTTTGACAAATGCATCGTTTCGCAACCTATTCATTTGCCAACCCGCTTTTTTTTCTTTAACTACTTAAATATTTCAGGATTTTTATATAACTAACCCAACCTAACCTATAGTGTTCTACACAATGGTCCTGAAATAAATCCAGAATTATTTACAGGTTCGGGTAAAATCGCGGGTTGTCAAATGATAGGATCCCATTTAGGCATTACCTCCCGTCTACCCCGACAGGCTGGTTCATCAGCCGAGTCTTCAAGACGTCCGCGGGCGTACCCACGACGGCTGCGACGAAGCCGGCGGTGAACGCGGCGCAAGCGTGCACGGCGGCGGTGTCGGCCATGCCGAATTCACGTATTAGTAACTGCTTGGTGTAGTCATAAGCGGCTAAGTCCCCCATGTTGACTAGGGCAGCGCGTTGCACGTTTGGGATGGCACCTGATGAAAAAAAAACTATAGGATTCAGACATAAATAGCTATAGGAGCCAGTGTTGGACACTAAGCTAACGGGTGGGTTATTCCCATCTTCCAACCTATCCAACCAAGGTATTTAAGGTTGGATAGGTTGGAAGATGGAAATTACACTGACAGGTACCAATAATAAATAAATAAATAATAGATAAAATAAATAAATATCAGGGGACAATCTTACACAAATTTGATCTAGTCCCAAACTAAGCTCTAGGCTTGTACTATGGGTACTAGACAACGATAAACATACTTATATAGAGAAATACATACTTAAATACATAGAAAACATCCAAGACTCAGGAACAAATATTCGCGCTCATCATACAAATATCTGTCCTTACCGGGATCGGAACCCAGGACCGCTGGCTTCGGGGGCAGGGTCACTCCCAACTAGGCCACCGTGTCGTCCAAAACACTAATGGACACTTAACTCTTAAATCAAACATAATTACGGTCATAAATTGATTGTTGCAATACAAATGAATTATCCTTGTCTTCGGTAAAGTAAATAAGAATGAAGTGTCCATCACTGCCCCCTTGTCCATTACTGGTTCCATCACCCATAGTGTGTTGTTGGTCGACTCGATGTTTATACGCTTGATTTATAACAGCGAAGATCTTGCGACTACCTCACTGCTCCATCGTCAAAGGCATTCCACCAAATTCCATAGCGTTAGCAACGTATTTGCAGTCTTGTGATCATCAGGTGGTCTGGGTGTTCGTTAGCCTTCACCTTACCAAAAAAGAACCCTTTGACTACGAGTAGGTACAGTCAGCCTTATAAGTTGCTGCACACTTGTCTTTAGTGCTGTCGCTTTAGCTTTATGTTTGAACTATGCACTAATTTGTCAAAGACGTTAAGGCGACAAAGGTTGCAGCTACTTATAAAGCCGAATATACCTAGACGTAAAATAAAAGCGTGTAATAACAGTCATGTCTTAACATTTATAACTCCACAACCATCTTGTTTTCGTGCCGCAGACACCGACGTCATGCTGACGCAAAATGCAATTCAACAAAAATACATTAAGGGGCTACCCTGGGCCAACGGCGATGACGTGCGATTTTCTGACATTTAAATGTGAAAAAAAGTCCGTCAGTTTTACACAGGATTACTAACTGCATTTTCAAAGAAGTCATTTCAGAGGCGAATCAAAATGAGTCCAATTACGGTTTTTTTTATTCTACTATGGGTTAAATTGAATATTAAGTAAAATGACAGAAAATCGCGCTTGAAGGTCTTTGGCGCAGGGTAGCCCAGTAAATAAAATTGTCGTCAGTGTGTATGACACTCAACCGGACTCTTAGTACTAGAAAGCTGTAATTTGGTATGAATATGCATATTAGTCACGTCAACAAAGTGGTACAATAAAAAGTAAAAAATATATTTTTTTAGTGTACCTCCCCTACACGTAACGTGGGGAAGTTTTTTTTTCTCGTCTACCCTATAGTGTCTTTCAATTATAACGGGTTTGTATAAACAGTTTTTCGATTAAGTAATCCGTTTATGAAATATTAAGCTATAAAGCGCTAACTTTTGTTAGACTCCAGTGTCGTCCCGTCCCTTTTGGTTGGTTGGTTGGTTGACGTAACGTCTGACTCCAGAGACGACGTCAACACACGCATCACCGTTGTTCAAACATATATTTTTAGAGTTGCTAGTTTTCCTGTAGCTCTTGCCTATCCCACTCCGGGAAGGACGCCGTGGTGTTATGTATGCAATACACTTATGTACTTAAACACGAACTGTGGCTGCTGTGATTAAACTCACCTCTCCAAAACCCGAGGATGCCGCTCTCCTTGTACAGCAGCCTATAGGCCTCCAGGCAGCCAGAGAACCGCGGCTGACAGCCATGCAGCACCCGGCGGCCCTCAGTCTGCATCTGGACCTTCACCAGGTCGGTTGGGGACGCGATCAGCTGCGCCAGCGAACCCGCCGCCAGCCCGCCTTCACTTCGGGACAAACGATACTATGTGATGTATGACATGTAATTACGGACGTAAATGTATGATTAACATGTGCATGGCATACTTATCCCTTTAAGGGATCTCTTCCAGTTAATCTGTTCATGATTGAAGATACTTTTCGATAGGATATAAGCAATATTAAAGATGTGCACAGAAAGTACCTAAATAAACCACTAATTCTACAGCTAAATACCTACACTATAATGATGCGGTGGACTACCAACTGTCATAATGTTCAATCTAAGTATACACAGTTAGTACATTTAATGCATACCTACATATAAGCGTTGTCCTGTAGCCAATACCTTAAAGAGAGGAGGAGGAGGAGAATCAAAAAACCGCGTATTGGACTCATTTTGTTTCTCCTCCAAGAGTAAGTACCTACCGATACTCTTTAATTTTGCAAAAATATGAAAAAAATAGTAAGTTGTTGTTTATAAAACTGACAGACAAATTTTAAATATTGTGTTAAGATATTAAGGAAAATGTCAGAAAATCGCACGTCAAGGCCGTTGGCCCAGGGTAGGCCCTTAAATTTAACCCGGTAGGTTGTATGCGGGCGTTGTACCTATAAAACAAAGGATGCGGCACCTGGTGGGGTGGCAAACTAAGGCAAAGGGACGGCAGTGAATGTGCTGCCCTCGTTCGTCAGTTAGTTTATTCTACACGAGCTCTCATAGATAGGTATATAGATAATGTAAGCTGGTAATACATAACCTTCCTTTTTGGGCAGTCATAGAGATCTTCTATTTTTAAAATGAGCACCCTTCAACTAAACAAGACGCATCACCATGTGAGTGTGAACCTCGGGAGAGAACACACACAGGGGCGTTAGTTTAAGATCTAATCCCTATTAACTAATTAAGTGTATAATTTAATGTAAACTCATAGGTATAGTATAACTTATGAACTTTGACCGCGGAATATCAGAACACTTACTTAATTAACATTAATTAACGTGCACGCGCGAGATAAAGTGCGAAGGTCTGTTTACTGTAATCACTTGGACTTTGTCATATCTATATACCTAATATTTATTTATGACTAAGTCAAAGCCCCTAATATCGTAATCGATAAAGATAACAAATATGACGAATATTATCCACATGTATTTTTTTATCAGACTGTAGTTTTAAGTGTTTGTTCGTTTTTAGCAGATTAAAGTACCTATTAAGTACTTTTAAGTGGCTGTATTTTACATCTCTACCAAATAAGGATGACTGTCTAGTGAAATGAGCTACTTTTCATAGTGTCTAAAATGATAAATTATATAGAATCATGCGAAGTGGATAGCATTAGAAAACTTCGGAGAGACAATGCGTTTAGCGCAGGACCGAGAACCCAGACCGGAATGTGACATGATAAGGAAGAGGCCTATACCCAAGAATGGGTAGATACATGCTGATTGGACGGATGGATGGAACGGTAAACATCCCTATTCTCACCTAAAGACGCAGCACCCAAAGACATTTGTCCGTTCTCGTCCCTAAGAGCGCCGCGAAAATACTCGTAGAAGATGAGCCGACTGCCGGAGTAGATGATGTGCCTCTGGAACATCGGCATCAGCCCGCTCCAGAGTTTAAGGACACCTTCGTGCCTGACTATGCCCTCTGCTGTCTTGAACATGCCAAGGTTTTCTAACTAGAAAGAAGAGGTTCTATTTAACACAAACGTTTTTTTAAAGTGTTAACGTATCTATTTTTAACTGACTTTTAAAAATGAGGAGGTTGATAATTCGTCGGGTTTTTTTTGTATGTTCCCGGATTACACTTTTTAGGGTTCCGTAGCCAAATGGCAAAAAACGGAACCCTTATAGATTCGTCATGTCTGTCCGTCTGTCCGTCCGTATGTCACAGCCACTTTATTCCGTAACTATAAGAGCTATACTGTGGAAACTTGGTAAGTAGATGTATTCGGTGAACCGCATTAAGATTTTCATACAAAAATAGAAAAAAAACAATAAATTTTTGGGGTTCCCCATACTTAGAACTGAAACTCAAAAATTTTTTTTTCATCAAACTCATACGTGTGGGGTATCTATGGATAGGTATTCAAAAATGATATTGAGGTTTCTATTATAATTTTTTTCTAAACTGAATAGTTTGCGCGAGAGACGCTTCCAAAGTGGAAAAATGTGTGTCCCCCCCCCCGTAACTTCTAAAATAAGGGAATGATAAATGTAAAAATAATATATGATGTACATTACCATGCAAACTTCCACCGAAAATTGGTTTGAACGAGATCTAGTAAGTAGTTTTTTTTTAATACGTCATAAAAACATTGATCAAAGCTACAACGAACTTTTATATTATGTTACTTGCTGCTACGGAACCCTTCATGGGCGAGTCCGACTCGCACTTGGCCGCTTTTTTGTGTTTGATTGAGTATACTTTCAAGTTAGTCCCATTTCCAGCACGTCAAAATCTGATGATGGGACCTTGCAGAAATCAATTAATATAGGAATAAATATACGTCGACGACATTACAATATTATTATGATCACCTAAAAGTATGAAATAAAATAAACGTTTTAAAAAACTAAAAACCATCTTCAAAAAGCAAGAAATAGCTTATTTTAAAATGATAGGTAGGTACCTAATAGGTCAGTCCAACTGAAGTCGGTGTCCCACTATATTTTTAGCCAAAAGCCGAATTCAGTTGGACTGACCAATTAGCTATCATTTTAAAAGAAGTTATTTCTTGCTTTTTGAAGACAGTTTTTAGTTTAAAACGATTATTTTCTTCATAGTCCATTGTTGTGTTTGATATAATGAAAAAAAATACCTTTAATCCCTGTTTAGCGGCTGCAACCTCAGACTGAATTTGGATTCTCGTCTTTGTCAAGTCGAAAGGGTACGTGACTGCAAAATAAAAATGAAAATTGTAACGATAGCAATGTTGCATTACGGGAATGGGTTGACGACGTCTACAAGTGAAAGTCTACTGATAGAAGCTTACCGGCGTGCTGCCGACTGCTCCGGCAGTACGAAACGTATGGTGATGACTGATGACAGAGTATGAAAAGGCGCTAGACGGTGTCCCTGTCCCATGGCCCGAACTTTACATATAACTAGAGGAA
Source organism: Acleris holmiana (assembly GCA_949316455.1). Taxonomy (NCBI): domain Eukaryota; kingdom Metazoa; phylum Arthropoda; class Insecta; order Lepidoptera; family Tortricidae; genus Acleris; species Acleris holmiana. The sequence continues at coordinate 7,777,716 of OX438770.1, read as the reverse complement.
GCCCGCGACTTTGTACGCGTAAAATTAGTTTGCCGCTACATACATACATAAAATCACGCCTGTTTCCCAGAGAGCTAGGCAGAGACCACTTCTTTCCACCTTCTTACGATCCTGACAAATCTCTTTCGCTTCTTCTACATTCATACATCGAGTCATGCATGCACGTCGGTTTCGGATACTTAGGATTCGCCCCTTTTGCAGAATTTCTCCGATTTGATTCGAAAAAGTACGCCTAAGGCCCTTCCTACCCTTCCACTCACTTTCGCGCTATATATCTCTTTCGTCAATCTTCATAAATGACCAAACCATCGAAGCATGCCCTTTTCAATCTTAGTCACTACATCTTCTTTCAGTCCACATTTCTCTCTGATCTTGTTATTTCTGACTATCAATCAGTTTCACACCACACTTACGCAAAGAGAGCATTTCTACTGCATTTATACGACTTTCATGCTTGTCCTGTCACACCTAACATTCACTACCATACATCAGAGTAGGGGCCAACACTAGTTATATTAGTTTCCCGCTACGCCCCCTATTTAAACCCCTTAGGGGATGAATTCCTAAAATTTCTTCCTTTAGCCTGATAAGGAACCTACGTGCCAATTTTGGAATATCTAGACATATCGGCTTGGGCTGTGCGTTGATATGTCAGTCAGTCAGTCAGTTTCTGCTATTAACTATATATTTAGACAACGGTTCTCAACCATTACTAATTGGAAACACTAAACTTTTTACGGAGCCTCTTAAAAGCGAAACCAATTATTTTAAGGTTTATAATAAGAATCAAAAATAAAGGTACTTCACATACTATCGCAAACGCCATAGGAATTGCTGCTCAATAGAAAAGTAGAGGTAGAAACGTACCGATTTCCGCGGCCCATGCGCCAAGAACGGCGACCGCATACCGCGTGGCGACCGAGTCGGTCGCCTGCGACGCGGGGTGGTCAGCGTTGCGGAGCACTGGCATGGTGCCGCCGACTGCCGCCGAAACCTGTGTGACAAACAACAGTTACTCTAGTAAAGAGCTTTGTGTTGTTCTAAAACGCCAATCTGATAAGAAGGGGTTCCTTGAGTTCCCGCCGCGGCGGCATGCGTTTGCTTCTGTCTCTAGTTTCTCGTATATTTAATTAACCGCGTTTTTAAAACAGGTGGGCTAGCACAAGTTGTCCGCGATTTGTTTGTCGCTCGGATCTCCCTTTCTATCTAGTCTGTAACGATAGAGACGCACTGAGCGACAAGCGAGAAAATAGGTACAACTTGTGCTACCCGTTCAGATTCAGTTCCATAATTACACTGTCATAAATTACTGAGCTATTGTAACGTTTATACCAATCTGACAAGTAAATAAAACCGTAGTAAAAACAAATTTAATGACACCGCTAGAAGTTTGCCAATACATTGCCTTCACCTGTCGAGACGTTAAAATATAGGTATGTAGAAAGACATATTTATTGTTCTTAGAGAGAAATAGAGAATCCAAGACTGAATAACTAAACCCTTGATCCACCATACAGAGCGATATGCTAAAGGTAGTCGTAAGGTTTAAAACACATAACAGTATCAATTACATAAATATATGTATACCTTCGTATAATATAACTATGTACTCTTAAAATTATCATAAATTTAATGTACTCAAGTAGGTTTTTAAGATGGGACAACGCTACTGTAACTCCGAAGTTAGATTTTGGGTGTTGTCCGCTACGACCACAATGCACAAATTAATGTTGTTGCAAACTTAGTGTTTAAATTATTTTTAACTCTATCTTTCAAGGAAAACAAAGCGTGTTTTCCTGAGAAACAACGCGAGTAAGTGTGTTATTGTTGTAGCCATCTACTATATTAGAAAAACAAATTAAATGTCCATTGTTTTGTTTATTACTTTCGATTGTATTGAAAACATTTAACTTACGTCGCCTTTTCAATTTATAAAAATAATCCACAAGAAAATATTTTTAATATTGAAACGGTTTTTGTGATAGGTACAGTCTCATGCAAATTATACCTGAGCCAAACTTTGGTCATAAATACTTGACACTCTTTGTTTCTGTTTTTGTCACTATATTTTTTTGACGGAAACTTTTGTTTTGTTACTTTGTTATCAAGTGTTATTTTTAGGGTTGCGTACCTAGTCAAACTAAGTACCAGTATAGTTTCGCCCAGTGCGTCTTTCTGCCTATCTATTTGTATTTATTTTATTTTAATAGGTATAGCAATTACGTACAATAACCAGTACAATATCACGCTCACTTTTCTCAGAAACTATCTCACAAAGCCGAAATTTAGTACTCGATTGATTCTGGGGATATTTTTGATGTGTGTGACAACGTATATGACTACAAAATTTCCATGCCTGTGACTTTAGTATAAAAAGTGAGACAGAAAGACCACCACCACCACCACCTTCGGACTCAATTACCTATCAGATAACATAATATCGCATTATCTTTGGGTTTACATACGTATTCCAAATTTCAACCTATTTCATTAAGAGATCTGGTTCAAAATTCACTGGCAAGATTTGACCCTTACAAATAAATTAACTTCAAGAAAAGCTTGTCAAACACACGTGGAGATAACACAAAACTTGTTAAAAAGAAAACGTCGAGCTACGTAAAAGACAGCCCAAGGTAAAGCTAGTCAATCGATATTTGTAACGATTGTGTCATTTGTGTCCCATAAAAGACATCGATCGACAATTTATGTTAGCTGCACGAACCGTCGTACGTATGACGTCTGGGTTTTCTTTGTGTGACCTTCCTAGATTCTAATTCATAGCCGAACTTTACCATCACACCCTAACTCTAACTTATCTTAACAAGCACTTGAAGCGTTATAACTTGAGGCGTAACGTTGAGAATGACAAGTTCTGAATTTGAAGTTAGATTGTTACGCTTTTGAGGCACAGAATCATGAAACATTGAAACTGGTAAACTCATTGTTCGCTGTTATAATAAGCTTGGATATAGTTTACAACTGGCTACTAATAAAGAGTCGTATTACGAGCAAATTAAAGGCAATTTACAATGAAACCGGAGTATACATTTCAGAGTAGGTACTCGGCTGTCTATCGCTGTCACTCTCTCTCTGGTATCTCTTAGTATATTTGTTATGTCAGAGAAAGTGTGAAAACAATAGACAGCCGAGTATAGTAGAATTATTTTGAATTTATCACTGACAGATGGATTGCCTTCATTTAATTTACAGCTTTAATGTCATACAAATAAAATAGTTATTACTAAATCGGTAGACGTGGTGGGTAACAGTATTCTGAAATTTGCTTTATTTGTATGAAATCAAAGTAAGTATAAAATAAATGAAGGCAAACTCTCTGTCTGTGGTAAACTTACAGGGCCGAGATTCTACACGGTAAAAACGATATCGTATTTGACGTGTTTCCGTATTGTCAACGTTTTCATAACTCTTATGTCATTTACAATTAGTGATGGGTCGTTACCGGTAATATTTCCAAAGCGAGTATTTTCCCAGTAATGTTACCAGTAATATTACCACTCACCGGAAATTTAAAGAAATATTGAAATAGTTTTTTTTCATTTCTTTTTTTGTTCTTAACATACCAATGTGGTCCTATTATGCACCATTTCACAACCATAAAAAATGCATGGCAAACTTAAGGAAGTAAATTACCAATCTTACCAGTAATATACCCAATATTACCGAGTATCTTACCAATGTTACTGGAAATATTTCTATGCTGTATTTTTTTATCATTATCATAAAGTCCAGGAAAAACACGTAAAATAAAAAGCAAATCTTGTATACGTAAATCATTTTAATTTGGCATAAAAATTTAAAAATCAACAACATCAGAATAATTACAGCAGCAACGGTCTTATTTGTAGGATGGTCAATAATATCATTTTTTTTCCTTCTAGCATGTATCACACTTATTTTTTATAAAAATAATATAATATGAACTACAAAATAAATCAGCTAGGTACCTAGGTTGTCTTATAACAATTAAAGCATGTATAAAAAAATCAACAATAGAGTCAAACGTTTATAAGTAGGTACATAAAAATCAACATGATTCTATCAACAAAATAAAAACAATGTCATATTTAAAGCATTGATTGCAGAATATGAATCATAAACTAACTCTTCAATTGCATGCATTCAATAAATATTGCACATTACACAATACCCCGCACGCGTGGTATTTGTTGGTGATTTCAAATCTTCTGATTCATTATATTTCTATATATGCTTAAACTAATTATCTATCGATTTACTTACTTGCTCGTTTTTGCCCATGGCATTCGGTCTCACATCTTGCAGTGAAGATATTGAAGTAGCACGATCGCTAAATACAGGCGGCGGAGTCTCACATGTTTTAAATTGATTTTTGTCATAATGTTTAAAGTTTTGCTTGACATCTTCTGGAGCTTTTTTGCACTTAAGAATGTGCAACGCAAATTTTGTAGCGTTCTCAAAATTGTACACTACACTACAAAAATTACACATGTATTTTTTTTTATTTTCGTTAGTTTTTTCGGTAAAATGATGAAACACTTCACTTTTCGATTTCATTGTCCCGTTTCAAGCACACTGATCGCCACTTCACATACGTATGACGTTCACTCCGCTTCGTGGTAAGGGCAAAACTAACCCTATTGTACCATTTAAGATAATTAGTCTAGAGGAAAGAGACATAAGATTGTAAGTGTGAAAGAGAAAGAGATATATTGCATTATTATTATTATTATTATATTTTACTTAATAAAATAACAAAAGAATCATGAAGTCTTATACGAATTGATGATTTCCTATCTTACTAGCTTTTGGTAATATTACCGGTAACATTGGAAAGTTACTGGTAATATTCCCAAATGGAAAAATACTGGTAATGAGAATATTACCTACGACCCATCACTATTTACAATAATGGCAACTGTGACATAAATGATTCTGAAACACAATATCGTTATAACGCAGTTGAATAAAGGCCCAGTAATCGTACGTACTCGTTATAAAAACTCTGGTTTTACTATAAATTACTGCGAATTTGCAAAAACACGTCTTAGGTTATTCTCGCGATTCCGTTAAAATTCAGTCCAAAACTTATCGACTTTTAATTACGAATCTACAATAAAGTACAAAACAAGTAGACTTACGTGTTAAACATAACAAGTTTATCAAAACAAATCCAACGAATTCAAACTCATTTAACTTTTAACGAATTTAACGAAGTTTAAGTCAATCAAGGAGAAATGATTCTACATGTCCTATGTATTTTGCAGTCCGTTATATTATATTTGTAAAGGTTAACGGAAACAAAATCACATCTACGTCTACACTAATATTATAAATAGGAAAGATTTGTATTTATGTAATGCTATACCACTGAGTAACAGGCTGTTTTTTTACGCGGACGGACGGCAACAGCTAGATAAAAATAAAACATAATAAATAATTATAACTAGTGACCGAGACCGAAAACCTAAACAATAGACGATAAGTATAAATATACACGTTATCAAATAGGTACAGTCAACCTTGATTTGTGGGATATTGCACCTGTCATTGCGTTGCTATCGCCGATCACAAGGCATGATGACGTGTTCCTTATTGGCAACTCACTTAGGTATTCCCTTTTACGAGGAGTACGAAAAATAAATATACAATGTGTAACAAAACACTTTTATGTTCAGTGGAGTAGGTACGTTATTACTTATTAGGGAGCGACCACACCGACGCGTAAAATTCGGTGACGTTTCATACATACATACATACATAACATCACACCTTCATTCCCAGAATGGGGTAGGCAGAGCTCCAGAAATACCAACAACTCTAAAGACTTATATGATATTTCTGTAAACACATTTTGCACATGGTACCCTCATCAGATTTAGCATTGGTGGCAATGGGACCACCTCGGAAGTATACTCTATCAAACCATAAAATAATTTTCAAAATCGGTCCACTATTGACGAAGTAGTAATCGGTGAACATACATAAAAAAAAATACAGTGGAACGTACAACCTCCTCCTCCTTTTTTGAAGTCGGTAAAAAAGAATGGGTCATACTCAATCAATGGGTTAAACTCCGGAGTGGTCACTCCCTTATTCGTCATGATTATATTTAATTTTGATTAATAGTCTTTAACGAGTTCATTTCATCCAATCTAGGTACATCGAACTAATCAGTATAAATATGCAGGTTTCCTAGAAGAATGCGAGATGCTGGAAGAATAACTTGTACGGTGTATAGAAAACTACATTATACCAGTACGCAGAAATTAAATTTCACCGAGAAGTCATTTAAAAGCACTACACAGAACTTTTCGTTGCCAAACTTTGTGCCGAGCGTAGCACAAATGGATTTGTTTCAGTGTAGGGGAAACAGGTATGCGACGAACAGAAGTCCCGCCCGCCATTCCTACTCGCCTCTTTCGTTTAAGGGGACTGCAATTGCCCTTTCTAAACCCTGTGTTCCGAACCTGGGGGTAATTACTTTTGTTTAATCTAAACAAATGAATTCGGAAAATTAATCGAGTTTAATTTTACTTTACATCATTAGCTTGTTAATAATCGGCATTTTTTTAAATATTCAAACCAGCGCGTATATAATCCCCTTTATTCCTCTTCAGTTTATAGTAAGATGTATTAGGTTTATGCGATGTTTTCACTTTGACGGTACACTCAATAACGCTGACAAAGCGGAAATTGGACAGCGACCCCCGCCGACCAAACTGATACCGGAAGCGGAAATTCCTATTTTGCGAGTACCCGTATTTTGGGAGATAGCAGCACGATAAAATGATAAAGCCAAATTGTTACTGCCTTACGTATTGCATACACAACACAGGTCGGGTACCTACATCTCTAAATTAGAAAATATTATGTTCGTTTCCAATAAACTAACATTTTATAAAGAGGAAAGATTTGCATTTTGTATGTTTGTAATGAATAAACTCAAAAACTTCTGGACCGATTATGAAAATTCTTTCACCTGTAGAATGCTATACTATTATGTATAGATAAATTAACGAGAGCATGGAATTGCATATACATATGTAGTAGTATTGTATGTTTACAGGCATTCTATATTTGAATTTTCTATTTTCTCGTACTATCAGCATAAAAAGAGGTTTGTTAAATATTGAAGAAGTAAATACCAAAATAATGTCAGTGTCAAATTGTGAATATTATTTACGTTGTGCATGTATTTTTAAATCTGATTTTATTTTATTCTCACAATTATCAGAATAATTTTGTGTAAGCTTGTACGACTTAGTGTAAGTTAAGTACATAATTTTCAAAAAATATGGCAGTGAGTAATTTTAGTCCGACTGAGAGTCAAAGTAAGCAAATTATTTTTAACTGTTATAAATATTTTGAACTTGAACTGAAGAAAAATTATATTCCTCTTACACGGCTGCCCAGTTAGTTGAAAAAGCTACAGGTGTTTGTCTCTGTACTGTTTATAACATTGTGTCTGAGAGCAATAGTGAGAAATTCGCATCAACAAAGAAATTCACCTCCTCGAGAAATAAAAAGTTACGTTCTTGCGTCGTCATCAGCAGTAGCCGATTTTGATCAGGAAGTCATCCAGGAGAACTATATACAATGTGTATCTGTCCCATAAGCAATTTCCAACCTTAAAGGCACTTCACTGCTAAGAATAAATGCTACTACTAATGCTACGACTGCTAAGAATAAATTACCTTACCAAAATTGCGGAATATCGGTCTAAAGACAGACCACTAGTTTATACTGATGAAACCTACAACCACACTTCACATGTGTCCGGAGAGGCTTGGACCGATGGAACAGAATTTGGTGTAAAAAAAACAAATCAGTACAGGCCAGCGGTTAATAATAGTGCACGCAGGGGGAAAAGATGGATTTATTCCCAACGCTTTGTTAATGTTTAAGGCAAACCAAAAAACGGGAGATTACCATGACCAGATGTCAACTGCGAAAAATGGTTAAAAGAAAAATTAATACCGAACCTTAAACCGAATAGCGTACTTATCGTAGATAATGCGTCCTATCACAACAAACTTTTGAATCGAGCTCCAACGTCAAATTCTCATAAAAAAGAAATGATGGATTGGTTGACAGAACACAACATTTCATATAGCCCGTTGATGTACAAAACCAGTTTGTATGATTTAATTAAACAAAATAAAGAGCGGTTTCGTAAATACCACATAGATGCAATTTTAAAAGGACATGGCCACTCCGTTTTACGATTGCCACCGTATCACCCGACATTCAATCCGATCGAAAATATTTGGTCCATGGTAAAAGGATATGTAGCGAAAAGAAACGTTTCTTTAAACATGCAAGGCATTATGAGTTTAGCAACTGAAGGGAAGAATACCATTACTGCTGAGGACTGGGAAAATATTTGTCGCCATGTCGAAAGTGAAGAAAATAAATATCGATGACAGGAAGGGGAAATGGATCGAATTTCAAACAATTTTATTATCAATACTTGTAACAGCTCAGATGAAGAACATGATAGCGACTAAAAGCAAAAAACAGAGGACTAATACTTATTCCATTTCTTAAGGGTATGTCATTTTATTAAATTAAGAGAAAATTATTCTCCTTTTGTTGCAAACGGTACAACCACTACAAATGCAATTCCAAGTTCTCGATAATTCATCCGTTTTTCAGAATCGTTTATGTCACAGTCGCCATTATTCTAAAACACGTCAAACACGATATCGTTATAAAGCAGTAGAATAGAGGCCCCGAGTTTATCGTAAATTGATAGCGTTTAATTTCATTGGTGAAATCGGCCCTTAGTATGTTTTATTTTACTACGCGGGCGGAGTTGATACTGGAGATATATAAGAATATAAAATAAAATGAATTGACCAAAACCGTGAAGATGGGCAAACAATTAAACCTTTCGCATTTAAAATATTAGTAGAATGATGAATTAACCTAACAAGCCAATCAATAAGCAAATAAAATAACATTATCATTATCAACATAGCAACAACACGTCGAACGGCTCGAACACTTAAAGTAAGTAATATCTGGACAATCTCGGATAAATCTATCAATATTTAATGTGTGCACGTTTTTAATGATGGTTGTTAAGAGGCCACATACGTGTTCCGCGATATGGTTCTCAATTATGGTTAATGCCTTTGTATCTGTTGTTTTAATATATTAAACTTGATTATATTTTTTCGAGACTGTTAAACGTGAAAACACGATTAGAAACAAGATCCTCAACAGTTTTATTTTTCAAACATAACACCTTCGCATGTTTTTGGTTGAATCTTCTCTCTTAAGACTTTTAACGATGATTTTTGTTAAATAGTTGAGTATATTTGTCACTTCTTAATGATGGCATATAGATAAATAATATATATATATATATATATATATATATATATATATATATATATATATATATATTATCTATATTCCATCACGGCGCGCCAACTATAAAAACCATCCTTTTTTATTTTTGTGTGGGTGTGGCATCATACACGACGGTTGAAAGGCGAAACGCTTCAAGCGATATTTTTGGATTTCCACAGTAAAACGATTTCAATGCATAAGATACGTAAAAAAAATCATTAAACAAAATATGACCCAATTGCTACAGAAATTGAGAAATAATATTTTTTTTATTTTTTTATCTTTTTTTTATGATAATTGTTATCTTAAAAAAGTCTTTATCTTCTTAAATAAATGGTTCTTAAATCAAAATGAGCTAAAGCTGTTACTTTTATTAGTAAAGAAAAATGATTTAACCGCCCACTGACCCAAAAAATGCCTGAAAGTAAAATGATTGAAGTGCCTATCATTCTTATAATCAAGACGAAGAAGAATGATTCAAATACAATTTCGCATAATATATCGGTAAGGAAAAACAACTGACCCTTATCTTAATCTAGAGAAGAAAAAAGGAGAATGAAATAAACGACTACATGTTTTTTTTTTTGTTTGAATCAAGTCCACCAGTGTCTTTCTTTATTTTTTACGCCGGCACTTGAACCATCTTCTTTTAGGCAAATTGTATCATTTTTATTCATGGGATATTAAAAGATCATTGTGTTATTATTATTGTATGTTTTATCAAATAAAAGGAACATAACAAGCGACTTATACATAGACAGTATTTCTTTCAGTCAAACAAAAATAAACACTCTGTAAACGAACAGGAACAAAATAAGTGACATTCGTTTTTATTTTAACGCAGAGAAAAGTGCGTTAAGTGGCATGAATGTTCATGGTTAACGGAAAGGAGAATGTTTCAAGTGACATTGTTTAGTATTAGCTTTTATTGCATTTTAGCTTACCACACATTGAATAATAATCAAGCTTAAGCAAAAATGGCCTAAAAGCCAACGTAATTGAGATGTAAAAAGGCTAAAATGTTGAAGTATCCTCCGACTTGAAAAAATGTGTTTTCGTGTCGTTTCATTCAATGGGGTCTAAAATAAGGCATATTTTTTGGTTGGTTCAAGTGCCATTAGGGTGGCCAGAATAATCTGAAATCCATCTCAAACGACGCAGAAAAATTTGCTGATTCCGAATATGTATATAACTCAATATCTCGCATTTTGTCGCTTGAAGCGTTTTGCCTTTCAACCGTCGATATGTAGCCTCTTCAATGACACGAACAAGAGAAGTTAGATACATACTTATGTATAAATAGTAATTTGTCTGTGGTAGCCCACTTAATAATAATAATAATAATTGTTTGTACAGCGATTTTTTAAGAGCTATCCGATTATAGCTCACTCAATGTTTATAACATTATGTGTTAGTAGGTACATTACCTATTAAACTAGTAAAAAAAAATTTGGTTGTACAGAATGGGAAAAGTCCAAAAAAATAAATTGATAAGTCTTTTTACAGCATTATCGGCGTAAGTAATGTTAATATGCCAAATAACAGTTTTGTACTAAATTAGTACAAGAGTCTCTTTAAAGATAAACCGCGTTCGGACGGACTACGGGGACCTAAAAATCTGATAAAAAAACAAATAGTAAGTACCACTTTGATAATATACTCCCAATTTATTTATTTAATAAATACCTCTGGTACAATTTCTACAAGTCTACCATTTGACGACAGTGACTCCGCCTCCGAAGCCAGCGGTCCTGGGTACAAATCCCGGGTAGGGCAGATATTTGTGTGAGAGCCCGAATATTTGTTCCTGAGTTTTGGATGTTTTTTATATATATTTAAGTATGTATTTCTCTATTTAAGTATGTTTATCGTTGTCTAGTACCCATATTACAAGCCTAGACTTAGTTTGGGACTAGGTCAATTTGTGTGAGATTTTCCCCTGATATTTATTTATTTATTTATTTATTCAACATGTTGATAAAACTGTAAAACACACGTTTTTATAAACAGCACGGAACCTTAAATTAATCCGTGCTTGACGCGCACTTTGCCGATTGTTTGATTGATAGGGTTTATTATATAAGAATGATCGAATATAATCGTTCAATGCTTTGCCATGGATGTTGCTGATTTTTGCTTCTGGTAATACTAAATACAAACACGAAATAAACAGAAAAATATCCTATTGCTAAACTAACTCGCATTCAAATCTAATCTGCATCATAATTACTGTTTTTTAAAAACGTTATAAATAGAAAATCATTAGCTTCCTTAATTGTTACTGATAAGAAAAAAACAATTTACCTTGCTTGGCCAACTCGAGATCACCGCGTGCGCCGGCCGCGGGGTCGCTACTGATAATGGCTCGAGCCGCTAATTCCTTATGTCACGCTTTTATATGCCTATTACTATGTCATATACTTCACAAATATATGTTACGGAGCGAAAAGTATATAAATAGATCTGTCACCAATTGGAACTGTAGAATGTACTAATCACGCGACACTCCATACGGCTCCAGTTGACTATTTTAGCTTGAATAAAGCTTCGCCTGTCAAGTTCCAGACAGTGAAAGAGACGACAAGACGGAAATTACAGGTTTTAGCGGTACTGGAACTTCGTAATACGTGCACATAGTTCTTGGCATACTTAATTATCTAGCGAAGTTAATACTTATAGTACAAGCTCAAGCTTAGTTGGAGACTACACAAGTCAGTTGTGCCCTAAATTTTTTAAGTTGACGACGTTATCCTTGTTGGTAGACCCTGCCTACGAAGCTAGCGGTCCTGGGTTCGATTCCCGGTATGGGCAGATATTTGTATGATGAGCGCGAGTAATTGTAGTATGTGTGTCTCTTTCTCTTTGTTGTCTAATACCCATAGTACAAGCCTAGAGCAGTCAATTTGTTTGAGATTGTCCCCTCATATATTTGAATTAAAATAAGTTGCAAAAACAATAATTAAATATGAATATGAAAAATGATTAAAAATTCAGAATCAGGGATTTCAATTATTTTGGCTTTACGGACTCTTTAGAATGCGCCTAATTTACGGACATAATGTCAAGAAAACTCGTCGCTGTTTACACAAACAATACTATAGGTAATTGAACAGCTAGTATGAATAAACATATCATTGAAACTGAACTACCATATGTTTATCGGTCCCTATGCAATTGAGTGTAGCGCAAAGTCCAGAGAGCGGCGGGTACCCACAACGTATTAAGACAGTTTTTTAAACTATCGCGGTTAATGTAATCATTAGTTAATCATTATTAATTTAACGGGTTCCTTTATTGCGGGGGTTCTTAGCGGGTTCACCGGTTATCACTTATCACGCCGATTGCAACATCGTCGAAGTATTCGAAACCCGAAAATTAATTAAGCAGCAAGAAAAAGCCATTTTCTTATCATTAGTGACAGTACTAACTGACACGTAAAGTAAAGATCGCTTTGTAAAGTTCGTACTGGATTCTTATTGTGAAGATAAATTACATACATGCATGTATAACATCACGCCTTCTTTCCCAGAGTGGGATAGGCGAGGCTACAGAAATACCAACAACTCTAAGGAGAGTTCTTTATAATTATGTAAGTAACCATTTTGCACCATCAGACTAAGAAGTTACTAGTGTATAGTGACAGGTTGCAAGCCCATCACCTAATAAGTACTACAAGCCCTTTATTCCCTTAGTCGCCTCTTACGACATCCACGAAGATAAATTATGTTCAATATTATTAGTCTTTGACCGAGTAATTTTTTAACTTTCACGATATTTACACTATTTTATTTGTAGTTAAAACAAGGCTTACTTAATCGCGTAAAACAAACACTTTAATAAAGTCTGGGCGCGTCCGCGATCATCGTTGCAACTTGATACGATCGAAATGTCTAGGTAGAATTAATGTTTTCACTTCTCACGCTCTAAAATGATTCATAATAGCCATCCCATTAATCCCTACTCCCTAGAGACTAAAGTGCTTTTTCTTTTTAATTTCCTTGTAAAGGCTTGAAAAAACACAAACAGCCTGATACATGTTGCCATTTGATGATAATAATAATAATAATAATAAAAGAAATTTATTTACCAACATAAACAGGAAAAGGTTACATTATAAAAATATATCATTAACACGGTTTATGCAGTAAAATGGGATTGAGACTCAGCGAAATCGCTGATTTTCAGCCTCCAACCATAAATTAAAACTAATTAAAACTAAATGATCGAGCAAGTTCGCTGCCAAAACGATAATCAATAAACAAGCACTGTCTTGACATTTACAGGTCTGCGTACTACATACGGTCCTAAAATATTTTTTTATTTTTCTATAATTACAATCAACAAAATTAATTATTATTATAATTACAATTTTCTTTCTATGATGTTGCCCTTGTCGTCGGAGTGCGCAGTGGAGTAGCCGGCATGATCTCCACCGCCTCAGTCTTCGTTTCGGAAAGTTGTCTATGAACTATTTGTTATGTTCTAAATCAAAAAACCAACTTGTCTGTCTCTTTTGCATTACCTACGAACCCTACAGTAGTTACCAGGTTGAGTTGAGGGTAAAAATGTCAGTGCTATTTAATAGTATTTTTAACGTGTCTATGTTAAAACTATTATAATTAAAGATTTATTTTCTCGCAATCGAATTTAACTCTTGACTAAAATGCCGCAATGACTCTAGAACGAACTATTTGCTCGTTAGGCTAAGAGTCTCGTAGTAGTACTTACTATTTTTCTCGCAATCGAAGTTCAAAGTAGAGTTTAAAGTTTAATTCGAGTTAGACTATGTAAATAGACGTAATGACTTACTTTAGTCTCTTGTTGAACAATCTACTATTTATTTTACGTGATTTAGTTTCGATTAACTATAGATATGCAAGTTATTCTGTCAAGAGAAATAGGCCATTTCGTTAAAAAGTAGCAAATTACAATAAGGTAATTCTAATTAGCTTATTGTAATTGACTGAATCGTATGACTACTCACGTGCTGCTCCGTTCTGGAGAGGAGTAGAGCATATTTCCGAATCTATTTAACTTGCTGCATTATGATTATAATAATCGTACATAAATTATAATACGAGTTTGCTAATTTGGTCATTAAAGTCGAGGCGGGATTTAAATGATTAATGCTCGTTTCGTACGACTTTTTCAACACCATTGCAAGTAAAAGGTTACAAAGCTTATCTTATTTAGTTCATAAAAAAGGATAATTATTTAAGCAATTACTGAAAGCAATTATTAAAATGATACGCCACAGTTTTTGTCGGCATTTGCACGGTTGTACGTGCTATAGTACCTATCATTATCATTAATAATTTCATTGTTTTGATCATGAGCCACAGTAAATGTCTGAGATAACGAACATTCTCATAAGAAGGAGAGAGGACGTCGTGTTTCCGGGATCGTATCATAAAATATAAAGTTTAAAATACATAATGGGACATAATACATAATGGTCATAATCATAATATATAACGGTTTTATTTCTGAAACCGTAAACTTTTCAGGATTTTTCAAAAGGTCATTACATAGAACCCATTAGGTTAGGTTAGGTTTGTTTTATAACAATCCTGAAAACCTTGCGGTTTCAGAAATAAAATATATTATGACCATTATGTATTATGACCCATTATGTATTTTGAACTTTATATATTATGATACGTACCCCGTGTTTCCTCATTGGTGAGAGTAGACACCAAAATATTATTTCAGTGGAAGAACGTGGTTTAGAGCAAAACTTCTTGGAATATGGCTCCAAATTGATTGCTCGTATTATTTTGGCATTTATGTCGGCCTTGTTTTGAATAGTCTTCAACATAAGATTCAGCTATTGTGTTACATACATACATAACATCACGCCTTCATTCCCTATTGTGTTAGATTGCATAAATTTTCCTTTTGGATAGTTTAGAGAAAAACGGTTAGTTTTTGCATTTGTCGAAGGTAGAGCTTCGTATTTCTTTACTATTTCATAAAATGGACCGTGAGTCCATAAAATCCGTAAATTATCGTGGAATCGTAATTTTAGTGTTAGGGATTCTGACTAGAAGCCTCTTGCCGTGGTTTTCTATGTCTTTGTGGTAGTTCCTGACGTCTACATGCACCCTAATTTAGCCCCTCGTCTGTCAGAGGTGAAAAAACACCAAGTTCTAGTCTATACGAATTATAAAAAAGCCCGAAAAAAAATAAGTAAAAGAAAAGGTATACCTACAAATTTTGACCACAGATAGATCTCTGTCAAGTCAAGACAAACGAAGGTTTAATGCCGAATGCTAACAAAAAAAATATCTTCTGCTAGAACTAGAGTGTCTTGCGGCGCATTGATGGTTTTGTCCGAAGCCCTAGTAGTAGATTCACTCCATATTACCGACGTGTACAAAAAATGGGCTCGTGTGGCCAATTTACTGAATAAATATGTTTAGTTTTTATTTTCATTTATTTTTATACAATCTGTAAACGTGATCCAAAATAATTAAAACGACTATGTTGTTAACGAATGTCTGGTGCTAATAAGAACCACACATTCGTGCTTGAGCAGAATTGTGCAAAATTTTCAGTTAACCAACTTCCCGCGCAAACTCATTGCACTAAATGAGGACGTCCATTTAACTAACCGGACTATGAACAGGGCAAGGGTTAATAAATCGACTATTCTACCAATCATGTTAATATCGAGACGGTTTACCATTGAATTGCCGACAAACTTTTAATCGAATATTATTTCAAAGACAACGTTTCAAGTATTTTCATTTCATCGACAACTCATTGCGTCGAGGACTCAATACTAGGTAATTTGAAACGAGGTCTTTTAATTGGTAGTTGACTTGTTTCAATCAAATTCATATCATGACTCTCATGCATTAACACACTCAGCACATTCATATTCGCGTCACTGTTATACAATACATAGCTACATATTTACTATATCTTACAACAAACACCATATATGTACTTTCTATTCACCTCCTTTAAGTATAAACAACTAAATATATTACCTATGGTTATATACTACAGCAAAAGTTGTACTTTCTAGAAATTATGTTAAAATTAAGTATTAATACTAAATTTTTCACTAATTTTGTTTATAAGTTTATAAGTTTATGTTTAATTTGGTTAAAAGAAACGAATAATATTATATAATATTATTTATTGTCAACTAAGACAATACCTTGTACGAAAGAGCGAATACCTCCTAACACAAGTGTCAAACTTAAAAGGAGGATTCGACAAATTGTTGTAATAACTATAGTTGCAAATAAATAATTTTTAATGACTAATCATTTCGGGTTTTTTTATTTGTTTTTTTTTACTTGTAATAATATTTATTCCGCATAAAATTATTTCAATTGGTAATATTTTGCTATCAAAACTAAACGCAATCACTCTGTGCGATTATAGCTATGTGTGTTATGATTGACCATTGATATAATTTAATAATAGTAATGTGTCATACTATCTGTCAACAGTTTATTTTCTTGGGGGTCGCAGTTCTAACCTAACCTAACCCACTTCTGTCAACAGTTCATTTTCTTGGGGGTCGCAGTTCTAACCGAACCTAACCCACTTCTGTCAACAGTTCGTTTTCTTGGGGGTCGCAGTTCTAACCTAACCTAACCCACTTCTGTCAACAGTTCGTTTTCTTGGGGGTCGCAGTTCTAACCTAACCTAACCCACTTTTCTGTCAACAGTTCGTTTTCTTGGGGGTCGCAGTTCTAACCTAACCTACTTTGAAAGCCTCATAGGACATATAAAAATGTATTGAAGTAATACGTCGAAGAAATGAATTGCAATGTTTTGTAGCTGTACCAATTAAGATAATTTGTAACAAATCAGCGATTAAGTAGTATTCGTTGATTAGTATTTCCACGTAGTAAGATAAATTTAAATAAATAGTAGTTGAAATAAAATTACGCCAAACAATATTACTAGTACTAAAGTTTCGATGAATCGTTGTCGATGAAATAATATTCGATGAAAAGGTTGTCGACAAAACAAGGGTACACCTATCGAGACACACATTGATAACACTCTATCATTATAAACACACCACGTGTTTGTGAGAACTGTGACAAGTAACCCTTAAAATAATACCTTATCGCAATTTAAACGCAAACGAACTTTGCTACCAATTTAATTAAATTATCTGATAAGAATGTTTATTTATAAACGTGATGAAAATACACACCTCTATAAGTTTTTTAAATCTTTGTTATTATGTTTGTTTGTTGAATGAGGGCTTCTAGTACTGTTAGGCGATGGGCTTGCAACCTGTCACTAATACACTGGTAAACATCTTAGCCTGTTTGTGCAGAAAGTGGTTACAGAATTACCAACAACTCTTTTTGTAGTTGTTCGTATTTCTGTAGCTCTGCCTACCCCACTCTGGGAATGAAGGCGTGATAGTACATACATACATACATAACATCACGCCTTCATTCCCAGAGCGGGGTAGGCAGAGCTACAGAAGTACCAACAACTCTAAAAAGACATGTTAATATGTATGTATGTATGTTATTATGTAACGGTACTGTAATGCAATAAGGTTACTGTAACCTGTCATTGTAAACTTATTGCATGCTAGCTGTCGCATTTCTTCTTAAATATGTAAAAATTAAGTAAGGAAATGCGATGGAACGTAGGTAGTTCGTTCGTCGCCCACGGGCTGTGATACTATAAGGACATTTTCAGGTTAATAAAAGATTATTTGTTAACCAAAATAGTACAAAGGCGATTTCGCTAAAGAGTTGTACCGTACCAGCCTTATTTGACCCGAGCTGGTAGGTTTCGCTACACAGTATTAAAGCTAGGTACCTAATGCTAATGACCATAAAACAAAGTAGGTACGGTTGTAAAGTTAAAAAAACAGGTTTATTATTTTTTAAATCCTTTTTAGAGTCAAATTCCCTGCGTTTGACTATTTGACTTCATGCAACAGTGCAACATTTCTAAATTGTCTCTAAATCTTGTTTTTAGGGTTCCGTACCCAAAGGGTAAAACGGGAACCCTATTACTAATTTTAGTATACTATGTTTGTTGCGTTGCAGTGTTTTTGTCAAATAAATGTTATGAATTTGAACTTTGGAAATAAAAAGAAATCGATTTTCATTTAATGGCAATGTTGTCTTACGCCTGCCAATTTAAATTTTACCGCTTGTTAGGAATTTTGACAGAAGCGCGTGGAGCTAATCCCATGTACTTCTAGGCTCTAGCCAAGATAGCTCGCTATGTTTTTAAACCAATCGCGTCGGTGGAAGATCACGTGACTTTTCGTATAACGTTATCTACCAGTGACGCGACTGGTTTAAAAACAAAACGAATAGACACGCTAGTTAACGTACGCTTCTTGGCTATGGCCTAGTCCACAAGAGAAAATACTCTTTACCGAACAATCGACATACCCTTCTAATCTGTCAACCAACAATCGTCTTCGCATGTGATATATCCATGGACTTATTTCTCTAATAAGTCCATGGGAATGTCTATAAATAACTTGACATTATTGGTGAAATACAACACAACAGGAGTGTAAGCCAAGCCATTAATAAAAATTAGAATTAGATATTGTTTGTTATTTTTACTTAGGTACTAAATATAGCTTTAGTTATCAGGGAAATTTCCTAACACCCCTTGGCTCCAAATGATAAATATCGTTAATCATTTGCGTGTGTAGTTAAATTTTGCGAGAAAGATGTAAATCAACACATAATCTTTGATTTTGTGTCGTGTTTTTCAATAGACTGGTAAATGAAGCCAAATAATATTGACACTTTAAGTTCCGTTCTTGATTTGCAAGAACGTTACTTATCATTATATTTTACTTTAATTATGTCTGACACGTAAAAGTTCATTTAGAACTCTTAATAACGAGATTAATGAGGTGCCATTTAATACCAGAACTATCTATTGCCACCACACCGAAATCGTAGCTGTGCGGAACGGTCTTCATGATGTATTATGAGGATTAGAAAAAAAGCAAATAGCTCACATGAACTCAGAATATTTACATTAAAGATGCATATTGTCGCTTAGCTAACAATATGGCGTAATTCATCGGTTGAACCATTGAACGTGTGATAAATTAACACTTAACAGGTTCATTTTGTTTTGACTTTGCGGTATTGCTAGGTAAGCGACGATACGTCATTGATTTTTTCGCACGGGCACTAATTAATTAAAATTTAATATAATAACGTATTATTATTATTTATGGTTTTAATTTTCAATTAAAACCAAATACACATATTGCACATATACATAGCACAGTTGTTTAAAATTAACTTAAACGGGTACTTGGAAATAACTTACGTAGTTAGTAATTAATTGTTACTAATATTATAAATGTTAGTTTCACGGCATATAATATAATTGCACTGTCGTGATATTTAAATCTTACTCTGAAAATGGAATAATTTCCAAAGAAACAACAATGTCTAAGTAGACTGAGTCCACCACATCATACTTTTATAGAACTGTCTCTTAACTGAAAATCAAGTATCAAGACCTTTTAATCCTATTCATAATCCATATTATGAATAGGATTAAAAGATCTTCATACAAGTTGCAAGCTATAAATTTTAATTTTACTTTTGTCATGAGGTTCTGGACCCGGTACACCTACCTATAATTAATCTTCTGTGTACGGAGCACAGTCTAGCACATTACTACACATTATGGAGTAGCAAATCAAAGGGACATGCATGACGACACGTCCATAATAATATTATAATATCCCATTAATGTCCTTTAGACTGTAGACATTCTATGCTGAAGACATACTCTTATCTGTGGTATGACAGTTGAATTTCGTGTTGTCCACAGATTATAAGGGTACGTCTAAAGAGTGTTGTCCGCCTTTGATTCGTTCTTTCCGTTTATTTTCTGTCATTTAATTGTCTGTCTGTCTACGTTTAATTCATCTTATACTCTCGCTCTGATACCTATACCTAATAGTACTTAGTTATAAAACTAACCATGAGCCGCCTTGTTTTCAACTCCGCGTCGTTTCTTATCGAGAAGCACTGCCATCCTGTAGACTCAAACCCTGACATTGACAAAGTCACTAAGGACAGAGGCCATTGCAAAAAATATCTTCATATAAAATATGAAATGGTGGTCGTTGGTTGGTAAGCGAATCATATTTGCCGTTTTTTAATGTATGTAATAATTTATGCCGAATCAATTAAAAAACCGGGCAAGAGCATGTCGCACCCTGCTTAGTGTAGGGTTCCGAAGCCGTTAAGTACTACAAACATAAAAACCAACAAGTAAGTAATAACTAATCTCGAAAAATTGTTTTCACAAACCCACAATATTTTTGAAAGACCGCCAACGATACCCTTACACAATGGGGTAGACGACAAGAAGAAATACATCCCCAACTTACGTGTAGAGGAACAGTAAAAAAAACATTTTTTTCTAGATTTTATTTTACCACTTAATTGGCGTAACTAATATGTATATTCATGCCAAATGACAGCTGTCTAGTACTAAGAGTCTCTGAGCAAGGCTGCGGACGGACGGACGGAAATGGCGAAACTATATATAAGGGTTCCTAGTATTTACAATCCTAAATAGATGCCTGAAAAAAATGCAAAGGACAAAATGTATCGGGTCAGCAAGGGTCGGGTGTATGGAATCGCGGGTTACACCTAGTGTAACTAATATTATAAACTAGGTGTAACCCGCGATTCCGTACGTGTATAGTTCGTTTATCGGTATTCACGCTTCAACTGCCCATTTTTCCGGGTTAAAAAGTAGCATATGTCCTATTCCAGGACCTACAGAACCTATATGTGGGCCAAGTTTCAGCCTGATCCTAAACTTTCTCATTTATAATATTAAGATAAGATAAGAGGAGAAAGTTTGTGGTCGTGTGAGTTAGTATCTTTGCTATTTTATCTCGTGGAAAATCATTATTCTGTTGTCCGAATTAATAATTATCCGGGCAGAAGCGTATTGAATGAAACCACCACGTATTACGTTCGCTCGCAAGTCTTACCTAGTTAATGTAGTTCCCCCTTTACGCAGATTGCAAAAGCCTTGTCAGCATCAGCATACTTACATTACAGTGCATTAGAGTATTGTATTGCGTCTGAAGATACACGACAAAAAAATGCTATTTACTGCATTTGATGAATAAAATATTTCCTTTTGCAGGGCTCTCCCTGAAGACCCAAAGGTTGATTTAAGAAGGGGAGCCATCAAAAATATTATAGTAATTTTTTAAGTGGGGGGGTTTCGTACAAATCACCCTAATGTTATTTGTATAGCTATTTGTAAGGTCATGTTTAGTTTCATTGTCGTGTAAAACAAACATGCCAAAATTCATTTTTCATATTAAATTTACTCAAGTTCCCACAAACCGCCTACTTTAAAAAAAAACGTTTTTTTTCTATGGCCCCCCGTTTTTACATCTACCTTTGGGAGGTCAGCTTGAGCCCTGCAAAGGGAAATCTTTTATTAATCAAACACCGCAAAATTTACTCGACAGTCGCGAATAGTGGGCTTCATCTGCGGGATTCGTCGAATTTCGTGTTAGTGTCTCATATAGTTCTTTATCGTCGTTAGTATTTAAGTATAAGCATAACAGTCGACTCGCGTTTGTGGGTGAACATGGTAGTGATGTAATCACAGATTATTGACCAAACACTTCCTTCAATTGCTTTGATTTCCCAACTTCCTAGCATATGCTGTTTGTCTTTCGTTTCTTCATTTTGCCAATCTAACACCAAGGTTTGTGGTGTTTCAAAAGTTAGGCGATTTTTATGTAAAGACAAAATATGCAAGAAAGTTATGATTCCTCAACTGGAAGTTGAACCCAGACTCTCAGACTTCCTACACGGTCGGTCGACGTAACCAATTAGAATATTAAAACTCCTAACAAACAAGATTTTTCGGCGTCTCGTTGATAAATGTAGTCATAAACCTCTGATTAATAAAAAAACAACAATTTGGCGAGAGATGGCGCTCCGAACAATCTCATGCGAACTATAAAATTTAACGGAAAAAATATTTTTAATCCAGTACATGGAGCGGTATCAAAATCGAATTTTGACAAATTTTATCAAAATCCATATTTATTTAAGCATGATTGAGTGACAAACATCCCAAAATCCTTACAAATTTTCACAATCCATTCACTAGTAGGGTTTGCATCACTACACATAATATTTGTATAATTTACGTGATAAATTTGCGTTTCACTCTTTTTTACGTTTTTCTATCATTTTATTTAATTTGCATTACATACACAGCACATACACAAGGAAACAATTTATGCTGCAAAGAGAACTTGAACTCCGGTGAGTCACCGTGGTGACCCTTCCCTGTTTTGAGCGTAGGGACTGTACAAATCTGGGATTGGAGTGGACTGTAGTAGGTTGAAGTGGTGAAGAAGTCTAGAGTCTTAGTTATAATTAATATATTCGGAGCACTTGTTGCCTAGGACACAGTTTGATGTAAGAGAGATGTGGCCGTGAGAGAGACGTTATGTCCGTAGAGGGTGAATTGCAAAAATATTGTACATAGTTAAGATCATTGTGAAGCGATGCCTAAATCGCGTAGCTGTCAAAAATAATCCATACAAATTTAGCTCCGGGCGATAACGTTTCTGACCCCTAAATCTAATCCGATTTCCACGATTTTTGAATATGTTGTAAGTAGGTACATATTATGGAAAACTAGGTCTGTACGTTTCCGCTTTTGTTTTTTTATTTTATTTTCATTCCAAAAAATATTTTCTTGGAAAGAAAAACGTACAGACATGGTTTTCATAATATCTATAATATATTCAAAAATCGTAAAATTTGGACAATGTCAAGGGGAGAAAAACGTTATCGCATTTTGTATGGTCATTTTTTGCTTCACAGTCCTTTTAAGGCCCTAATTGATGTCAATGTTTAATTGAAACCATTTTGTTTTCCTTTGTGTAACGAAAATTAGTCATACAATTGTATGGTTAATCTTCGTTACATAGGAAAGGTATGTACAATATTTTTGCAATTCAAAACTTCTTTACCACTGCAACCTACTACAGTCCCAGATTTGTACATGGTCTTTCGAGCGGGATATGAACCAGCGACCTATGGATATGTCGAGTCACACCCAATTATACCATTTGGGACATCATTGGGTTTTATCATGTACACATTTCTCCGTGTTTTTTCTGACGTGGGCTTGATAAACATCTTTATGTCGTTAGTGCATAGCGATAGCATACACAACGTAATGTACTCATACCTAATTAACATTCTCACAAACGGGTTTTAGTGGCATTATAGTTATAGGACGATTCACAAGAACTAGCACGAATGGATCGAACGAGTAAATAATATAAATAAATAAATATCAGGGGACAATCTCACACAAATTGATGTAGTCCCAAACTAAGCTATGGGTTCTAGACAACGATAAACATACTTATATAGAGAAATACATAGAAAACATCTAAGACTTGGGAACAAATATTCGCACTCATTACACAAATATTTACCCTTACCGGGATGGTTACATACGGGTTTATTCAATAAGTAATAATAGTAATAATCTTGTTATTAAACAATTCTGTCTTATAGCCACCCAAATACCTTGTAAAAAATATAAGTAAAATTTTAAAATCATGGTGATAATTTAAATATGACGTTGACTGATTGATACAACATGCTTCATAGCATTAGATCCGCAGTCAGTAGTCGCAATCCGGTGCCATATAGGTATTTTACCTGCTGCTAATAATGTGCAGATATATGTACTATTATGACAATTACGTTCAATCCATTCGTGCCAGGGACCCAATCCTCATAAATTCGAGATGATTTTTTCATGCGAGATGTCAGATGAGCTGTCAAGTGCATATAATTTTTTGACGTATCTTGCATGAAAAATCATCTGGAAGGAGAATTGGGTCCCACCTCTTGTGAATCGATCTATACGTAGAATCGTTACCAAACAAACTTGTTACCTATTTCCTGTTATCCTCATGGACTAACAAGTCTATCTTTGTCAGTATTGAACATCGCCAAATAATTGGAAGTAAGTATTGTCTTCATCATCATGCTGTCATCCAAAAGTTATATTTATATTACAAACGTTCAAGAGCAATTCAACATCTGACTCAACTCATACATCAAAATGTAAGAGGTAAGCAGGTGATTTAACAGGTTTCAGTGCGCTGTTGCTAGAAATCTTATACCTACAAGTAAAATCCTACATATTATCGAGTTTGGATTAATTTAACTGGTCTTTTAATAGTAAGTTTACTATTATTGTTACAAAATGGGCTGAGATTCTAGGTACCTACACGGTAAAAACACGACTTTTACACGGCAATTACGGTCAAGTAAATAAAGAGCTATCAAAACGTTGACAATTCGGAAACATTGTTTTACCCCAGAAGAATAGAGGCCCAGGCGGAACCGAAAATGACATATTACAAATTAATTTAAAAAAAAACTTATCGTTCCTACTGATAAAACAACATTTTTTTAAACTAGCGATTTTCACTTTAAGCGGCAGCGATTGGGTTAAATTGTATAATGTTGCCAACACGCTGTATAGCGGCCTAATTTATTTCAATCTTGCCTACAATACTTTTTAATTATTTACCTTGGAATAAACTTAGTAGGTACCTACTAGTTCATAGTTTTAACAAAAAGGAGAACGGCAATGATCCAGTATTTAGAGCAATGACGAATAGATGCCCTAGTCTGTTTACTTACGTAACTACGCTGCTCATACTGTGCTTTAATATTCTTACAGTCGTAAATTGTTAAGCATTAACATAGATAATGCACTTAACTAATACGTTAATTAAGTGCCTGTTATACCTTCGTCTTGTAGGTACCTACGCTATTACTTGCTATTATCGTATATCGCAACGTGTGGCCAATGACAGAAATGGAAATGATCCCATTTGTTGTTTATAAATTGTTGTATTTATCGAGTGATACATACACAAACCACAGCAACTCAAAGGCTTCTTTATCAGCATTCAAAACACTTCGTAATTTCATCACCTGATAAAATGTAAACATTGAACTGATTACATCAATGAAAGTAGCACTGGTAGAAAAGGATAGAATGACACATACAGCCGGGATAGAGAGAGAAGCACATAGTTAAGCTTGGCCTAAATTCGCGGTGGGTCGGCCACGGCGCGAAAGAGCGCGAAGATAGGCGAAAGAGCGTAGCGTCCGGCTCACATCGCTACCGACTTGTGACTAATTCATGGTTTCATTTTGAGCAGAATATCTGACGCCAGAACGAACCCAATCATCTAGCTTAGTATATAATCCTATAATACAATAGACGTAAGTGACGCGTAGTGACGTCAGTTCATTCAAGAAATCGAGCATCACGAAACCTTTACTCTGTGCCTTTTGATTGGACAAATGAACGCTCTCGGCTCTCCACCGTGACCGAGTTAAGTGCAGTAATATTTTATTATTATTGAACAGCTGTTTTCCGCGCACGCGACATGCGCCGCAGAAACATAAATAAGTACATTTGGCAAACAGTTAATGAAGTAAATGAAAATAGTTACGCTATGTAAAGAGATTAATTTTGATGAATCTTACGGACATAGGACAATGTCTCCTAAGTATTTAACAATGAAGAACCACCTCAAAAAACGTATTTGGTCAATGCTTTTGGAATTTGGATGTTACTTATTCTTTAGTTGGTACTCAATTTGTTAATTTATGGCCATAATTATGTATGTTGTCAGCGATAAAATGTGGAGAGCGGTTACGAGATACCTTCCTGTAGCGCCTACCCTAGGTAAATTCGGCATCAAATCGGTATCTGCCCCTCAGTAAATTTGATTCTAAAGATTTTTCGACCTCATAGTCTACATTGACATGCCACTGCTACCCTTACTACCCATCCTCGAAGATGTTCAGGTACTACATGTGATATGTAGCTCTCTGCAGATCTTGGCCGGCTTGCGGGTTTAGTCTCTGTGGCTTCCTTACATTCTTCCACTCTTACATAATTGCAGCTTTCCTTCGCTTGGGTGCAGTCATAGTATTTATACTATAGTGCAGTGTTGTGCTCTTCACCGCTGTCTGTGTAGAAAAATGTGGAGTTAACGTTGAACGGCCTGGTCACAACGGTTTGTTTTAAATTGAATTAGCGAACTCCCTTAAAAGGCATAATACATTCAAGAACTTACGTTTGAGTAAGTTAGGATCGAAACAAAGAATCGCAGGGACCAGGAGCCCTAGAACGCTAGGCAGTATTTTCAAAGACCTGTCCATGCGGCGTCGATGCAATTAGCTACCCAAATGCTGGTTAGCTTGGCGCAAATAGGACGTTTAAAAAAAAAAAAAAACATAGTTAAGGGTTTTAATTAAAACAAAATTTCATTGATTATTTTGTGTAACGAGAGTTATCCATATAGTTTGTATGACTAACTTTCGTTACTCAAAGGACGCGATCGTGATTTTGTTTTCATTAAGCCTGTAACTATGTATACCTACCTACATTTTTTTTGAAAACGACCCAATTATTAAGAATTGTCATTCAATGTGACCATGATCCCGGCATTTTTGGAAAGACGCCCACTGGCAGCGGCTCATTAGATTAGTGCAGTTTCAAGTAAACTTAACTAATTTAAATACATACTTACATCAATCCTAACACATGAACCACTCCTTTTGTTGGAATCTTGTAAAAATTGAGATGCTAGATAGATAATCGAGCTCCTTTCCACTGTGACAGCTAAATGTACTTACCTACTTTAGTGGTGGTACGACCATGTGCAGGGTCCGTTCGATCGCTACTACCATCTTATCCTAACCTACCGTAAAACAACAGTGTTCTCATTGTTGTGTTCCGGTGTGGGGATAAGACAACCGGTGAAATAACTAGCATACTTACAGGCATTCCATCTTAGTTCTCAGGGTTGGCAATGCATTTGCGGTCTTAGGGTTGCAGTCTTTAGATTGTAGTCTTGAGAATGCAAAAGTGTATGTACTTTTTATAAATTTTCCTGTAATCTAGACCTGTAATAGATAACTAACAATTTTCTGTATTTTTACGGTATTTTTTCGCCTATTTTCTTAAATAACTTGAAAACGAATTATCTTAAAATTATTAACCACCAGGCCTTTGATTTGATGTGTCACACGTTATAGTCAGCTATTAGTTTTTTTTTTTTTACATTTTCTAATTTACCCTCCATGTCAAAAAAATCATCTATTTACCTACGTTACATGTCCGTTGTCCGTCTTCGGGTGACCGACTTACATTATGTGTTACAAATTTCAACTCAATCCGTCCAGTAGTTTCGTAGGAAATTGGCTGTGGCAGACGGACAGACCGAAACGCGAGTGATCCTATAAGGGTTCCGTCTTTTACTTTTTAGGTAAGAAACCCTAAAAATGTGGTACAGTCGAGTCGTAGGTTATCTCCGGCCCAATCCGCGATATAATTGCCTTACGTACTTGCCTGTCTCAGGGTTGTCACTTTTAGCTGAATTTTAATTCAGTGTCTAGAAATTGGCATGGGCCGGGAAGTTGTATTTTTTATTTGTGTTGTCTGGGTTCAGGGCTAGTGAGGTCGCTTTTACCTAAACGATGATGAAACCTTTCACTATGAAGAAAGAGCGACAGGCGATGCCTATGCGGTTGCGGGGCCAGCAGAGGGGCGGCGCGGGGCGGTGATGAGCACGAGTACCTACAGTAGTTTACTGAGAGTACTGTCAAGTGTCAATCCATTCATTAGTTAAAAGCCCGGCCATTGACAAAGATAACAAACACATCTCTGTATAACTAATTCAGTGAGTCAATAAAGTTAAACAACGGTATTCCTAACAAATACAGAAATGTATTCAAGATTCAGAGCAGTTAGTTGTATTTATAAAAACCGGGCAAGAGCATGTCGGACCATGCTCAGTGTAGGGTTCCGAAGCCGTTAAGTACTACAAACATGAAAAATCATCAAGTAATCACCAATTTTCTATTTAAAGTCAATTGGTGCCGTCGTAGATGATTTTAGTAGGTATAAACACTTTAATCGCCTGAATCTCAAGAACCAATGATGTCTACTTAGTTGTGATAGTTTTACTTTAAAATCGTTATATGCGCTTTCATTTGTAGTTTTGGCTGTGGGGTGGGGGGGGGGGACACTTGAATGTAACAAAAGTTAGCGCTTTAAAGCTTAAAATTTCATAAACGGATTACTTAATCGAAACACAAACGAGAAAAAAAAATACATCCCCCCGTTACGTGTAGGGGAGGTACACTAAAAAAACATATTTTTTTACTTTTTATTGTACTACTTTGTTGGCGTGACTAATATGCATATTCATGCCAAATTGCAGCTTTCTAGTACTAATATACTTAATAGTCTTTGTACTAGGCTGCGGACGGACGGACGGACGGATGGACGGATATGGCGAAACTATAAGGGTTCCTAGTTTGACTACGGAACCCTAAAAAGGGGATAAAATAATCCGGCGGGGCCGTGTGGGCGCGGTTGTCCGCGATTCGTCGGATTCGGTTGTCGCCAAAACTGCTAACAAATATTTATAGACTAAGAGCTTGTGTTTAAATTATTTTCTTAGTATATACTCGTACTAGTCAGTTTTTTGTTTTTTATATCATGATTACCACTAAGGCATATTTTGCTGGTGTCGGCGATTGAACGCCCTCTACTTCGTGGAAGCCTATTATTTTATCGTTTTTTATATCATAAAAGACGTTCGTTTTAAACTCATAGCATCCATCACTAAAGTACAGTACAATGCTTTGCTCTCTCCGACATATTGTTAACTTTTAATTTTATTGCTGTCATTAATTCATCGTTTATTTGAGTAGTAATTGGAATGTATAACTTATTCAACGTACTTCTACATGGCAGACAAATAGTTTTTTGTAATAAACGGTAAGCTTGTGGGCTGACGTAGTACAAGTTTAAGCAAAACATTTTGTAAGCGATATTGGATCTGTTTCCTTTGGTGTCCTGCCGTTTGACCAAAAGTCATTTGGCAAAATTACACTTGACAAACAACGTTTTGCAAAAAAATGTTTCGCCAATTGATCATTTTACTAGTTGTCATTTTACAAATGACTCACTTATTCAAATGATCAACAGTTAATTTTACATTTTATAAATAATTATTTGACAAAATAAACATTTAGCTACTGAGTTATCAGACAAAACTACAATTGGTCTAAAAACTTTTGGTACAATGTATTATTTGACAAGTGTTTCTTTTAATAATAAATTTAATAATAGATATTGTATGGGTCAAATTAATACACATATTTGAAAAATAAATATTTATTAAGATACACTAGTGTTAGCAATGTTCATGTGTAATATATTTTTATAATTTTAAATGACCAGAAATTGATTTTAATAATTTTGCTGATATATTACATCTAGACACAATAGAATATCATATCATAATTTTTTTAGTCATTATATTGTAGATCATAATCATCATTAATAATTAGTTTTATCTTGCTTGTAATTTGTTCTAACTATTTATTTATTTATTTATTTAATCTTTATTGCACAAAAAAGAATACACTTAATATGCAAAAGGCGAACTTAATGCCGTAAGGCATTCTCTACCAGTTAACCTTTAGGCAAAGCAGAGATTATAGTGGCGGTGCAACATAGATTCTGACTTAACTATATACTATATACTTACATAAACATATACACTTACATAATATCAATATGCTACATAAATATAAATACATGAAATACACTAATAAATAAATACATGCATAATATGTATATACATATAAGCAAAAAACAAAACAGATAAAGCAATCAGAAAACCAAGATGATGTCAATTCTACCTGCAAAGAAATTCGCGAACTTTCTTTTTAAAGGCAAACTTGTTCGGAGCTTTCTTCATTTTAAGGGGAAGGTCGTTCCAAAGTCGTGCTGCCTGAAGGGCGAAGGAGTTGGACATGAAACCTGTGCGGTGAGGAGGGATGGAAAGTGTGAGGTTTTCAGTGGATCGTAGCTGACGGATGTGGGTAGAACCCAGAAATTTAAAAAGAGATTTTAAGTATTCAGGAGATTGCGGATCGTACAGAATATTATAAAGGAAACAGAGTAATCTACTTTTGCAACGTTGGCGAATAGGAAGCCATCCAAGTTGAGAGCGGAAGGAAGAAACGTGATCATATTTACGAAGACAGAAAACAAAGCGAATGCAATTATTGAGAAGGCGATCCAACTTATCGAGTTGTCCTTCGCTCAGATCCGGATAACACACGTCACCATAATCAATGATGGGAAAGATTAGAGACTGCACAAGGGATACCTTGGTCTTAATAGGCAAAAAGTGCTTTAGTTTATTAAGAGAATGAAGAGAGCCCATGACCTTGCGACTTATTTCAGTGACATGTGTTCTCCAATTGAGAGAGTTATCCATATAAATACCAAGATCCTTGACGCTGCAGCTAAATGGGATATTAATACCATTAAAATTTGGTGGCTGAACAGCATCAAGGTTAATTTTATTGAGCTGGCCAGAACTACCAATGATAATAGCCTGACACTTGGCTGGGTTCACGAACAAGCCAAATTTTTCGGACCACTGTAATATGTGTCGGAGATCGTCATTAAGCTTGTCGGTAATGCATTTAAGGTCAGTCGCCTTACAGTGGTCGTACAGCTGAAGGTCATCAGCATACAGATGGTAGGAGCAGCCAAGCCCAGGTGTAATGAAGTTGATGAAGGTGGAGAATAATAAGGGGGAGAGAATACCTCCTTGTGGCACGCCAGCCTCTAAGTCACACCAATCGGAAAAGGACCGATCAACGCGAACCGCTTGCTGACGCCCCCGGAGATATGAAGACAACCAGTTGAGAGCAAGATGTGAAACATTAAGATGCTTAAGAAGTGCTAGGAGGATGTCATGGTCAACTGTGTTGAATGCATTTGAGAAGTCAATAAGAATAAGAACTGTAACCATACCGTCCTCCATGCCCCGTCTAATATCCTCCGTGACCTTGAGCAACGCTGTACATGTGCTGTGGCTAGGACGAAAACCAGATTGATACGCACTAAGGATATTCTGGGAATGAATAAAACTAGACAGCTGTTTATGTGCAACCGCTTCAGCAATTTTGGATACAAAGGGCATTATAGAAATAGGCCTGAAGTTATTAGGGCACGTGGGATTACTAATTTTGGGTAGGGGAAGTACAAAGGCTTTACGCCATAGCAAGGGAAATTCTCCGCTGAGAAGGGAAAAATTAATGATGTGAGTAATTATCGGAAGCACACAGTCAAGTACCATCACGATCATGACACGACTCACATCATCACACACTACAGCCCTGGATTTAATGGCAGAGATAACCTTCCTTACGTCAGTTTGGAAAACGGTAGAAAAAGAAAAGGTCATATTTAAAGAAGGAGGAAGAGAAGATAATTCTACAAGGGTGATAGCTTTAGTATTTAAGTCAACAGAGAGAGCAGAAGAAAAATGTCTATTAAGATCATTAAGAGAAATCGATGAAGAGCTGAAGTGATTAGCAGGTTTCCCTAGGCCCAGAGTTTTTAGAAATTTCCAGACATCTGCCATGGAACTGGAGGTCACATTATCGTGTATATAGCGTCGCTTGGCTGCCCGCACCATCTGATTACATCGGTTCCGAGCAGTCTTAAACAACTGCCAATTGACTTCAGTACGGTCGCGTTTGTACAATTTGAACGCCCGATCCCTCCTTCTCATCGCCATCCGAACGCCGCTGGTAATCCACGGCGCAGGCGGTCTTCTGACTCGGACTGAACGCAAGGGAGCATGCTTATTAAAAACTTGCAAAATGGCTTCGTTAAACAGAGTCACCTTACTGTCAGCAGTCGTTGCCTCCGTCACGGGAGACCAATCAATACTAGCGGTGTCAGTCAACAATGCGTCGGTGTTAATCTTTGCAAAACTGCGCATTTGGATCACAGAAGGCTTAACTTTTGGCGGTTTAATACGGTATGAGGCAAAGATAAGGTCGTGATCGTGATCATCATGACTATCCAGAAAATGCAACGCGCAAGACAAATCAGGGCAGAACTGACTCGGATAGGTTAGGTTAGAAGGCAAAGGCGGGAGCTGCTCCCGCTCCCATGTTGTTTTCTCCCCCATATTCCATTAGCATTTCAAACATCATGTCATATGTATGTTCTTTCGTCTTTGTGAGAACAAAGACAAAATACTAGTGGAAATGTTTTATTGTCTATTTATGAAATAACATTTTGTTAAATGACATTTAGACAAATGTTTAATTTGCGAAACATAATATTTGGTGAAATGGAAAACGGTCACTTGAAATTTTATTATTTAACATATTTACCAAGTGTAGTGTTTGCTACTGTGTAATGTCACGTTTGCCAAATGATTATTTGGTGAAACGTTGTTTGTCAAAATATGATCATTTGTCAATAATTTTTTGGTCAAACATTAGTGAACCGTTTCCTTTGTTAGCACATTTTAAGTATGTTTGACCTTTAACAAGTTCGGCTAAGTCCTTAGATAAAAACCGATCACATAATTTATGAAACATATCTTGTGAAAAATTTACTAATTCGTTTGCTCGTAAACGCTTTTTACTATCTAATAACTCCGATTTAAATTTCCTCTTGCGTGGGCTACTTGCATAAAGACCAGCAGTAGTTTGAGTGTGGTTATCCGTGGTTTTAATGTCCGTCTGGCATGCCAAACATGATGAAGTGGCACTAGTTGTTTCCGTTTGACTAGAATTATTATATGAAGTTGTTATTTCAACTTGTGTATGTTTATCAGTTTTTTTTAGATTAGGCAAATTCAAACTCGGCAAACATTTTTTTTTTAGTAATTTTCTAGCACTGTTTTTGATTATGTCTTCTGGGTGGAAATGGGCTTCACAAACAACATGCTTGGGTTGAGTTTTATTTATCAATTCCTCGCGGTCAATTAAGCGCAGCCACTGAAGGCGTCTGAAATGGAAAGCACATTTAATATAGGTACATTAGGTACCTATCTATTATAAAAGGTGGAATTAAGTGACTAAAATATTATATAAAAAAACATCGTAAAACAACCTAAAAAAACTAACGCCCGTCTCTTAGACTATAATCAATTTTTGTTCTGTTGTGCGAATCAGTGGCGTAACTATAGGGTGGCAGTTCTGGCAAAATGCCACGGGCCCCCGACCCGAGAGGGCGCCGGCCCAAGAGGCAGCCAGCTCAGAAATAACAAAAAAAATGTAGCTATGGTCTGGGGCCCCCCCATCCAAAGACATTGCCACGGGCCTCAGAAGGTATAGTTACGCCACTGGTGCGAATGGTTACGATTCGAATACGTCTGATTCACAAATCGTATTTTAAATTACGATTTTATAACTGTAACTAGGTACTTAGTAAATACTGAGAAATCGGCAAGACTTATCGTAAACAAAACAGCAATAGCTGCGAATCAATTGACAGATCAAAAGTACCTGATACATTCTAGTGGGATGTAGGCCAGTCTTCTTCGTCTGTCTCATAGAAAACTACTACAAAAAAAATACTAGGTAGGTACCTCATCATGAATTAAAAAATATATGCTGGAATAAGTGGCTTGCTTTGCTTACCTTTCCTGTTCAGTAGGTAATCTGAACAGAGACAACTCTGGAATCGATGAATTATTTAGACACCCAAACACACAGCAATAAGTTCTCCTGCGATTATCACACATTTTTCATTCATTTAGAGGTGCCGAATAGCCGTGACGCGCGAACCTTGTGCGGTGAACTGCGGTGTTAGCCCCGACAGGCGCACTGAGAAACGGGTCGAGATTTTGTTTGAGTGTGCGTGCGGCGACGCAGAGACGCACACGTACAAGCCGCGCGCGGTGCGTTTGTGTGAAGTGAAGATAACGTACTTTCCACTCTTTCTACTATGGTCGAGTTCTTAAATAAACAATGTTGCACCCTATTTCAATGGGATAAGGTCCAAAAGTATATACACATCTGAGAACTTGACTGTAATGTGGATACAGTCACCAGCATTATACCTACATTATACAGTTGGCATGGCATAAGAGCTGGGGGGTGAGCGTCTTAACACAGCGCTGCATCGAACGTAAAGGTGAACGTAAAGCTCCGCTGGGCGACCGAGCTCTGCTGGCTAATTGAAGAGGCACTCCTTAAACTTGCCGGATAAAACTTCACCTTTGAGATCGACGCAGCGCTGTGTTGAGAGAATCACCCCCCTGAGCTATCCAGCCATGCAAGGTTGGCCACGATTTCCCGCACACCCAGTATACGAATCCAGCAACGGCCCTTCCCAGCCAAGGCTTGTATATATAGTGCTTTTCTTCAACAATGCGAGAAAATATAACAAATTTGCATATTTATATTTCATGCACAGTTCCAAAATTACTATCAAAAAAATTATTATCCATTTAAATTCAGAATAGGTACCTACGACAAAGTATAAAACTGAACACTAATAAAACCACAAACCAAAACGCTACATTCAAAACTTTTCAGCAAACGCATACAAAGTGTTAAAATAAATGGTAATAAACACACAATAATGTAAAGGGTTTAAAACATCTGAATCAGGGAAAAGAACAACAGAATATGTACTTTTTTTACATATGGCTGATGACACGATAGGTGTGCCGTCATATTCTATGGCGTATGGCACGCTATAATTTGTTCGCCGCCACAGCCAAAGGTTTTTGAAAATGGAAGACCCAACGAATCGGTTAAAATAACATGGCTAGTCACTGTACTAACTAACCATTATTATTATTTTCTTGAGTGATGGTAGGATATTGTCCAGTGTCCATCCGGATCGCTACCACCCTCTGACAATTTAACCTACCGCCAAGCACTAAGCAGCAGAGTTCGCATTGTTGTGTTCTGGCGTAGGGACAACTGCAACTTAGAGGCATTCGTTCTTAGTCCTTAGGGTTTTTAACACATTTGCAACGTATGGGGCATGGGGTTGCAGTTTTGAGATTATAGTCCTAAGATTGCAAATGTCTATCTATAATCTCTTTGGGTCTCGGACCTCAGCCCACTTACCAGGAAGTGCCTAATCCATGCTATAAAAAAACTTGGCTGACACAATTTAATTTAACCGAAAATTACTATTAATGGGAAATAGGTTAATTCGAAGTGAACCTATTTCTATTCGGCGACGTCCGACGTCATCCTCACTGCATGTAGGGGAAATGAGTAGGAAAGTATACGTAGCGAGTGATTTTAATGAAAAAAAAAAAACAAAATGATAACGTAATACATCTAATTGACCGTTTATCTAATACTGCACCAAATTTTAATAAAATTTCTATTTACTATTATTGGTCTCCTTCCGACATACGTCGGAGAGACAGACATGGCGAAACTCCCTCCATAGATAGAAAGAACTACGGAATCCTAAAATCCTAAAACGGGTATTCATACAACACATTCAACAAACTTCAAACTCATGACATGACATGACATTACTAACATGACAAAGGAGGTCGCCCCAATGTTAAACCAAATCCAGAACCGTATTATTTGTGCCAGAGCTCTGTAATTGTAATGTTAAATTTATCCAAACACGAACGCGACGCGACGATGATAAACGTTTGAAAGCCATGATTGGTTGATTTTCAGGGTCGTTACCGCTATCTTTTCGCTCTAGCCAATAGCGTTGCGTTTGGCCGTCTTTGTCAAATTCAATACGGCTTATACCTGCGAGCAAATGCCAATAGATGGCGCTAGCAGTATGAAGCTGAAGGGTAAAATTATTCTTGCTTTTCGGTATCGGATCGTGCTTGCCGCCCGCCGCGCCGCCGCGCCGCCACATTGTGATTAGGTATCGTATCGCAACTCGCTGACCTTGAGGCAAAAACGAGAAACGATTTCTCACCAACGATAGTCGCGTATACAAGTTACTCGGAATACAAGTAGTGAGTAAGAGGTTTTAGAAGCTGTAAATTCTGAGAAGGCACATAATAGCAATAAACAGATACTCTAATTACTTTACTTTTAAATTTACTTTATTTATTATAAGTAGGTATGTGGTTAGGTGCGATCAATGATAGGTATAAGTAGGTAAAAAAAAACCGAGAAATAGGTAGCATATCGGACCATGCTGAGTGTAGGGTTCCGAAAGCGTTACTACAGCAACATACTCTCGTCTTATTGTTGAGAAGCGCAGTTTTTCGACAATAGGTAATTCTAAAACGGCATGTTCGATGATCAATATGATCATGTTGAAAATAATTTTCGTTTAGTGTTTATTAAGCGTTACATTTTTTTACTATATCTTCACATTTTTTGGACATACGATTTAAAAGACAGAGGGATGCAACTTTCGGAACTTAAGGGATCTCTTCCAGCTAACCTTTGGGTGATTGAGGAAAATAAGAAAGCAAAAAGTGGCAACGAATAGACATGAGTACAAAACAAAGTTTACGAAAACTGTATGAACTAAATACAAGCCATAGTACAACGCAGATGACCTAAGACCATGAAGTTTCTGAATATTAATAATGTTGACGGCAGTAAAACAATGCTAAAATTATTCGTTGCGTGTGAGTGAAGCAATAGTAATAAATAACAGAATTGTTTTATTGCTGACCACAATATCAGTATTCAAAAACTTCATGGTTGTGCAATTCGTCAGGAATTCTGTAGGTACATACCTAACTACTGATTTCTCATCTGCCTAGTAATGAAAGTAGTTGTATAAAAAGCTCCTCGGTTGAAGGTATAGAAACTTTATACTAATACTTGATAAAAATAATGTATTTAACTACATCGCTGTGTTCAAAATAGACCTCTCTTTGAAGGCTACTTCCTCTAAACGGAGACAGTCACTTAAAAAAAATTCATACTTACTTAAATGACGAAGATATTATTTATAAATAAAATCATTGCTCTTTTTTCTATAACAGCTAATTTTTTCAGAAAAAATAGGTAAAGATTTCTATATTTCACGCAAACATTTCTTCTTTTCAACACCCTGCAGCGATTTTAATTATTATTTCACCACATTACAGAGCTAGGATTCTACACGGTAATAACGATATCGTCTTTGACCTGTTTACGTATTGTCAACTTGTTGATAACTCTTGTGTCATTTACAATAATGGCGACTGTGACATAAACGATTCTAAAACACATCAAACGCGATATCGTTATAACGTAGTAGAATAGAGGCCCAGCATTAATTAAAAGTCTAAATAAATGTTATTTACTAATTTAAATAAAAATGATTGGGACGCGACGGCAAAGCTAAAACATTAAAAAGCGGCCAAGTGCGAGTCGGACTCGCCCATGAAGGGTTCCGTAGCAGCAAGTAACATAATATAAAAGTTCGTTGTAGCTTTGATCAATGTTTTTATGACGTATTAAAAAAAAACTACTTACTAGATCTCGTTCAAACCAATTTTCGGTGGAAGTTTGCATGGTAATGTACATCATATATTATTTTTACATTTATCATTCCCTTATTTTAGAAGTTACGGGGGGGGGACACACATTTTTCCACTTTGGAAGCGTCTCTCGCGCAAACTATTCAGTTTAGAAAAAAATTATAATAGAAACCTCAATATCATTTTTGAATACCTATCCATAGATACCCCACACGTATGAGTTTGATGAAAAAAAAATTTTTGAGTTTCAGTTCTAAGTATGGGGAACCCCAAAAATTTATTGTTTTTTTTCTATTTTTGTATGAAAATCTTAATGCGGTTCACCGAATACATCTACTTACCAAGTTTCCACAGTATAGCTCTTATAGTTACGGAATAAAGTGGCTGTGACATACGGACGGACAGACGGACAGACATGACGAATCTATAAGGGTTCCGTTTTTTGCCATTTGGCTACGGAACCCTAAAAAGGCATAATTTTATTGGCAGGGTGAAAGATAAAAGGTGTTTTTTTAGTAAGTACCTACACCGCACGGGCACTTTCACATCGAAAATCTACCATACCAGCGCTTTCCAAGAGGAGACCACTCCTGAGAAGCGCCGCGCCGCCGCAAGAAATTCTACAGTCTAGACATTCTTTAACACGTTACTTATGAATCTTATGATAATGATAATAAGTACTTAAGTACCTAATCTAGCATTACATAAAAGTATGAATATAAAGTAACAAATGTTGCAAAACTTCAAATGACTCGCCTCGCCTTATTAAAAATTCGCCCATAAACTCATAGATAACATAAGCAGCTAATCGATTCCAAACAGACGGGCTGTTCGTCCGTGCCGTTTGGGTCTCGCATAAAAAAAAAAACCTCACCAAACCGGCGGCCCCTCGGCACGTTTGTTCCCTTCGTACTTTTTTGTGCACCGTCCCTAGCAACGATACTTTTCATCTTTTAGGGGCTGGGTATGCACGCACCCTTTTGAAGCCATAATAATTTAGTCGGAATTCTCCCGGTTGGGAACCGACCGAGACCGACAGCGACAAAAATATTCGTTCGTTATCTTTGAATTTGAATATTTAACAAATTGTTTTTACAATGGTGTTGGTAATTTTTCGTTGGCGCGTTCTAATTTCTAGAGAATGCGTGTTATTTTTTTTATATCTTTTGCGCACAGACCACTGTGCTTTTACGTAAAGATATAATTTTTGGTCGCGTAAACGGGTTAATTCTGTTTGCCATAATATGTTTCTATTACATAATGCAATTTGGGTAATTGTTAAGAAAAAATAAACCCCTGCCATGGAATAACCAATCCATGCTTTGTCCTTATCTGTCATTGTGACAGTTGAATTCGTCAGATAAGGACAAAAAAAATATTAACTATTCTACCGTTACACCACGTTTATTAATGGGGTAAATGTTTTTATTTATATTTAATATTAATTTGAGCTATTTTTTAATGAATATTTATCCTTATCCCTTCTAAGGTTGTCTGGAAGAGATCGCGAATCAGCGATAAGACCGCCTGTTGTTTACCTGGGTCTTCTAAATTGTGAAAATTCTGTGTAATGTTTTTGTTTGGTGGACAATAAAGTGTTTTGTATTGTATTGTATTGTATTTATTAACGGTAACAATACATTTAAAAGTACTAAAGGTAATAAAATAAATTACTAACCACACCTAATCGACGACACGTCGACGACACGCTTGCCTAGTTGTTAGTGACCCTACCTTCGAAGCTAGGGATCCTGGGGTCAAATCCTGTTAAGGGCAGATATTTGTGTGATGAGCACGAGTATTTTATTCCTGAGTATTGGATGTTTTATATGTATTAAGTATACATATTCCTCTATTAAGTAAGTTTATCGTTGTCTAGTACCCATAGTACAAGCCTAGAGGTTAGTTTGGGACTAGGTCAATTTGTGTGACATTGTCCCGTGATATTTATTTATTGAATATACGAATACTACAATAATTTAACAAACCGTGTTATTATTTGAGTTATATTGAATCTATAAACCCACATTTTGTAACATTTTGCACATGGTGGTTGAACATTGACTTTGAAAAAATAAACATTAGGCTTGTTATACACGCTGAAGCCATGATACGACACGAACACGACAATATAAATAATATGTAAGCATGTAGGTAAGTACAGTACAAGCATAGATAGGGCATCAATGTTTCATTTACGTCGCTCCCGCTCCCATGTGGGGGGCAGCGGAATCCCGCTGCGATTCCCATCAACGTCGACCAAACGCATATATCTATACCTACCTCAATATTGCAGAAAGAATAGTACTTAATATTTTGTTATTTCTATATAGGTACTTAACCAAATTCAATCAGAAAATATTTTTATTTGTTTGAATTACTTATTTAAAATTTACCTAATTAATCTAATGATATGGTGTAGGTAAAAAATAGAAAAAGCCCGCGCGGCCCGCAGATACTTATGGCGCCCATAGATAGTAGGTAAGCAAGTACCGGCTACCTGTTAACTATAAAGTTTGCGGCGAAGATATTTCGTTATTAGCATTAAAATCTTGATATTTTAATATTTTTAATGCAATGGCAATTTAGGCCACTTGTTGACAGTGTGTGTGTATGTGTGTATGTGTGTGTGTGTGTGTGTGTGTGTGTGTGTGTGTGTGTGTGTGTGTGTGTGTGTAGACTTGGCATGGCAGTGTGCATGTGGCGTAAACGCTGCGCATCGATTGGTAGATGCCACTGGTTGCCTAGAAACCCTTGCCGATTCCGTGTTTTACTGCAAGCATATCGACAAGTCAGGAAGCGGTCTCAGCCTTCACGAGGGTGGCCGTCAGTGAGCTTCATTTCAGACAACCCCTTCGGATAGTGGTCATCAAAAATACCACATTTTCAACGACCACCTTAGACTAATGCAGGTGGCCGTCGTGGGTTGATGGGGGGATGTTCAAGGATAAAACACTGCAATTGAAGATAAACAGTCACGATAAATTTTGGCAGAATATCACGCCAACTGACGCGATGGACTGCCCGTGAATGTCAAGCTTAATGGTTACGCGTAGCATAATTAATAATGCCTACGAGCGAACATGTCAAGTTAAGATTGTCAGTCAAAACTAGCGACGGATCGAGCTGCGATGTTTTCTAAGAATAACAGCACTTCAGCAGCGTCATCCACCTAGCGAGGGCGATCGTGTTCGAACTAACCTAACTTTACCTGTGTAATCCGTATCTGATCAACATATTTTGGCTAATTTTGCCTGTCGTGGTTATCCTCACAATAAACGCCCCTCTTAGTTCGTCAACGAATTATTAACCGGCTAGCTTAGGTACCTAAGTTATATCCCGATACGGCGTGGTAAATGTGCGTGCGTTTTGATCATTTGTTAGTCCTTTACCTCAGAAGTTTAAATTTCTTGTAGCGATTCACCAATTCGCATTTCACCTCGACCGTGTATTTTATTTTAGCTTCGTCTCAAAGTCGTAATTTTTTTTGTTCGCTAATAGTTTTAGTCGCGTTTCACCTCGATCGCTTATTTTACTGTTTCATTCGGTCACGAATGTCTCGATCGTCAATTTTATTATTAGCAAAATATTTTTATCACCGTATACCTACGCAATCGCATATTTTGTATATAATAGCATTTGCCTCAATCATAAAATCTAATTGTTTTATTTAGTCAAAGTAAAGTAGGTACATAGGTACAATACTAAAGATAGCAAAAGTCTTCGCGCGCTTATCACGGCGCAGCGCTACGGTCCCACTGCAGGAGACGATCGCGTCGAGGTAATCAAGAACACGATGATGATAACATTTCAATGAATTTGATAGCACTTAAGACATGAAACTACAGGTAAAAAGACGTTTAAAAAAAAAAAAACAAATTTTGTGCGAACATCAATTAACGCGTTAATTGATATAAGATTTTACATTTAACTTGACATGTGCAATTTGTAACGTAATTTTATATTGAGCAATAAATAATCTAATCTAATCTAATGAAATAGAGTCCGTAGAAATGCGTCTAGGGGTAAAACTACTTCACGAAAAACCGGGCAAGAGCATGTCGGACCATGCTCAGTGTAGGGTTCCGAAGCCGTTAAGGTAGGTACTACAAACATAAAAATCAACAAGTGATAACTAATTTTCTATTTAAAGTCAATCGGTGCCGTCTTAGATGATTTTAGTAGGTATAAACACTTTAATCGCCTGAATCTCAAGATCCAATTACATATGTCTACTTAGTCGTGATAGTTTTACTTTAAAATTCGTTATATCGACGGTGGAAATTTCAAATGTCGTAAGGGACATTTTGTCGTAAGTACACTAAATATACCATTGAAGTCAGTATTTTTTTTTCTATCTATTTGTTGTATAGAAATTTCGATATGACTTCTAATAAAAAAGTTATGATTCGGTCAAAGTTTGTCGTAACTTCCTAATATTTAAAACACTATGTTGTATTGTATCAGTCAAATATTTATGTGTAACGTCTTGTTTCATTAAGCGCAATATCGTATATCTCAATATATTTAAAATTCCTATGTTGTAAGGCACTAAAAAGAAATGATGATGATGACATTTTGTCAGATAAATACTGTGTTTTCGGAGGTGTACTAAACACATTTTCTTCTTATTTTTTTGTTGTAAGGGACACTATTTCCTAAACCACTGTATTTATGGATGTCCAATTAAAAAAATAGGGTAGGCGAAGTTATTTAAAAAGTATGCTTCCAAGAATCATCTTAATGGGATGAGTAGTTCCCAAGTTATGAATTTAAATAAAGTTGAATTTTGTTTTCTGGCTCCCCTGAAAAGTAAGCGTTTGTCCCTTACGACATTTGAAATTTCCACCGTCGATATGCGATTTCATGTAAGTTTTTTTTCACCTTCGGGTTCAGAGACATGGGATGTTACAAGAAATTGGCCTGGAAATCTTGCCTCGTTGTACTTAGATAAGATTAATGTATTGATTAACTTAGCACTAGAACATATGTGACCGAAAAGGTATGTAGGTACTTAATTAGGAATAATTTAAAAAGAATAATTTTAGTAAACTGTGCATATATTATTAAAAATACACTATGTTAAAAAAAAACCCGACGAATTCAAAACCTAGTCCTTTTTTTGGAGTCGGTTAAATATATCGACGGTGGAAATTTCAAATGTCGTAAGGGACAAACGCTTACTTTTCAGGGGAGCCAGAAAACAAAATTCCACTTTTTTTAAATTCATAACTTGGGAACTACTCATCCCATTAAGATGATTCTTGGAAGCATACTTTTTAAATAACTTCGCCTACCCTAATTTTTTAATTAACCACTAAACCACTGTATTTATGGAGGATAAATACAGTGGTTTAGGAAATAGTGTCCCTTACAACAAAAAAATAAGAAGAAAATGTGTGTTACACCTCCGAAAACATAGTATTTATCTGACAAAATGTATTCTTTTTAGTGCCTTACAACATAGGAATTTTAAAAATATTGAGATATACGATATTGCGCTTAATAAAACAAGACGTTATACAAAAATATTTGACCGATACAGCATAGTGTTTTAAATATTAGGAAGTTACGACAAACTTTGACCGACTCATAACTTTTTTATTAGAAGTCATATCGAAATTTCAATACAACAAATAGATAGAAAAAAAAATACTGACTTCAATGGTATATTTAGTGTACCTACTTACGACAAAATGTCCCTTACGACATTTGAAATTTCCACCGTCGATATCTTTAACCCTGGCACACTTAAGTATTAATTTATTTTTTAATGAATTCGATCATACAGCCTTTTAATCACATTATTCTTAAAACTAAATACTTAGGTATTAAGTGACTTTGAAATTACAGAATATGGGTGAAACATTTTTCGAAGCAAGGGTAGTTTTACTAGCTAGAGTAGCTAGTTAGGTACCAACTCTATAGTAAATAATAATATTATTATCGGCAATTTTTTTAATAGGTATTGCATGTCCGTGAAAGGGTTATTATAAAAAAACTAGCGACCCGCCAGCGGCTTCGCCCGCTGCATTTTTTTTTTTTACATCACTTAGGGGTATGAAAAATAGATGTTGGCCGATTCTCAGACCTACCCGATATACACACAAATTTTTATTAAATCGGTCCAGCCGTTTCGGAGGAGTTCAATAACGTACACCGTGACACGAGAATTTTATATATTAGATATACTTACCTACAAAGTTTTAAAAACATTCATGCTCGTTTCGTCCATCGTGAGAAAACCTGCTAAATAATCCGAATTTTAGAGTTGTATTGTATGGTGGTGGTGGGTTAAGGAGAAACGTAGTAATGTCGGGCATAGAATTATTGTTGATGTTGTCCATAAATCCTGATTGTACTACTTGT
Source organism: Acleris holmiana (assembly GCA_949316455.1). Lineage (NCBI taxonomy): Eukaryota > Metazoa > Arthropoda > Insecta > Lepidoptera > Tortricidae > Acleris > Acleris holmiana. Next base: position 7,733,627 of record OX438770.1, on the reverse strand, counting down.
TTTTTTTTTCAATGTTTTGAAAAGCGTCTTGCCAGATATTAACATTAATGCTCCTTAAGTAGCTACAATAATTTGAACATAACGGTAAAAGAAGTGCTTTTAACGGAAAACTGAGCTTTTGTCTTCAAGGTGTCTATGTAGCTTCTAATTAAGAGATTACCTTCAAATGCGAGCTCGCAATTGATAAAAGTTTATTCTATGTAAACAGCAACGCCGCAAACTATCTCAATACATCGAGTTACCTTAATTCGCACGAGGGATAGCATACCACATGGCGATCTATAAACAAAACAACAAAGCCGATTGGTGTGGTGACGTTCCACCCCGGCGATATGTACGTCCTACTACCTAAATGCCTTATGTACACGGCTAGTTACTACTTCATGACTACTCGGAGCTCAGTGTGTACTGCAATGCAACGGAAAATATGCGTGTTTACCAAAGTCGTTTCGGCGGAACGGTGTCGTGTGTTGCGTCACGTTTAAGGAAATTGTGATAAAGCCCGAGGTCGACGTGACTAAATTGTGAACACAGTGTGTTCATTTAAGTTCGTGGTTTTGATTCAAGTGCTTGATATTTATCAAAAGTGTTGTGATTTGAAACCAAAATGGAGTGCATTCTTTCCTATCCCGATGTTCCCCGGAGCCAGGCAAATGTCCGCTGCCACGACTTGAAGCGTTGGCGATATGACCTTGTTATGCCGAGTAGGTATATTTTCGCTTTAAAAATAGCGTTCCACCTACAACTCCACGAATCGGACGAAGCATGACAGTAATCCAAAAAATAGTTATCCTCAAATGGATTCATTATTTTATGTATTCTGAATTTGAAAAGTAAAAAAGAAGCTATTTCAAATAATAATATTGAACGTCATAGCGAGGTTTAGTCGACAAGATGGCGTCGAGTGGGGAGAGGGCACCCAGTTTGCCAGGTGCTGCCGCCGCGTCGACTTCGGCGCTATAGCTAACTAAATAACGCAGTGTTGTACATTTAGAACGTTCACAATGGCTACCGCGAAAGACACGTCTACTTTCTTTCTGGAGGCAGATGCAAAACAATTTGACATTATTTTAAAGTTATACCCACAAGCGATTAAAGTTAAAGCTGAACAGAAAACAAAGAGACCAGAGGAGCTCATAAAATTAGACAACTGGTAAGTGTATTCGTGCTTGAGAGGAGAAAATGCGGCCGTGGCGTGTCAATGAACTTGTATTGTGTGTGTATCCGTGCAAACTGATTTGATAGCTACCTCCCTCGCGGACTGCATCTCTAGTTCGCGGACCGCTCATTAAAATCACTACGTCACGTGGGATCGATGTCAAATTGACACTATCATTTTTCCTGAAGCAGTGCGAGGAAAAATATTGCCTTGCTCGGGCGTTATAAAATGGTGGCTGCCTTTATATCATGACGTGCAATTAACTTAATGTTGAATGCTTTACTGTTCGTTTATTTAAGTATTTAAGTAATAAAGACTACAGATAAAGCATATAATCATATTATTGTATTAGTAACTGCTTACTTTAAGTTATATTCTCAATTTACAATGCTTTGTTTGGTACGCTAACATCCGCTCAAAATGGTGACTTGCCTTTTGGCTTGGCTCGCCTTAGATCTTATTTTTACATGTGATAATATAATTTAACGATTGGATAGGAGTGTGTAAAGGGGTTTAAAAACTGTTAAATAGAAGTCTGTTTATTTCGTGTTATTTTATGACCACTATGAGTCATCATTTTATTCTTGACACCCACTTTTTCGTTCACTTCGTTGTTTGTTCTTTATAATTTTATTTTAGAAAATAAACAAACTTACTATTGAAAATAAACGTACCTACTTATTATTTTGTTTAGCTAATTGTAATTTCAATTTATTTTATTCACTATTATTCAAGTTGCATACATATTGATAAAGTTTGACAGAATGCTGCTTTTAGAAGCTTGTTCTAGATAGGTTAATGTTAAATAACTGTACCTTATAAAATATTTAACACTAAATTTCAATAATACTTTCCAAGTATATTCTAAGTACTCTGACAAACTAGGTATAAATTTTCTGAAAATATTTTTTCTAAAAATCTATTCTCAAAGCAGCTCCATTTCTAAAAGAATACCATTCTTATATTTATTTGTACAGTTAATCAGTTCCACACTATGGACAGTTTCAACCAAAGCGTAAGAGACTTCACATTGACCATACATTGTCATACACAGTGCTACACTGACACTGACTCTTATTCAAAGAAGATAAGAGTTATTCATTACACACAAACAAATGAATAACTCTTATCTTCTTTGAATAAGAGTCAGTGTCGAACATTGGTCCTTTGTCGAGTACTGGTGTCTTTACCTTAATATACTATATTAGGTAATTTTTATCAACATGCAGAGTAGTTAAAACATGGAAGATGCAAACAGCAAACTAATAAAAAGGATAGGTAAACAATATAGCTTGCTCAGAGTCCTTACAACCTGGGTTATTGGTTTATAAATATTAATTAAGAGTAAATGCTACAAACATTTATCTAAATTTAGCTCATATTGTTTTCAGGTATCAGAATGAGTTGCCAAAGAAGATCAAGTCGCGAGGCAAGGATGCGCACATGATACATGAAGAGTTGGTGCAACTGATGAAATGGAAACAAGCGGTAAGTGTTAGTAAATTTACTTCTAATCTTATCATAATAATTTCTCGGCACCCATAACATTGTATACATATGTAGGTGTATTCTATATTAACACTGTCTCATGATTTTTAATTTGTTGATCAACAAAGTTACAGCTGAGTTAGTTTGTTATTTTTAGCTAGATGCCTTGCAGGTGTTTTGATTGCTCTTGAATGAGAGATTAAAGATTTTTTTACCTCTCATATTATACCTTGATTCTCTCATTATTTATATTTGTTACTAGCGACCCGTCAGTGGCTTCGCCCGCTGAATTTTGTTTTTCTTTCATATCACTTAGGGTTATGAAAAATAGTTGTTGGCCTATTCTCAGACCTACCCGATATGCACTCAAAATATTATTAAAATCGGTCTAGCCGTTTTAGAGGAGTTTGGCAACAAACACCGCAACACGAGAATTTATTTCCTTGGCAAGTTTAAACTATAGAAGCTAAGTAGGTATTTTATTTCTTTTAATTGTGTTGATAGTGGATAGACCTTTATTAATTAGTACAAAATTAGTTATTTTATGTGTTAGAGCCTTATCCCTGTTAGGGCTAGCCAAAAATAAATTGTATGAAACCGAACAACTGAAGAAATCCGGAACGCACAGCAGTTTTAGAAAAAATCCTAAACATCCTCGGTATTGATATTGAGATATTGTATTTTTGCAGGTGTCAATATTTTGTTTTTAAATCAATTAAAAATAGTAGTAGGTAAAGTTTAATAAAAGTATTGATAATGAATCATAATTTATACTGGTTTTGGTAATAATTTCTAATAACCAAAATAATGATGTGTGAACTGTTGTTATTTTATTTGTCTTGTAATGAGTAACATAAGACTAAGGTCACTTTTCGCACCTAGGTACCTACATAAAACACAAACAAACCTAAGTGAGACTTGCTAATTTTATTAGGGTTCAGTAGTCAACTAGGAACCCTTATAGTTTCGCCATGTCTAGCTCAGTGGCTCTTAGTACTAAATAGCTGTAATTTGGCATGAATATATTAGTCACGCCAACAAAGTGGTAAAATAAAATCTTAAAAAAATATATTTTTTAGTGTTCCTCGTCTACACGTAACGTTGGGATGTATTTTTTTCTCATATACCCCAGTGTGGGGTGTCGTTGGATAGGTCTTTCAAAAATATTACCGATCTGTTTATAAAATATTAAGCTTTAAAGCGCTAATTTTTGGTAGAATCAAGTGTCCCCCCTCCGCCAACCTACAGCCAAAACTACAAATATTAAAAAAAAAAAAAAAACTTAAAGCGCATATAACGAAACTATCACAACTAAGTAGACATCATTGGTTCTTGAGATACAGGCGATTAAAGTGTTTATACCTACTAAAATCATTTAAGAGGGCACCAATTTACTTTAAATAGAAAATTATTTATTACTTGTTGATTTTTATGATTGTAGTACTTAACGGCTTCGGAACCCTACATTGAGCAATGTCCGACACACATGTCCGTTCTTGTCCGGTTTTTTTTTGTTGGTTCTAGTAATAGACTGATTATTATAGATTTGAAAAATATTTAGGAGGAAATAACAACAGAAAATATAACCAATTGAAATTCTTTGATAGTTAAACCTGCACCAGCAAAAGCAAATGCTGAGTATGTCTCAGCATTGTCACCTATACAATGGTCATTCATAAAAACCTTACCTTCATTGCCCATACAAGTAAAACAATGGATGAATAAACAAAACTAACTTTACTCTTGCAGAGGGGAAGGTCTTACCCGCAACTGTCTTATCTTATCAAAGTGAACACTCCACGTGCCGTGATGGCGGAGACGAAGAAAGCATTCCGTAAACTGCCTAACATTGAATCTGCTATGACGGCACTGAGCAACTTAAAAGGAGTGGGTACGGCTACAGCATCAGCGTTGCTGGCCGCGGCGAGCCCTGAAATAGCACCATTTATGGCAGATGAGTGCTTACAAGCTATCCCTGAAATGGAGGGGAGCGATTACACTGCAAAGGAATACCTCAATTTTGTAACACATATACGGAGTGTCTGTGATAGGTTAAATAAGGTAAGCTGTTTGATATTGTCAACTTGATACGTAATGGTCTGATTAGCTACCACAGTGATTGCTCTTACAAACCTCCTATAACCAAACTAGACTCTAATCTGCTCCTAGATCCTTTTAAAAGATCATATTGTGTGCTATTACTAGATAAAAACTCTTTTGGAACCTTTTAGGAACAAAATGGCTGTGGCACCAAGAAATGGTACCCTCATATGGTCGAGCTGGCATTATGGACCCATAATATCCTGTCAGATCTGCAACCGGAACTCCTGGGCAAGTCTCCTGTGTCTACGCCTGCGCCTACAAACGGCGGCTCTCCGCTGCCCAGCGACGAAAGCAATCTCGAACCACCCACCAATGGAAATGGTAAGTGTTAAAGATAATATTAATATAAAAAAACAATGTGAGAATAGAGGCTTCATACTCCTATACTATTTGCATAATTAACTCTTGTTGCTATTATCAATACCATTACCTAAAGAATAACATATTGCAGGTAACTAGATATCTGTAGTTATAATATCCTTAAAATCATACCCTCCCTCGTCAGTCTAAATTGCATGTCATTATTTATTTGGTAATGAGTGTGCCAATTGTTTTCTATACCAGAATACCAGTAGGGTAGCAAAACTTGGCCACTACTTGTTTGTCTCCTGGTAACCCACTCAATTTTGTCTATAGAAAAAATATCGCACCAACATCTTAACTTAGTGATATGAGTTCTAACATTACTTGTACATTTCTTCCTTCTGTTCTTCATATAACCAACTAATGGATCTGCAACTGATCAGTTAATAGTACAGACGATTATTTGGTGTTGTGCAGTTTTAAATGTTGTACTCGAAACGCGGGTGATTTCGACGTAACTGTCATGTTGCAGGCAAGCTGGGCGTGGACTCGGTGAATGAGGACACGACGACGTCGTGCACAGAAGACTCGATGGACGCCAAGGCCACGTCCCCCGCCTCGCCCTCCGACAACTCTGACTCGGCGTTCAGCACGCCGCGCGCTAAACGGTAAGGGCTGTCATGTGAACAACCTTTCAAGGGAATTTATAGCTGTGGTCAATCGGGTCAAAGAGCTCTCGCATGGCAACTACATAGCAATAGATAAAGCGTACCACAAGGTGAAACCAGAAACACCTACTTTTAGCACGTAAGAATATTTTGGACGCGCGCTGGCGGTTATTGCGGAAATCGGGGAGGCTTTAGTAAAGTGCACAGCTTTTCAGTAAATATGGTGCTGATGATAAAAACCTACAACTGCATTGACAAAAGTTACTTGAAAATTGCCATACATACCCAACTCCTAATTTTACTATAAAATATTAAATGAATGAAGATGATGTCTGGATTCGCAGATAACGCTAAAAGTCTATATGGTATAGGCAGAGTAATGTATGCCTACATTATGCAAAGTACGGTCACGAACGTAAATTAAAAGCCCATATAAAAGAAAAATGCTTGTAGTTGTCAATGTCCTTAGAGATGCCAAGCCATTTGTTACTTAGAGGAAACTCAACCTTATTGCTGTAGAATACTTTGGACCTAAGGTGGGTCAAATTTACGTCTTTGACTGTTCAGCATTAAATTATTTCGAGTATCAAACATCGTGCAAGTGTTATTTATTAAATATTCACTCACTAAAAGCACGACGATACTCCAAAACATTTCAATAAAGACATCCGCCCACAAACAAAGCGGCCCACTACGCCGCGAAAATATCAATTATGTTGTTAGCCAACAAGTCGTGATGTGGTCGACTAAACACTGTTCTTTTCGTGGCCGGTTTCCCACGTACGCTGACGTAGTTGACATGTCTAGTGTAGAATGTTCTACCAGGCTATAAACTTATTTTATTGTAAATTAGATTTACTAACTTACCGTAGCGATGTTAGTTGTATACAAATTCTGTAATAAAACCAACTTTCTAATATCTTTGGCATTGTTGCGCGTCTTAAGAGGCCACGTATGATAATCTCGGTAGACCATGCATTAGTAATGTTGTCATTGTAATTGATAAAGATGTTGTTTGTTTGATCAGGCAAATAGAGGAAGCTAGTTCAGCTGAAGAGAACTCGCTCGGCGACTCTCTGGACGCGCCGGAGCCCGCGGCGAAGAAGCAGCGGGAAGACACGCACTGACACCTCCATCCCCCCACCACCCTCGTGCGCCTATAAATAACTCTCTAGACTAAGTACTTGTACCTAGGTAATTTATTTTCAATTCCGTTTAATTTTAACTTAGCCCTAAGTTTAAGATTACCGGTCGGTTTTGTAAGTTTTATAGGGTATTAATATTTTGGATGCGTATCGAAGGACTTGCCGGGCGCACTTAGCGCGGTATCAACGAGTGTTCGGAGCGGCTCGCTGGAGCCTAGTGTTAGGTTTGTTTTATAATAATTTTAATGTTTGAACGTTCGCATCCCGCGTGACATTCCAATAATTATAACAAGTACGTTTAGCCGGCGCCGCCGCCGGCCCGGACCAGATGCCTTGACGAGGCCGCAGCGGCCGTCAACTCCCCATTGCCTTATGACAGTCTGCCCGCAGAGTTTATATGCAACAATACAAAGGTCGTGTTACCCGGGCGCCGGGAGCTACACGGGCCCACAATGTAGTTTTTATTGAACAAATATAAAATATTAATTTTATAATGTCGCATTTTTATTTATACCACCAACGACACCTAAGTACTCTTCAAGCTGTAACCAATTTTGGTTACCTGTTTTTTTTATCGAACTAACCTCTGCACTGAGAGTCGGTTAACCCGTGGAGCCAAGGACACCATATGGGTTCATAACGATATTTGAATTTGGAAATCAGTGGTTCGAATTGATATTGTCATTGATGCACATGAGCAAGGAAATCGAGCCACTTAGTACCGAATTTCCATAGAAAGTGACCTGATTTCTTTGCTCCCAAGTATACATATGCCATGGCGCTCCACGGGTTAATGAAGAGTAGGTAATTAATTACTTAGTAACGATTTTCCATACACAAGTTTGAAAGAGGAACGAGTTAATAGTTGTTAACAGACAGTGCGGCGGTTAGACAAATTAAAATATGTACAGTCGAAGTAATAATAAATACCAAGTATAAATACACGGTCCCAAGGCGTCAAAAATATTTACACGCCCCTATGCCAAAGAGGGTGTATAGGTGAAAAACTTAAGTAAAGGACCAGGGCCTCTATTCAGGTGCGTTAAAACTGTATCGTGTTTGACAAGTTTAAGAATCGTTTGTCACAGTCGCCATTATTGTAAATGACATAAGAGTTATCAAAACGTTGACAATACGGAAACAGGTCAAAAGCTCTTATGTCATTTACAATAATGGCGACTGACATAAACGATTCTTAAACGTGTCAAACACGATATCGTTTTAACGCACCTGAATAGAGGCTTAATAGGTCCTTTACTTAAGTTTTTCACCTATACACATTATTTGGCGCGATGGCCGGTATAACGTAAACCGGGATGAATAGAAATACAATCTAAAATAGGTAATAATTCGATACGAATAAGAACCAATATTGAATTGACTAGTCTATTGGAAAATTACGTTAAAATCTCAGTCTTATTAGTAAATTATGCTTTACTTTAGGCTGTATTTCTATTCACCCCGGTTTACCGGTACAGGTTTTTTTCAACTATCATAACCACGGGAGATACAGGGAAACTGCCTTTGGAACCGTTAGGTTTTGTGTTAAAATTGATATTATTTTACGCTGATACTCGGTTTCATTTAACGTTTGTTTCATTGTATGGAAGGAAAAAATGTATAATAAATTATTAAAAACCACGAATGCATTATTTATTGCTTTCAAAAATAAAAGTTACTCTCCTTTGTGTAGAATTTGCTATTGCATCGGTGACTGCATACCGCATAAGCATAAATAAGGTAACACAATACACCTTAGCACTTAGTTGCGGGACATTGCAGTATCACCAACGATCACCAATATGTAAAATACAGAAATTTTACCTTTACTTATGGGCACCTCTTTTTTACGAGGACAAATGCATTGCGCATACCGCTACATTCGACTAGTGTGGTGGTTATGTGGGACAACCCCCACCCTCTTCCTCTAATGGAAAGGGGGCAGAAGTCCTACCCACTAAAACCCCTCGGCGTTCCCTCTCTGGCCTTAGGTACGTAGTAGCCGCAATGGGGTCCCTTGGGAGTCTAACAAAACTGCGTCTACGGCCTCCCGGTCAGGTGGTAGGACCAGGGCCTTCGTCGCTTACGGGAGGGAGATGCCGTGAACGTGTGGCAGCTCTCTCAGCGGCTGGCGGGCGGGTTATGGGCCTATTAGGTCAAAATGGAGTTGGCGAACTGTCGCCTCCTGCCTCTTCGTCTACGCCTGATGGCGTGCTGACTTATCTACCTCACGGGCCCGCTCCGTTGCCTCCTTCTCTGTGATGATGTCTTCACAGAAAGAGGCAAGGGCATCCCACGATCTGTCACTGCCCAGCATGGCTGATACACGCTGGGCAGGGAGAGATCGCTGCCTATAACTCTTTGCATCTCCAGGCGTTTTATATGCCATGCAGCCAGTGTGATTGAAACGCTATAGGAATCGTACAGAACCGCCCTTGCGAGATCTACTCTTTTTGTCCGGTTTATGTTAAATAACAATTAGATCGATACCGCTGTGATTGTGATAACCGTTGTGACTGACTCGAATATTATGTAGGAAAATGCTTCAATTCAAAATCAAGTCAAGATATAAATTTAAATTAGAAGTTCTGGAATAAATGTCAGGTGCAAATGCCAGCAATTTTCACAAAACATGCGCCACCTATGATTACGAAATGATGGCTTCGTTGAATTCCAGCGAATTTCGGGCTTCGGTGAATTAAGTGATACCCCACCTAATTCCGTTTACTAGTTATTAGGGACCTAATTAAAACACAATTCGTGATAATATTCTTTTTAATATCTTTTTTATACACATAATATTAAATATCTTTAGCTTAACTTAATCTTCAAGACTCGTGCACTGAAAGTTCCGGTGTCATATATCACGGGCCATACTTTACGTACTTCCCACTTACACAATGTAGCGTGGAAACAAATTGTTCAATGGACCACATCTCTTGCAATCGTAAACATCACTGGAGCCAAAGGGCCTCCACAGCTGGGCGCCGAGCGTTCAGTGGCGCCATCATTACTATTATTGTGTTTAAAAAAATACGAAGTGTACAAATGAATACACAATTTACAGGGTCGCTCGGATCTCCCTTTCTATCTAGTCTGTAATGACAGAGACGGCACTGAGCGACAAGCGAGACGATACAACTTGTGCTAACCGTACCGTTGCCACACACTTGGTAGCTTATGAATAAAAAGTGGCAGCAATGCTGCTTAACAGCTGGGAGCCTATCTTACGTGAGATGTCTGCGTTGTAAACAGTGTCCATGCTACGCGTCAGCATCCTGTTGCAAATGCGAGTACAACGTGGCGATCCGGTTGCCGGCCGCCATGCGGCCCGCGAAGTCAACCCGGCGGCTGGGGCGGGGCGCGCCCAGCAGGGCCTCGAGGGCGCTCCGCGGCGCCCACACGTCGGCGGCCGCGCCCGGCCCGGCGCCCGCGCCCGTGCCCGCGCCCGTGGGGGACAGGGGCGAGTCCGTGGTCGCACGGATCACTGAGGCGCGGTTATCACCTGGACAACACGAACATTTTGTTATTTGTAGTGTTTTCAATCCGTCCGTGCAAGTCCGTGCCATTACAACTTTTTTTGAGCGGCTTCGAATATTAAAATCACAATACAGTGTGTCCCTGGATAAGGTGCACATACGAATAGGGATGAAACTAGATGTAATTTCAAGCATTTCAGCAACATAAAAAAATGTGTCATATATTTTTTCAAGTTTTAAAAATAATTCGATTGCTGTCATCCCTATCGAAACAAAGTGAAATATTTTCATCATTATCAGGTCTTTTGAGATGAAATATACGGTTTATTTAATCCTAGAGCACTTCCTGTGTCAAATGAATAAAAAACGTACTTTTTATACGTCAAACATAAAAAACCCTGATATCTCCTAAAATTACTTAATACTACCTAATGTTATTATTAGCTATAATTATTTGTCACTCATTATCTTTAAAAAATTAAAAAATATTACGTATCTAATGCAAAACACACATTTTTGATGAGAGGTCAAAGATATTATGTCGTTTGGTATGTGTTGTCATTTTTTTATTTCATTGACATAGGAAATGCTCTAGGATTAAAAAACCGTTTATTTTATCTCAAAAGACCTCATACGATAAGGCGAGATATTTCACTTCCTTACGATAGGATTGACAGCAATCAAAGACTTCTATAAAAAAATGACGCCGATTATTTTTTTCTGCTGGTGAAATTGCATCTAATTTCATCCCTATTCGTTTGTAAGTGCACCTTATCAAAGGACACACTGTATATTACACTCGTATACATCAGATGCACAGATAGGACAGTAAGTATGTAGGTATTATTGCACTACAAAAGGTGGAACATTGATTTTTTTTTAAGATATTTGCATAGGGTCCTATTACATATCCAAGTTTTTAACCTTTTGAAGAGGCGCTAGCCGTCACTTGATATGAAGGTGCCAAAATTTGTTCATTTAAAAATAATTCCTCAACAACTGACGGCGGAAGAAATCTTTCAACTCATTTCTCACTCTCTGTCGACGCGAGGAAAACAAACGATACCATCACGAATTTTATGCTGTAACGTTACTTTTAAGGTCGTATTTTTACAAGAATTATTTAACTTCACTTGTATGTTAGTATGTATACTGGGGTCCTAGTGAAAAAAGGTAAGTCGACTTAGCTCGTAATAAAAAAAGGGTATACACATGAACAGAGTATACTAGACTTAAGCCCTTTTTCACTTGATCTTTAGAAGACTTATACCCTTTTTCACTAGCACCCCAGTATTTAGGTCACATCATACGAGTTAATTTTGAAGCAGTTACGGTTATTAGAGTGGGCTAAAGGAAGGTAATACGTGGAATACATGTGTAAACCCCACTATAATATCTAATAGGAGATCACATGATGGACTTGAAAGAAGAGTGGGGTAGGCAGAGCTACAGAATTACCATCAACTCTAAAAAACTTGTTGATAATTCTGATACCACATTTTGCACAATCGAGCTAAGATGCTTACCAGTGTATTAGTGACAGGTTGCAAGCCCATCACCTAATATAATAATAATAGTACTACAGGCCTCTATTCGCTTAGTCGCGAAGATACAAGAGGTCTAGTCTATTCCACGTCGTCAATGGTGACGTATATTATCTGTAATCAGCGTTTAAGCGACACCAGCCCGCTATAATAACAATAAAACCGGGCAAGAGCATGTCGGACCATGCTCAGTGTAGGGTTCCGAAGCCGTAAAGTACTACAAACATAAAAATCAACAACTAATAACTAATAATCTATTTAAAGTCCGTGCCGTATTAGATGATTTTTGTAGGTATAACACTTTAATCGCCTGTATCTCAAGAACCAATGATGTCTACTTAGTGGTGATAATTTTCCTTTTAAATTTGTTACTTGCGCTTCCATTCAAGTTTTTGTTCGGATTTTTAGTATTTGTAGTTTTGGCCGCAGGGGGGGGGAGGGGACACTTTAATCTAACAAAAATTAGCGATTTAAAGCTCAATATTTCATAAACGGATTACGTAATCAAATAATTGTTTCAACAAACCCGTAATATTTTTGAAAGACCTATCCAACGACACCCCACACTATTGGGTAAACGACAAGAAAAATACACCCAATACGTGTACGTACGGGTGAAACCGTTTTTTTTTTACCTTTTATTTTACCACTTTGTTGGTGTGACTAATATGTATATTCATGCCAAATTACAGCTTTCTAGTACTAAGGGTCTCTGCGCTAGGCTGAGGACGAACGGACGGACGGACATGGCGAAACTATAAGGGTTCCTTGTTTGAGTACAGAACCGTAAAACCGGTGCGGATATATCCTTGCGACTCACTGTCGGCCACGTGGTTGTGCGCGCGGCACTCGAGCACGGTGCGCAGCAGCGCGCGGTGCGCCGGCGACGCGGCGTGCGCGCGCACCAGCGCCTCGAGCTCCGCCCACACCTGCCGCCACTGCTCCTCGCGCTTGTTCCCGAACTTGTTCCTGTCGCGAAACATTCGTAAAATTGCAGGAGTTTATTGCTTTAACTTTTAAGTTAGAAAAAAAAAAGATAACATACATATTTTTTTCTTACGTTTTCTGGAAAGTGCTATGAATAAGAGGAAATATATGAAATAATTGTCGTGTAATTTTTTCATAAGATATGAAAAACACTATACAAAAGCGACGACAGGAATGACGTCACATCTGTTGCTCCATGTTTAAAATATAAGGACATTATCAAGAAATTTGCATTTCGTAAATTAATATGTTTAAGCCAATATCGATGCATTAAAATATTGCGTAAATAAAATGAGGGTGCCGAAAAAAACAATCTAAACTTAAAAAAGAAGTTTTAAAATTTTAACAAGTTTGGATTCTATATAAAAACTTAATAAACGAGTCAAAACTTAATGTATTGCGTTTTATGCTTTTTTTTACTTGTGGGCTTCTTGCTCTACAACTGAAGTTAAAGTAAGACAGCAATAAACTTCTGCAATTTTTATTTCCAATCCAAGCCTGGCTTAAGAGAACACCGAATACTAAAAAGGTTCTATCAAAAATTATAAGCTTAAGCTTTGGCCAAGCCAACCACGGTGGGTCTACCTTAAGTATACCGGAGATCATGTTACCACCTTTCGACTCCATCATCGGACCAGGGAGGCAATTTTTGAAGCTCACCGAAGAAAAATGACTAACTTTAAAATCAATTTGTGTAGCGATTTAATCTACGAGCGGGTCCAGCTTTAAGATTTGATATGATAAATACGTAACGATATCAAATACAAAAGGTGGGCTTACAAATTAAATCGCTGCAGAAATTTATTTCAAAGATAGTCAGTTTTCGTCGGTGAGCTTCAAAAATCGCCCCCCGTTATTATGTTCCTTCATTTTTTTTTTCTGATTTTTAGTATTTGTAGTTTTGGCTGTGTGGGGGCGGGACACTTGAGACTAACAGAAATTAGCGCTGTAAAGCTTAATATTTCATAAACGGATTACTTCTTCTTCTTCATCGAAAAAGTGTTTGTAAAAGCTCATAATATTTTTGAAAGACCTATCCAACGACACCCCACACTATGGGGTAGATGAGAAAAAAATACATCCCCCGTTACGTGTAGGGGAGGTACCCTAAAAAATTTTTTTTTTTCATTTTATTGTACCTTTTTGTTGGCGTGACTAATATGCATATTAATGCCAAATTACAGCTTTCTGCGCTAGGCTAAGACTCTATGCGCTAGGCTGCGGACGGACGGACATGGCGAAACAATAAGGGTCCCTAGTTTGACTACGGAACCCTAAAATGAGGACACACACAAGCCGTAGCTTTCTGTTTAGGGGTTCTTTCTTTTTCATACATACATACATAACATCACGCCTTAATTCCCAGAGTGGGAAGGCAGAGCTACAGAAATACCAACAAATCTAAAAAGACTTGTTGATAATTCTGTAACCACATTTTGCAGAAGTAGGCTAAGATGTTTACCAGTGTATTAGTGACAGGTTGCAAGCTCATCGCCTAACAGTAGTTAACAGTACTACAAGCGCTTATTCCCGTAGTCGCTTCTTACGACATCCACGGGAAGACATGGAGTGGCACTATTCTAACCCGACAACCACACGGGCTTCTTTTTTCTTTCTTTTTCATTTTAGTTATTTTAACTTTTTTGATGTTGTCGCGGCAATAATATTACTCTGATTGAAAACGAATACGAGGGGAGAGTGAATAGTCTAGAAAAAAATTAAACATACTTTTTCTGGTCCAGGTAAATATTTATTTTTCAACGTAGTCCCCATGTAACCCGATACAATTGGTCCATCGCTTTTCTAGCATTTCGATTCCCTCCGTATAGTAGGATTTCTCCAACCCTTCAAAATACGCATTGGTTTCTGCGATGATTTTTTCGTTGGAACCAAATCTTTTTCCACCAAGCATTTCTTCAAGTTTGGGAAAAGAATATAGTCGCAGGAAGCCAAAAACTGGAGAATACGGCGGATGCGGGAGCAATTCGTTGATTTTAGCCTTAGCAACTGCACAAGTGTGGACCCGAGCGTTGACTTGGTGAAAAATGATTTTCTTCTTCAATTAATAGGGTCGTTTTCCATTAAATCATCATGAAATCGCTGTAACAACTTGGCATACTATTCGCCGTTAATCGTTTTACCTTTCTGAAGGTAATCAACATATATTACACCACGAGCATTCCAGAAGACAGTACCCATAACTTTATTCGCCGATAAAACTGCTTTGACCTTCTTTGGTGCAATCCATTGTTATCACTGCTCCTTGGTTTCTCGTGTAAGATGGATGATGAATCCAGGTTTCGTCAACAGTTATGAAACGACGCAAGAAGTCCTTTTCATTACACCTAAACTTCGCCAAACATGCCTGACAGGACCACTCTAGTGCGTTTTTGATCCACTGTGAGCAATCGCGGCACCCAACGGGCGGAGAGCTTCTTCATATCCAAATAAGTGAGAAGGATATTACGAACCCGTTCGTCTGAAATGCTTACAATATCATTTACTCTTCGGTTGTTCAATACGATGTCATGGATTTTAGTGATCATCTCTGGTGTAGTGACCTCAACTGGGCGTCCGGGTCGGTCAGCGTCGGCAGTGCTTGTACGGCCACAACGAAAATCCGTAAACCACTTGAGAATCATTTTAAGCAATGGAGCAGAGTTCCCGTAATATGTGTCCAATTTTTTTTTGTATTGGGAATGGTTTAGTTTTGCAAAAAAAAAAAAAAAAAACAGAACACGAAACTCACTTTATCCATGTTTGCAAACACCAAAGTGATCGTTTCTTTTCATAGCTCTCAAAAAGAAACTAGCCGTGCGTACTGGCTTAAAATATACGATTTAACTCCAAAAAGGCTGCATAACTATGATTTTTACTAGACTTCTCAATCTACCCTCGAATTACGGTTCACCAAATTCTTCTAACTATAGACTAACTCTACAATCTCTACACCTTAGTCAAAATATGTGGCTTGACCGTTTCGCTTCCGTCACATGGGCGTAAGGTGAAAAATGTATTCATTGTTCATTACTTTTCTGTCATACAATATTTCTTATAGTAACGAAACAGCCATGCCAGGTGTAGAGTTTGCAAAGTTAGGGCTTGTAGGGCCAAGCTTCTATCTTGGCTCTACATGAGATCTGATAAATTTTTGACTGTGCGAGCCATATGGTCTCGCCTTGGATTTTTTAGCGTCCATATTGGCACATAAAAAATTGCTTTTTCGATTTTTTATACAAATAACGATTTGTGACTGTACTCATCATTTGTCCGGAAAATTTTGCTCATAATTATTTTGGTCATAATTTGTTATTCATGATCATCGCAACTCCTAAAGTGAATTTTACTGAAACCGTTCTGATTTTAGGACGTTTATAAAACAAACCTAACCTAACCTTATTTACCTGTTGGATATTTTTAAAATCCTGAAAATAAACAGGTGTATTGATTAATATTGACCATGAATAGTGATCATTATGATGTAAAATGGTATAAGAATATATTTTCGGAGTTCCAATAATCTAATTTGCAATTTTATATGAACTTTGGCGTGCCCCTTTTTACATGAAAATGTTTTTGGTGGGATGTCTTTGTTTTTGTCTACAGAAACCTGTTTTAGGTAGCATTCGCATCGCGGCATAGTGCGGTTTAGGTCGCTTTGCCATTGAAAGGGTTCAATTGTTTTTTGTTAGACTTGCGGCCTCTTAAGCCGTATACGAAATTTTGCCGGTTTTGATTCTTTTCGAGATTTTACAGTTACAATACTGCTTTTCTATAAGTTTTAATGCACAAAATGAAAAATTATTTCAGCTACGATGATCGAATAAATGAGTTCCGAATGAATGAGCTACATTTTTATTTGTGTCGTGTGTTATATAATGCGAGATTTAGGTTCTTTTAAAACATTATGTATTGGTATTATTTTCCCATTTTTTGGATGTTTTTGTATCGTAAAGGATTGATTTTGAACTGAATTTAATTACTATAGTTTGATTATATATGAACGAGACTTTAAAGTAGCCGAAATAATAAACAATTATTTGCCCATTTTTAAAACAAAAATCACCAAGTTAATTATTTTTTTACACACTTTTTTACATAAGGGTGGTAAAAGGTAATTCATACATTTTTTAAACGACCTTAACAACAATAAACTGCAAGTCAACACGATTCGTGAATATGCGATATTCTAAACCTCTTACAGCAAACTTCACAAAACAGTCACCCGTTTCAGGTCGATTAATTAAAATAAAATAATAAAAACAACAAAAGTAGCTCATACATTCGTTAAACATTGAAATTACCTGTCGTGTTCCGCATTAAAATTTGTAGAAGTAAAGTATTTCAACTGTAAAATCCCGTAAATCAGCGAAATCGGTAAAATTTCGTATACGGCCTCTTAATAAATACCTTAGGTTGGCTGGCAGCGTGTTAGGGAACTCGTGACGCGACTCCATGGCGAGCAGCGCGAGCAGGGCGGCGCGGCACGTTTCCACTTCCTCATCCGTTAGCGTGTCTTGCATTACCAGCTGTGGGACAGGATCTATCGCCTGGGAAATGCCGACAGATTTGAAAGAGTTGTTTATAGTTACGATAAGAATAAATGAAAGACCCGCCCTCGCTCCGCTTCGGTTTATGTACGGGTGTCACATAAACCGAAGCAGAGCGAGGGCGGGTCGCTAGTTATTAGTTAGCATTACAACCTTCTGTGGAAAAATATCTAACTGATGGTGAGACCCGCATCAAAGTCCGTTGCGTGGTTTAGGAGTTAGCGGATATACCGACAAACAGACAGATAGATGCGGAAAGACACTTTGTTTTATACTATGTAATATAAATAAAAAAACATGTTTTGTTCGAGAAAGAGTGAATTTGTTATGACTTATGCTCATGACGATTCAGAAATTGCTTTTATCGATGTCGATAAAACTTGACTCGTTATTAGATTAATTACTAGCAGTAGTACATTTTTCCTTCGTCAAACCAGGGTTCTTAACAACGAATAAAGTCCGAACCAGACCAACTGCGTAATCGTAGACGTGCAAGTCCACGCGTACGTCACGCAAGCAGTGTGTATAATTTGTATGAGGATTCAATCATACAACGCAATGGAACGCGCACGCGCAAGTGCACGCGCACACATCCGGTGTGGCTCGGCCTTAAAGCGCAAAACACACAAAACGCGGGCGCGAGTCGGGTCGGGACTTCAGGAGTACGGGTGGCCTATTCCATCTCTACATGAACGACAACGCACAACGGCGTGCGCGGGTCGTGTGTAGTTGCGGGTCCATACATGCTCAACCATTCACTTCGGCCTAGAATCTAGACTGATCCTGACTTAACTAACTAGACTGAACTAGTAGTAGCAGTCGGGCGTGGCGGGTTGGTCCCGCTTTGCCATTGAATATTTGGTGCTTATATTACGCTGAAAAGGAGAAAAATAACTTACATTTCCAAGGTTAAAGATGAGCGTAGAGGAAATAGTCAGTGGCCAGTAGGTGGTGTTCCTACTGAGACGTGACTTAGACTTTGGGGTGACCCCCGCACCGCGCAGGGGAAACAAACGGTTCTGAATCATTACAGCACCGAATTCTTTTATTCTGAAATTAAGTACAGATATAAAGACTTTGACTTTATCTCGGAAGTGCAACTATTTTTACAAGACTGCCCGAAGGAGGGTTATGTTTTTCGAGCGTATGTATGTATGTCTATTTGTGGGCTACCTCAGCAGCCTAATCAGTTCAACGGATAGTAACATATGAGGTATCATTCGATTTATCTTAATTGTCGAAGTGACAGAGAGTATATAAAATTACAATATGGCGTCCGTGAAAAAATATATTCCTTTCTTGTCCCCTGTCTGTTGCTGTTGTTGCAATATAAAAAGATGATGAAGTGATTAAAGTGCGATTAAAATCAGTAAATAACATTATAAAACTATGCCCTCTTCTCTGTTTTATATTTATATTTTTATATCATGAACATGTACTTATGATTAAAACAACAGACTGTAAAATGTGGAATGCAATAAATCTATTGAGTACTGAGCTGTTTATTCAGTAAGTAAGCCGCACGGCACACGTCAAAATTTTAGCAGTGCCGACGGAACCCTCAGAGAGCGAGGAACACTCTTCCTAGGGCAGGCGTCCGCCCAGCGATCTGACCCACTGCTCGTCACGACCACGTGCGTCACGTGTAGTCAGTGACACTTGCCTGTAGTCAGTGACACTCGTCCGTAGTCAGCGATACTTGCATGTAGTCGGTGACTCTGCCGCCAAAGCTCTCAGACAGCAAGGGACACTCTTCATAGGGCAGGCGTCCGCCGAGCGATCCGATCCACTGCTCGCTTCGAGCACGTGCGTCGCCTGTAGTCAGTGACACTCGCCTGTAGTCAGTGACACTTGCCTGTAGTCGGTGACCCTGCCGCCGCAGCCTTCAGAGAGCGAGGGACACTCTTCATAAGGCATGCGTCCGCCGAGTGATCCGATCCACAGCTCGCCACCCTGAGCCGCAAGCACATGTGACGCCGAACGACCGCCGCCTTTCCTAGAGGCATAACACACCATTTCCAAAACATCGTTACTAATTATTATTAAGATTTCATTAGGTCTAAAATAAAATATCTAAGCTTATAACATCTCTTTTGAAACCCATCTAAGTACAATAATCCTAATGGTGGAATTATCTAATATCATTCGAAGTGCACCTAGAATGCCTGATTTGATTGTAGTAATCCCTAAATAACAATTGACGCTTTTAAAGTTTGCCCGCAAAATTTGCCCAGTGAAAATCTCGGAAACAATGTAAAAATTAAATTGCAATTAAATAAAAAAGAAAGGATTAACGGGGAAAAATTATCATCAGGAACAGGGTTTTCGCAGCCGTCACTATTTTTTTTCTATTTGTAATATTATCTATCGAAGCCGATGCAACCGCGAAGCTTGTAGGTGTTTCAAAACAACAAATGGCTCTATCTGTGTGTAAGGGGCAGCTTGAAGAATATGTTGTAAGTACCTGGGTACTTCGAGGGTGACGGAGCGGCCGTTGAGCAGGAAGTTGACGAGGCAGGCGGAGGGCCGCGAGGCCACGTCCGCGGGCGTGACGCGCCACAGCGGCCCGCCGCAGCCGCCCGCGCCGCCCTCCGCGCCGCGCGGCGTCCACCAGCGGAGCACCACCTGCACGCGGGGACGCCCAAACTTTATGCCGCTATTCTCTCGGTCATTTACCACTTTATAACAGGTTTCAAAAAAATAAGAGGTTCTCAATTCGTCAAACTCTTTCTTTAAAAAAGAAAACAGACCCGCTTCACCTAATGATACTTTTTGCAAATACTGCACTTATATAGCGCTATATGTATTCCTATAATATTTAAAGAGTTGATTTCTCCAAGATCCCATCATCAGATCCTGACCTGCTGAAAATGGGGGCCAATTAGAAATTATACTCTTTCAAACGACAAAAATATAATTCAAATCGGTCCAGCGGACTTAATAATTGGGGAGCATACAAAGCGGGGATCAGCCGACGCTTAAATACTAAAGTGTCCAAAGTCAAAATGAGTCTTTGTTGCATTTAAATTTATAAATAAGTAAATAAATATCAGGACACAATGTCACACAAATTGACCTAGTCCCAAACTAAGCTCTAGGCTTGTACTATGGGTACTAGACTACGATAAACATACTTAGAGAAACAAATATTTGAATACATAGAAAACATCCAAGACACAGGAACAAATATTCACGCTCATCACACAAATATTTGCCCTTACCGGGGTGTGAACCCAGGACCAATGGCTTCGGAGGCAGGATCACTCCCAACTAGGCCACCGTTTCGTCATTTAGAATGCTATTTACTTTAATTTTTAAATTAAATTGTATTTGTTTTTGATTTGGGGCACTTTAGTATTTAAGCAACGACCTGTTTACTAATAACGCTGTCATTTAACGCTGTCAATAATCCCTCCACCACTTTTATTCCAATTTTCTGAGATAAACAGCCCCAGTGTTTAAGCTGTGTCCATGCAAATTTTTATTAAAGTCGATTTATCTGTAAAGGCGTCTCAAACAAACAAACAACCACCGTTACTTACGCCATTATAATGTTAGTACGCTAAAACCCGTCTGACGACTAGCGAGATAACGGGACTAGCAATGGACAAGGATGGCAATCGCATAAACAATTCAAAAGACAAGTTACCAGCCGAGCAGCAGAAGTAGCCGTACATCCGGAGTATTTTAAATTAAGAATAATTAAGACTACTTCCTGACTTTTTTCCCTACGTCCATACTTATATTTTAAATGTGAAAGTAACTTTGTTTATTACGCTTTCACGGTTAAACCGCTGAACCGATTTCGATGAATTTGGTACAGAGATAGCTTGAACCACGGAGTCGCGGGCAACAGCTAATTAAACTTTAGGCTTCAGAGTTTTCTTAGCACGGTAAGACTAAAGAAAGATGTGGATTCGACATTGATATTAAAACCCGCGTCATACTCATACTAAAAAAAAACATTTTGAAATAAAAGTATCATAGTGCCAATATCAATAAAGCATGTAGCTATAGCTAAAGCTTGCAGCATATATATAGGAATACTGCAGCATAAAACCACAGGTAAAGATAAAAAGAGAAATGATTGTTTTTTTTAATGAGGAGGTTCTTCGTTTGGCGGTATGTACCTGTTTTTTATTTATTAATGTTATAAATAAATTGTGTAATGCCTTAAATGATTGAAGATGAGTATGAGTATGAGGAGAGTTTTAATAAAAATATCGACTCCATATCTCTCTTTATTCTTACCGTGCTATGAAAACTCCGAACCCGAAAAGATTTTATATAACGTGATAAAATAAACTTTTTTTGGATCGACAGATCATCGGATCGTTTCGATTACTATGGTTTCAAGTTAGCACGCCCAACGGGAGCCTGCCGTATGGCAAAAAAATTTTTGGTCAAATGTATCAGTTTCCAAATTTTTAATTTTCAGAATTTATTTTAGTACCATCGTTAGGTTTGGTTAGCTTTTATAAAATCCTGAAATATTTACAGTTACAGAAAACAAAGCGGGTTGGCAAATGAAAATTTCGGAAATGAAACATTTGACCAAAAACTTTTTGACGAAACTAACGTAACCCACGCCCAACCTATGCTCCGCAAACATACCGATTCTGTGGCTTCAGCGGCGGTCTGGCCAGCTCTGAGACCCGCGTGAGCCTCCGCCGAGTGTATGATCTCTACATCGTAGTTCGCACTCGAGCTAGCATTTTGTTCTTCCTGAAAGCAATAAAAACAAAAAAAAAAAAAAAACCTATGTTCGAATACAATGGAATAGTGTGCCAAAGTTCATACAAATTACATCAGTTATTTGGGTCATACACACTCTTAAAAACAAAAGTTGTCTCGTGTGGTCAATAGTTAAAAGGTTGTGTGCATATAAGTTTTGTTTTTATACGATAAGTGTAATGCAGTCCTGCCTCTGTTTATGCGGGAATGGGGGTGGCCAGAAAATTAGGCCTTAAAAACGGAACTTCCGGCGTGTCCACAGGAAAGACGCTAACCTAAATCTGTGTATGCTCCATTTATGTGTTGACACATACAAGTGCAACAATGGCAGTATTCAACTCTGTGAGGATTTTTGACCTCAGAAAACAAGAAGTAGCTCATCGCTTTTCCCTATGGAACTAAAAAAAGTTTGGTTTTCAATAGTATTTTATGTTTTAATATTGTATGGTTAAAAGTTGAAATCAACATAGTAAAGCGACAGACTATAAAAAGTGTATATCTTTAAATTTTGATGTTCACTGTCAGTGGACAAACATTCAGACATGCTTATAAATTTACATGATAATAATATTAGTCAGATACTTAGGTAGGATTTTTAATGGCCACATTTTGTATTACCTTCATTGGTATACCAGTTACAGTAGTTGTGACTAGTTTGAAGTGTGGCAATACCAGGTGGCTTAACAGCGCGGCGAGACCGCTGGCACGGGACACTATTACTTCGACGCCCATGAGGCCATTGCCCATCTGAAAAAAAAAACTTTTTTTTTGCTAAATCTAATTTGTGGCAAAAAAAAAAACTAGAACGTACGAGGGCGTAGAAGCAGCACTTTAAAACTGGAAGCTTGGGGAATAGTACAAATATGGAGTTAAATTGAATACAAGTATTTTTACTGTAGGCACTTTTCCATGCATTCAACCCATTCTATAAAGCACTTATTGAACGCTGAAATGGTCGGAAAAATGTTCATTTTAAGGTCCATCACCATCCAGATACTGAGTTGTTTTTCGAGCCGAGTGAGGGCTGGCGGTGAGGGATGATGTCGCGACTAGGGATTTTTTTGAGAGTTCAGCAATGATACTAGGCAAACATATAGTTGTGTACTTGTGTACTAATCGACATTGACTGTTCCCGATTTGGAAACAAACGTAGCCACCATCTTTTTAGCCGTGTTGCCAGAACGAAAAACTTTTGTCGGCTAGTTCTCGTCTTCGTAGACACATACTCGAGATTGGTTTTTAGTTTCAGGCTCATATGCATATTTACAAACATATACATATACAGTGGTGGTGATGTAATTAGGAACGACTGTAAAACCTGCAGTATTAACTATAAAAACACTTATACCTAAAGTTTTTATTTGTTTAACCTTCGCGATTCACAATTGCATTAATATGTAGTTCCATTAATCAAGATCATAATATCAAATTAAAAGTGTAAAAAGGCTGCTAAAATACTATTCTTTGACAATATTATTCCCCTTTAAATACCTAAAAATATGTTATATTTTTACATGTTTATTACACCAGTAAACTTCTGGGCCTGCTTGTGCAAAATGTGGCGACAGAATTTTAAACAAGTTTTTTAAAGTTTGTTTAGTATTTCCGTAGCTCTGCCTACCCCACTCTGGCAATGAAGGGTGATGTCATGTATGTACCTATGTATTACACCAGTTCCCATGTTTTGTAACCAGTCCTAATAACACGACCACCACTGTAAATATCTACGACTCGCCACCTGATACGACGCCAAATACTGCAGTTGAAGTTCCTCTATTGAATTTATTTAAAGGATTGCGGCAACAATTGACAAGAGTCGTTCTTTGCTCGTCAGACTATATGTGAGGGATACAAGGCAACGTTTAATTTCTGAATACCACCACCTGTATGTTGAAGTCTTTGAAGGTTTTTCATTACATTACTAAAAGCAGCAATCATCCGGTCTCCACATTGTTTTTATGTTAATCTACTTTTAAAGTCGTAATAAATTATAAAAATTATAGATCTTCAATATCAATTCCATCAGTGTGTTAAGATAAAGAAACTTTAGAGATTATGAAAAGGTATATGTCTCAAAAATAAGTTCATAAGCAACTTTCAATGCTTAGTGATCAACATAATATCTTACCTCTGTCAAAGGTTGGTTGTTTACTTTTGTTTCAACTTTCTCTGGAATGACATTAATGATAACTAGATGGCAGTACTGAATAGGATAAGATCTGAAAAAAAAAGCATGTTATATTTTAACCCTTAATTTGATAGTGTCCAATATACTTGACATAACATAATGTTCACTTATTGTATTTTTTTAATTGATATTTTTTATGATGGTTCAAAATCAAATAGGGTTTGAATTCACGACTTTTTAAATTTTTGCCTTAATAAGGGTCATGTGCTTAACAAAAAATATTATGTTATTTAAATTGCTGGTATAATGGATATCCAAACTTTCCATCATGGATTCAACCTTTTCTGCGCCTTACGTCCAATGCAAATGCGTCATACACACGCCAAACATGTATAAACCATACGAAATAACGTCTTTTTTAAACTGTAACCTGACAACTATTGTCGATGGCGTTGTAGGCACGACCAGGGCTCGGAACCGGTTAATGCCGGTTTATTTCGGTTTTGCTCCGAACTTTTTCAGGGAACGCCAACGTATGAGAACATTATTTTAACCTTAATTAACCGGTTTAATCCACGAGCGGCGAGTCGAGACACCAAAAGTTTTGCTCTGAATAAAAACACTAAGCGGCGCTTGTTTATGGCACGTGACGTGCATCTGGTTAAACCGGTTTTTTTAGCTCTATACCGGTTAATTCGATAATGTCTTTAAATAAAGGTTACTCCAAAAACAGGTTTATGCAAACGGAACCGAAATGAAAAGGTTTTGCGGCAAGTATGTACATGATAACAGTTTGAAAATTTAACCGGTATCCGAGCCCTGGGCACGACAGCTCATGACTACTTTAGGCGGCGTTGGCGTTCCAAAGGTTAAGTACTCCATATTATTATGTTAAGAGGCCGTACACGAAATTTTGGTGGTTCTGCCTCTTTTTGAGATTATACAGTTAAAATACTGCTTTTCTATAAGTTTGAATGCACAATCATGAAATATCATTTCAGTTCTGATCGAATAAATGAATTACAAATAAATGCGGGACTTTTTAGATTTGTCGAGCAATATAATGCGAGATTTAGGTTATTTAAAATATTATATATTGCTATTTTTTTTTCATTTTTTGGATGTTTTTTTAAGGTAATGGATTGATTTTGAATTGAGCTTTATTACTGTTGTTTTAATTTTATGAACGAGAGTTTCAAGTAGTCGAAATCAAAAACAATGTTTTGACCATTTTCTATAAAACTTTACCAAGTTAATCATTTTTTTACACAAAAAAAATGAAGGTGGTAAAAAGTAATTCATGAATTTCTTTGATGACTTTTACAGCAGTAAATTGTAATTTTTTCATACTTTTTAGACGTCAAAACGATTCGTGAATATGCGATATTCTAAACCTCTTACAGCAAAAATCACAAAACACTCACCGGTTTCAGGTCAATTAATCAATATAAAATGATAAAAATAGAAAGGTACCTCATACATTCGTTGAAAATTGAAATTATCTTTCGTGTTTTGCATTAAAATTTGTTGAAGTAAAGAATTTAAACAGTAAAAGCACGTCTGTAAAATCAGGTAAATCGGCGAAATCGGCAAAATTTCGTATACGGCCTCTTAAGATACTTAAATAAAACATGGCAAAGCATGTGCCTCTGTTGAACATCCAGTAAACTCTGTTTTATGACACTTTGATCACTTTGACTTCACATGGTTTTGTTTGTTTATACTGAGTTAAATACGTAAAAGAATGGCGTATACTTTGTTCCAGTGGAGGTTTTCATGGGACGGGATAGGTAATGTGAATAGCACTTACTGAATTGGAGTGCTAGTGCTAGTGCTAGTGGATGGCTCAGAGGTGCTAGCAGCAGGCTGACTTGAAACCTTCTGATTCTGCTGTATTAGACTTTTCAAAGCTATTTCAGCCAAACTCCTGATTGAATTATCATCAATGGCACTGGTGATACATATAATTCGCCCCCTGAAAAAACACTGTGTTGACTACTTATTGTATTAATTACTTCCACAATCCTCTCGCCTATCATTAATAATATGTATTAAGGTATGCATGTAGGCCATCATAATTATAGCTATAGAGAACTATATGCATACTATATACAAACAGCAACACTCTTAACTGTACATCAGTGGACATTATTACTAAAGTTATAAAGTCTTCTGATGGATAATCGCGTTTGTTGTATGGGAGCCCCCCTTAATTTATTTTATTATTTATTTTTGAAGTGAATATACAACTAATTATTCTGTGAACATTTCAAGCGTCTACCTGTTGCCGTTATTAAAAAACTACGGCAAAAAAAACACGATTGTTTATGGGAGCCCCACATAAATATTTATTTAATTCTCTTTTTAGTGTATTTTATTGTTCTAGCGGCAACAGAAATACATCATCAAAATTTTATTTGTCTAGCTATCACGGTTCATGAGATACAGCCTCATGAAAGACAAACAGATAGACAACGGAGTCTTAGTTATAAGGTCCCGTTTTTACCCTTTGGGTATGCAACTCTAAAAATGTGTACTCTATTTAACAAACTTGCCATTGGCAAGGCATACATGAATTTCCTGACTTTCTCCCTGTGCATGCACAGTATGCGGGCTTTGTATAAAACAAATGATGCAGCACCACGGGCTGCAGTAAACGCGTTGAAAGTATTGAAATTCATAATGATAGATATCATCAATTTTTGATCAGCAACACATCAACGCTAATGCTAATCCAAAGGTTTTTAATAAGTTACTATGGGTCATGTCTAGTTCATATTATCATATTTTTATTTGTAAGTATATTTTTATATGTATTATTTACGGACCTAAACACATTAAAAAGTATAACATCTTCAATTACCGATTCTGGAACATTACGTCAGAGTTAGGCCTAGCTGACTGTGCAGGTGAGGGTTCAGTTAGGGCTTCAATGGCCGCGCAGAGCCCTACCACATCTCCCCCGGGAGCGCGCTGCACAGGGCCCACTAGGCACAGGCCATTTAAGAGCTGTGACAAGACATATTTAGGATATTAAGAACATATACTTAAATTCATTATTCATTATATATTTTTATTCCAGCGCGATGCATCGAAAATACGATTTGGTTAATTAGGTAATAAGTAGGTTAGGTTATGTTAATGTGCATCAGGCTCGAAGGGCCTAACCACACAGAATTAAAAGCCCCGCAAAGCGGTTTTTCGTCGACTGTGTCATAAAATGGTAAAAAAATAGGCTACTTTACAATGTTTTGTGTAATAACAGTAGGAGTAAAGTTAACCGTTTCCTTACTTTTAATAACTTATTGCACTGGAATATAACCGAGAATGTGTGCATCGATGTAGCATACGTTCTTACTAGTTCTTACTAATGTGCGTCGCATTTTAGTACTTTAGTGATACAGTGAATCGCAATTTAGATCTTCGATGTGGAATACGTAGCCACTAATGTGCATCACGGAGATAAACATTTGAGAATATGTATTCGATGTAGTATACTTTCGCACTAACATGCGTCGCATTTTAGTACTTTTGAGATACCGTGAATAGTAGATTTAAACTTTGAAATTCAGTATGACAGTCATCCTATGGACCCCAAACTAGGCTGAGCCTGTATCTTGGGGCCCTGTAATAAATAACTTAAATTAAGAACACACTTTTATTCAAACAAACCATACAATCACCTTTATAGATTTTTGCAAAAGTGACATTTAATAAAATCATATTTCCTAAAAAAGTTATGAAAAGCCACAAAACAAAACGCTATCTAACCATCTAAAACAGTTAAAATAACAGAATAGCATTAACTGTATAGTAGTAATGAAGATATAGGACCATACTCCCAAAACATATCATATTTTTATTCTAACCTCCACTTGGGTTACTTGGGGGTCAAAGTCAGGCATTTCACAGAAAAAAGTATTCAAATACAATACTTACATGAGTTATGTTTTGCTGGGCAGTAGCCCAAGAGTTGAGAAGGTGACCTGCGGTATCACTAACTACAAATCGGACCTTAAACAAACATGATAAATTAAAATAACAACCAACATAATTATTATAACAGACATAACCTATCGCGGTCTTAATAGATTTAACTAACCAACTTTGATTCTGGAAATAAATCCCATACGATTCGGCAGTACTCCACGGCAGCTTCGACACTGCATGTCCATAGCGACTTACATATGGGCGGCAAGGGTATGTAACCAGGAGCCCGGTTTTTGGATACATCGAAGTCTATTGGATTGTCTGACGAGATTCCAAAGTAAGTCGTGTGGTCCAGCACAAAAATTGTTTTGTGATTAGTAGGAAACATTTTAATGATTGTACCATTAAATCTCGGGATGAATCATGTATATTATTTATTATTGTATGCCAAATAATACATAACATAACAACTCATTGATACAGACCAATAACATGACAATTCACGACATATTTGACAGTATTGATAGATGTCAAAGTTTGCTAAAAAAACGTCTATGAATCGTTTATGTGCATAAAGCTGGATATTCACGGCCCATCATCTTCCCACATTTAATCGAGAATGTCATTCGGCCTAAATGTGGTGAAGATGGTGGGTGATGGTGGATGGTGTGGTGCGACGAAGAAAATTTTTCCTTGCTACTTACTATACACACCATTTGATTGAGATTTTTCTCGCATCTCTTTCGTTTTCTAATTTAATTGTATTTAATAGGTAGAGGTAGACTACGGTCACTGCTGCACAAGCTGTTTCTCCGTAAATACCATGGATGCAATAAATTTAATATGAATATGAATATGAATAATCATGTTGCGTTGCGGGCAACGCGAACTTAATAGGCGTAATGGCCGGGTAGACTGTGATGGAGCGCTAAGGCAAGGCAACCATATAAGTGACGGATCGTGTCAAACCGCTTATTTAATATATAGTCTATGGAAGCGCTACAAAAACCGAAGACATCGACATGGACATCCCTACGGTGAATGTGAGAGAATGAGAAAATGGTGCATTCGTTGATCAAACCGGGCCACACTTCCGAAGCCAGAAATTAAATTAACCACCATTTTGTTTATTTTCGCGTAAATAATTCAAATACTGGATACGTTAGTGAATAATTTTAACCAGCCGTATAATACAGTACTCGATCAACTCTGGCGATGTTTAAAGTATTAGGAATGTGCTATTAGCGTACCAGCGACCATCGGGCCCTTGTGTTGATTATTGAAGTCAGTCGCACTGCCGTTTATAACGTTAGTAAAAATTCACTACAAAGAAGCAGTGCAAGATAGAAGGATTGAGAATAGAAGAAGTGGCCCGTTGAGATTCTGTCAACGACTCCTCAGGAAATCCAAAGGGAGCGATCCCCTGGTAGGTAGGTCTAGTGCAAATTTCTGTGATCGTGGGTTGTGTAATGAGCATCGTGCGTTGAGTTTATCGACTAACGGAGTGTCTGTCCAGGAAATATCGAAGAGTCGTGGGCGAGAGTCCCCCGTGGCGCGCCCGGCTACCATGAACCACACGTCCGCTGCGGACAGGCAGCACGATACTAATGTTAACCAGGTCGAGGAGATGGAGACCCAAGACGGTCAGTGACACAACTATTTTATATCCCAACTCTACCAAACGAATCTGACACGCAAATGATGTATCAGGTAGGGCCAATTAATTATTCTAATGGACTTTTATTATTCAGAGGCTTATGGCGGAATTAACGTCACGTTTTGAATCGGTTGTTTTGTTCTACTTGCTTGTTGTTAAGAATAGGTAGTGGATGTATATCAACCTGAACCACGAATTTTAAATATTTACATTGTACTTAACCTCAAAATGTAATTACATACAGTGTAAATTGTACCTAGCCTAGCAGTCATGTAGTTGCAACCATTGTGATTGTGTGGATAGAATCTACATATAGCATTGTTTATTTGCATCTGGTGCAAGAGTTATAAGGCATTTGGTTCTTTGTTTTAAAACTGCAAGTCGTCCTCTGGGTAATTATACTTTCTAAATTTAGAATGCTTTGTGTGGAAAATATTTAATTAGATTAGGCCCTTTACAAATCATTTGTTCAAATTTATAACTCCTGGGAGCATTTTGGATATTCTGCCATTTTATTTAAAGTCACAGTTTATCATGTTTGTTTGTATGTGGACATTAATGACACCTAACTTATAAGGTGTGATTACTGACTGTTAAGTTGGCAACACTGTGTTGATGTGTTATAATATGGCTTTATATGTTTTGACCTATAAAAACAAATAGAAATAGGTTTGTTTTTTATTAAATAGGTCAAGTTTTACTCAAGGCTCAAACTTGTTAGCATTCTGTTAAAAAGGATAAAATGTGAATGGTGCCAAGTTTGTCTCAATTTTTATTAATCCCATAACCTCCCTATAGTAATAATATATTTCTGATTTATCCTTCAAGTAATAGAAGTCACACTATTTATTGATCATTTACTGAAAGTTCACTTTTCTCATCATACAAATAAATAGTTTTTGTAACTTTTAAAATGGAACAGGAACTACCTCAGTTTAATAGGGAAGAACTAGACCAACTGCATATTAATCCTTTTTCTTTTTTCACTGGACTGCGGCTGAGCCCATAAGGAGGGTAATGCATTTGGATCAGGGTGCAGTTTCAAGTCGTACTATTTGTCTTAAACCAATAAAACGACTTGTAACTGCACTCTGGTCCAGTACAAATATTTGATTCGGTAAGATATATATTTTTTTAATTATGATATTTAATTTTTAGCAGTTGGAACAAAATTAAATGCTAATGTGGCAATGTTGGCAATTGGTATCAAGTAACATAGGATGTAAGTTAGCATAAGTCTAGTCTGAGTTAACACGTTCGATTATGGAACCGTGATTAGATATCAATTAGCGATACTGCTTGACATCTACAGACTTACCACCAGTGAAAGGGTTAATTGCTCAATTTACTCATTGCAGTGTTTTTTCATGAATTAAACAATATTTTTATTAAAAAGAAACTAAAATGAAGGCAAATTCAGCTTAGATAAACTGATCTCTGTGGAAATGCTTCTTGACAAAAAGCAGAGATCATTTTGATATTCTAAACCTAAAACTGTAGGTACATATGTCTAGGTTCTTACTGTTTGAATTAAATCATTGAATATCATTTGTGCCCTGATAAATAATTATATTATTCTATTCTGGTCTCCCAAGTGCAATCCTATTCAATTCTGAATTGTCTTAATAGTAAATAATACATGATATGAAACAAAAGTGGCTACATGTATTGTCAAGGGCACCAATATGTTTGTATAGATCAATCTCAAAAAAATGCGACCTTATTTTATTACTATGGCTATAATAAAGTGTATGTATACATATTTTTCCAACATGTTCATATATTTATTTTAGCCCTTGCCCTTGGCTGTAAAAGCAATTATTTTACATTTATTTTCTAAATGTCATTTGTACTACAAAGTTTTCACTAAAATCTTGAACTGGGCTATTTTTGGAGTTTAAAAATCAATCTCTCTTTCTCATCTCCAAATAATTTCTTTTTCTAACCTAATTTTCGTTCCATCACCTCCAGATGCTAGGCAGTAAAAGAATTTATGAGGAATTAATAAACAAAATACTTACTTATTTCATAAGTCCCTTATCTGAGAAGCTTTCATCGAAAATAATATTTTTGAGGTTTTAACTATTATGTATGTATGTATGTATGTATGTAAACACTTTATTGTACAAAATAAAACAGAAAAAAATAATAATAATACAATGAAGATACCAGAAAATAATGTACAAAGGCGAACTTATCCCTTTAAGGGATCTCTTCCAGCTAACCCTTGAGGGATTGAGAAAAGTGAAAGGTTGTGCATCGAGTAGGCAAGTTTACAAATTTCTTTAGGATCAGGGGGGTTATCATGAGCTAGCTTTGCAGTTCATTTTACGGTCAGCGTAAAGGACAGAGCTATGGCGGTTATATAGCTCTGTCCTTTTCTCTGAGCGTAAACAGAACTGCAAAGCTAGCTCATGATAACCCCCCAGTTCATACAAATAAGTCCTAACTAAAAACATAAAATTGACTACATTCAAATACTTACATAAATATGCTAGACACAGAAATATATATTTATAGATCAATATACATACTTAAACTTACATAAACTACATTTATGTAAAGGACAGTTGATACAATATTTAATTTAGGAGCTAGGGTCAAGCCAAAACTTCATCAATTTGCCCTTTAAGGAGTCTACTGATTGTGACTGCCTGAAGCCGGCCATTAAAATGCATTGTAAGATTGTTTTTTTTTTTAAATATTATTGTTCACATGTTGGCTGTTTTCCTAAAAAAACAAACTTTTACTTTAGACTGCTTTGGTCCAAAAATTAACTCGCAGTAGTGTTTGACCCTACAAACAAGGTGAATGGGGTAAACAATTAAACAATCATTATATTATAAAAACAGGTCATTTAAAAAGATATAAGTTGAATAAACCCAAACATTTGTTCTTTTGTTTTTTGTAGTCCTCAATTAAGTACTTCACATTTTTTTTATATTAAGTACCTAATTGAGTGCAAAAAACAAAAGGACAAATTTTAATATAAATAAAATAAACTAAAACCATTGCATCTAGTACATATTGCCTGCATTTTTTTCCTGCCATTAGACGTCTTCATACATAGGTATGAAGACATCTAATGGCTTCATCTAGCTATCTAAATTGTAATAATTAGGTAAAATATTACAGAGGTTTTATATGTTTTATATAAAATTGTATAATACCCCAAAAAGGTTGATAGCTCTAATGAATAGGTCAAATGAATGTCATTGCTTAAATTTAATATAATTAATTACCATATTTTAAAATTCAGCTGCAGCTGATTCAAAAAGCCTTACCCCATGTTTTTTAAATTTTCATGTTACAGGTAGGGTAAACTGTACAGTTATTGCCCGCAACCAGTGAGTGCTCACTTAAATTTTTAGAGATTGCAATCACTAAAAAAATATTTCGTACATAAGTGTAACAAAGCTATGTTTCTATGAAAGCAAATATTTTTTCTGTAATTGCTGTCTCTAAAAAATGTAGTGATTACCAATCAGTAATCACTGGTTGCGGGCAATAACTGCATGGTAACCCTACCCTGTTACTAAAGTTTTTAAAAATACTTACAAACTTATTTGTAGCTTATAAAACCTCCTTGTATATTTTTTTATTACTGGCTGGTTGTCCCTCTCAATAACGAGTATATTGACAGATTTCATTCATGGCAAATTCTGTCATTGATTATAAGAGATGTAAAAAACTCTTGGTTGAATTGTTATTTATCAACAGAATAAATGTATTCACTTGTGTGGAGTTGTGCAATAAGATTAGTTATAGTTTAAATGAAATTTGAGATGCATTAACGGAAATTGGAGAAATTTGAGTCTGGTTTCATAATCAGAATGTATTGAAAGTTTTAAATTTCCTCATTCTCATTGTATACATGAAGCAGTTTGTCTGTATAGTTAGATTATTTCATCCAGCTATCATTTTAGTTGGTTAGCTCATGGCAGAAAAGTAAAACGTAAGACAAAGGTAGGTGGCACAAAATTAATGAAATAAATGTAGTAGACCACAAAGATTGCTAGAATTACAATAATGCTGTTCAGAATTTTCTCTTTAAAAATTGGCATTGTTTTTTAAACAGAGCAGAGTGGCAGATATTAAAATTGGATTAATAATTCCCCATTCTAAGCAACATCTTGTCATTATTCTTAAGGAGTTTTAGACCTTTAGAACGCCTAGTTCAAAGATTATATCATCCTTATTATTGATCTTATATTCCTTAGAAGGGTCATAGGCCTTTCTGCTTATTTTGCTTTGCTAATTAGAAATATCTGGCTCTCAGAAGATTACAATTAAATCTGTAATTTCTAGATAAGCAATAGTTTTATACATGCATTCCTTATGATGGAACACTATCAAATTTGCAACTATAACATCTAGAGATAAGCTATGAGACAGCAGAAACCTGAAAGTTATCTATTATTATTTACCTTATCCACTATCGCGCGCTATCCAACTGATCTGATAAACAAAATATTGTCTGTGAGTAATGGTAGAATTGTAATGTGTTACAGTGGAAACCATAGATACTGCTACAGATAAAGATCCCGACGAGACCCTTCTTATGAAATGGTCCAATGGTGAGGTGGTGATGAGTGAGGTCATGAAGAACCAGGAAACTACATCTACAGCAATGGTTGTAAGTATCAAATATCTAAGGCCCTTTTTAGCTTCTTCATGTTTATAAGTAAAATAAATGACATACAGTCAGGTGTAAGAGTGGGGGTCAGTGTGATAACAATAGACAGCTGAAAACTATGATTACTATTATTACAGTCAGAAAGTTCATAATTTGTCTTAGGTACCACATGGCAAGGAAGATGCAAGGTTTTAAAATTATATGTAGCTAAAGCCTTTAAAAGTTTGAATGGTGTATTTTTTAATCTAATAGTTTGCTAACCTAACCTAACTAAGATCTTTTGAGTAATAAAAAAAAATATATTTATATACCATCATAGTTACAAGTCATTGCTGGTAGAATTTTGACGTAAAAGTGCCCGTGCGGCCTATTTACTGAATAACAACTTTTATCTTTTCTTGTTAGACTTTTAATAATATTTTCTCCCATTTGTTTCACAATGTTGAGAACCATGCAGGTTCATAGTTAATTATCCGCTGATCGATTGAATTGGTGGGTAAATACGTGGGAATCGCGTTATCTGTAGTTTACTAATGTAGATTAACTGCAGAAACGCTCAGTGCTTGTGATAAATATTTTGTTTAACAACATTTAGGTGGGTAAGCTGTAGAACAGTGTGCGTGTAAGTTTCCCACTGCTTGCAACTTCGTTCCATGGGCGAACTAGGAATCCGAGGGTATTAGTAGTAACAAACGATCGAACATGGTCTGCTCCGAATCACGAACGCATCTATCTGTCAGAATGAGATAGCAATATAATACAAAAGCGCCACAAATCAAAAACAAATACAATTAGATTTAAAACTTTAAGTAAATAGCATTCTGAATTTAAATGCAACAAAGATTCATTTTGATTTGTGGCGCTTTTGTATTAAAGCAACGATATACAGTGTGTAAATGGTATACGGTAGGGATGGCGATTCTTTCCGAAAAACATCGATTTTTAAATCGATTCGAATCGTGACCTAATGAATCGATCCACAAAAAAATCGAGGCCAATAAGATCGATTTCTGAAAAATCGATCTTTTTCTCAAGTTTTTGTTTATAATGTAATAAAAATCTATTTTATTAAAAACAAGATACGTATTATAATTTAACGATCTCTTATCAGTAACATCAGGTAATTCGATGATAAAAAATATTTTCATTACCATATCAAAACATCAGATCAGGTATAAAACAAGACATATTAATTGTAAATACTTTTTTGGTTTATACCGTTTATACCAAAAAATAAAAAAAAAATCGAATGTCGATTTTCAAGGGTGAAATATCGATTCACTGAATCGATACAGTACTACATATCGATTTAATAAATCGATCTTTTTGGCTCCAAAAATCGATACTTCGATTAATCGATCTCAGATCGCCATCCCTAGTATACGGGCGTTCCTTTTGACTGTGGTTAGTACAACCCCTACTGAGCACATTTAGGCAGATTTTATTAAAATTAATTTAAAAAAAAACAACCATACAAAATAATTTAACACGCAATGTATAACGAAAAATGCAATGAATTAAAAACGCAATTAATGACGTTTCAAAGTTAAGTATTATTAAAGCTGAGGCTACTTAAGCCGAAATACACATTTTCACAAGTAAACATTATGTACTTACCTAACAGATGGACTTCGATGTACAGTCAAGGAATTTGATTCGCGTACCATCTTAAGTCTAAATTGCTGATGACAATCGATGATACTAAGGGTTATCTTTCTTTGCAACGCTAACATGACGTTTGTGCCGCAGTATGACATGTTTATTTACCGAGCTTTTCCGAGCTCACGTCACAGTGTGACATCTTTCGAAAATTTGGCATGGCATATGACAAAGACAGTAGTAGCATTTCTTTCTTACCACAATCGAATATAGCCGACTTTGTCCGATTAGCTGTTACTACCAGCAACGGATAAATAGGTTAACCATGACGTCCATGACGAACGTTATTGGCTGTTGCTATGGGTGATTTCACAATATTAGCTAATGCTTCTGACATGTTGTCGTATTGTCAACGTTACGGTAGCTCTTATCACTTGACAGTCCCTCGACGTTTGCTGTATAACAACGTCAACAATTTTGGACTAGCCTCAGAACTTTCCCGTAATAAATTGACGTTTGACAACTTAATAAATATTTAATGACCAATAATACTAAAAAGCTATAGGCTATACATATGTAGTAAAAATCAGAATTTTTATTCATAAAGTTTAATATCTAGTATAAGCACCTCCACTTTCAGACACAGCTAGGAGGCGGGCCGGCATTGATTCTACTATCTTACTACAAATGTCTGAATGACGCAACGATTCCCATACTTCGTGACAATGTTCTTCCAAGGCTTGTTTCGTTCTTTCTTGCCCATTTTCCCACCTTTGCACCATGATGCCCCATATATTTTCTATGGGATTTAAATCGGGAGATTTACTGGGCCAAGGAATTTCAATTATGTCGGGATGTTGGCGAAACCAATTTTTGGTGACCCTTGCCTTATGAGTCGGACAATTATCGTGAACGAAGTGTATATAATAATAATAATAATAATATCACGGGACAATGTCACACAAATTGACCTAGTCCCAAATTAAGCCCTAAATAGGCTTGTGCTATGGGTACTAGACAA
Source organism: Acleris holmiana (assembly GCA_949316455.1). Taxonomy (NCBI): domain Eukaryota; kingdom Metazoa; phylum Arthropoda; class Insecta; order Lepidoptera; family Tortricidae; genus Acleris; species Acleris holmiana. The sequence continues at coordinate 7,696,496 of OX438770.1, read as the reverse complement.
CGATAAACTTACTTATATAGAGAAATATATACTTAAATACATAGAAAACATCCAAGACTCAGGAACAAATACTCGTGCTCATCACACAAATATTTGCCCTTACCGGGATTTGAACCCAGGACCCCTAGCTTCGAAGGCAGGGTCACTCCCAACTAGGCTAGCGTGTCGTCAGATATATTCGGAACTTCTTCCTGTGGATAAACGCATCGCACAGTAGGAAACATGATTGTATCCATTGCCTCTACATAATCTATAGCTTTAGCTCGCGAAGGCAACTGGGCAAGCTCGCCGACACCCGCAGAAGATATCCACCCCCACATATTTACACTTATACGGCCTGACGCTCGGTTTGGGACTACATGTTCTTCTGCATACCGCGTCCTGTCATATCTCCATAAACTCAAACGTCCGTCTTGGGAAGAACGAAAGGTTTTTTCATCTGTGAATATCACAGTGCTCCAGTCAAAATTTTGGTATCTGTGTGCAAAATTAGCTCTTACAGTTTTGTTTGCTTCAGTCAATGCGACTTTTTTCGCGTATCGCCTATGGTGAATACCGATACTCGAACTGTGCGTAAGCCAACGTCAAACCGATCAGCAAAATATCTAGTTGGCGTGAAAGGATGTTCTTCATAACGTTGCCGAATCTCCATAATTTGTTCAGCCGTCAGTCGCTGTGAACCGTGGTTAAAACGGCGGCGGTCTTCTGTATGGCCTTCTTCTCCGTATCGAGTGATCCATAGTCTTACAGTTGTTCGGGATATATTTAATGACCGAGCTATACTGTGAATGCTGCGTCCCTGCTCATGCAATGTAATTATTTGGCTTCTTCGTTCTGCATAGTTTACTCGATGCATTTTCAAAGTTTGACATTTAAATTTGACTATGTCACCAATTTGATGTCTCGGAAGATTTTTTTTTTTCTATTTAAAATACGAAACTACAAATAGGTTCTTATTCAGAGTAGACAGATCGAGAACGTGAAATAAATCTAGTGGTGCATATCTAAGGTTAAAGTTTGCAGATCTTTCACCCAAACATGCGTCATTTTAATTATGCAAAACACTTTTGCTTGCTGATGCGAAAATAAACATTAAGACATGTCTATCTTTCAAGCAATAAATCAGCAAAACGGTACGCGAATCAAATTCCTTGACTGTACATTGCGGGTCGATAGTATGTTCAAAAATTAATAACGGTGCATACGTTAGCGTAATCAAAATAATTCTTTCTGTTAATGATTAGTAGTCTTAATCTATGTCCAGTTTTAATAAACGCCCGTATACCATTTACACACTGTATACCCTGTATACATCTCGTTTTTATAGATAACTCTGTCCCTCTCGGTTCGTGGTTTGGAGCAGACCATGTTCGATCGTCTGTTACTACTATATACGAGGGGGACGATATATAATTTGACACACCATAAATGTTTTTGCAAATCAGTTTTTCCTGGTGTAGGTATTATTATTATCCATGGTTACCAGAACACAAGAGAAAGTTAACTATATTTCTAATCATGACATACGTTAAATTTATATCTCTAGTTAGAAAAACCGAAATCATGAATTTATTTTCTCGTACCCCTTTGATGTATGGGGGAATAAAATAGTGTTTCAAAACAATTACTTCTCAAAACATTCTTTCGGATCAAAATAGCGTCGTTCACTCGTATAAAAAAAACACACACCTACCGCGTGCGGTCTTAGCAACGATTTCCCACATTTATTAAAGTCAAACCTTATAAAAACAACTTGAATTTTGTTTACCTTGACATTGCTGTTACACATGTCAGTGTCATTTTAAACTTATTTTGATGAAACCAAAAATTGGTATCAAATTAGTTTTCTACTCAATTTATACATTCTGGGTATCATATGTATATGCGTTATATTGCGGATAGGTTGTCTGTAAATATTAATATCACTTTATTTATTAGCTTTAGAAAAAAACCTATTCAAAATGTTACTAAGGGAAAACAAATTGGAATGTGTTTGGTGTAATTATAAAGAATAAACTCGTCGGACTTATAAAAAGAGTTTAAGATTGAAGCTCTTGTCAGATTTCGTAACAGCTTAACTATTCAAAGTTATTTTTTTTATTAAAAGCATGTTGTCGTGGTTCATATCTCATTTTAAAGACTATTGGTTAAGTAATAAACCGTAACGTATTAAAGTCTTAATCGAGATCGTGTGGGGTTTTCAAATCTATTTGTTTCTCTTTTATTACACAAAAGACATACAAGGAGTTGAATTTGTATTGCAGTATTGCAACTTTGCACGGTATGATGTTTATAAAGAGCATGGATATGCTAATATAATATATTAAAGTTAGGCTATAAAATACATCTGTAACTGATTTTTACTAAACTCGTCAAAGTAATTAGATTTTCGGTTTTAACCAAATACTGCTTTATGAAATCATTCTAAGAAGTCTGAAGTTTCGGGTGAAAAGGTTGCCAAGAAACATCAAATAACAGTTGAGAGAGACTTAACAGTCTGTTAAATTGTTTGGAGAATTTGACATTATACATGAATCACTTTGAAGATGCATATTATTCTCAAAATTATGACGAAATTTTATAAGCACCGAGATGTGCGAGTCAAATTTGTCCACGCCCTACCACTTAATTTCACGTAAATTGAAGCAACCGTGCATAGTCAATTTATATGGCGGGGTGCGCCTTGTTTGACGCAGATATTTCCAAAAAGATTCAGCTATTTAAAATAATAGGTCTAATTTAAAAACGTACTTATAAATTCTAGCCTTTCTTGCTTGAAGTGAATCATAGTTGAAAATAATTAATAACTAAACCAGTAAGTGACAAAACATCACACAATTTCAACATGGTCAAAATACATCTCAACACTCTTAAGCCTGTAAATACAGGCTTCCAGACGAAATCAAATGCTTAGATTCTATAGCGCTAACTTAGTGTCAAAATTTACCGATTAAGTAAATAAAACATACAAACTTTCCTCAAAGCAGCAAGACGCGGAAATGGAAGACGACGAGGCGCGGTCCGAAGCGACCTTCCGCTACACTGTCACCAACTTTCGTGGCCTCAAGGACTCAGTACTATCCCCGCCCTGCTACGTGCGTAACCTGCCCTGGAAGATCATGGTGATGCCTCGCCAGGCGCCCTCCCCCGACCGCCAGCAGCAGAAATCCCTGGGTTTCTTCCTGCAATGCAATGGCGAGAGCGAGTCTTCCAGCTGGTCATGTTACGCCATGGCAGAGCTCAGGCTTATCTCCCATAAGTCCGACAGTGAACCGTTTTTTAGGAAGATACAACATTTGTTCTATAGGTTTGTGAATTAATTTATTTTGCATTATAGAATTGGGGTTTTTGATAATTGCTACTGTAATGCAATATTTATCCCTTGACTGTTATATTTTACTTTGCGATCAGTAAAAAACAACCAGTAAATATAAAACATTTTAACAAGAAACTTAAAACTATGAGTCAAATCATGGAAAACTATCATCTTGACGTGTCTTAAATCATCTTACTCAGGATTCTATTCTACTCGTCAAAACAGTATTGTCTTTGACAGGTTATATCGTATTGTTTTTAACTCGGCCGCCATTACTGTCAAGTAAATAGGAGCCTTCGTAACCTTGAAAATGCGATAGCATGTTAAAAACAATATGGTTTTACCCAGTAGAATAGAGGCCCAGTAGTTAGGGGTTAGTCCACTTGCTGTTATTGCTTTGTATGATCATTTTGTTGGTGGGACATAAAAATAATTGTTTTTCAAACAGTAAGGAGAATGATTGGGGTTTCTCTCACTTCATGGCGTGGAATGACGTTCTCGATCCGGAGAAAGGTTACATTAAAGACGATGCAATCACCCTTGAGGTCCACGTATCGGCCGAAGCGCCCCACGGTGTTTCCTGGGACTCCAAAAAACATACTGGTTATGTTGGTAAGTGTGCATTTTTATCAGACCTTGAGGTGTTTAACTATAGTTTAGTTGTTTGAGCATGTTGGTTTGTTTCCTTGAAGATCTATATTGCGGTTGACTTATCTTTGCTTTATATAACTGACATCAGCAATTTATAAATCTATTCAACCAAGTTTTGTGAATAATAGTTATATTTGGATACTCTTCTGTTTAGATTTTTCAACTATTTCCGAGTAGTTTGAATTAGTATGGAATTTTAATATTCATGTTTATGTATCAAATATCTAGGGTATCACTTTGTAAACCGTGAAACACTTTCCTTTACAGGTCTTAAAAACCAAGGCGCGACGTGCTACATGAACTCTCTATTACAAACTTTATACTTCACGAACCAGCTGAGAAAGGCTGTGTACAAAATGCCCACAGAATCGGACGATAGTACTAGGTAAACATTATCTTAGTAATTGTGGTCTAAAAATTCTCAATTAAGTAGTAATCTTCAAGAGTTTAGCCGGAGTATCTTGCTTGCAATGAAACTTTAGAGTTGGTAACGCATGTGAGCTTGAGCTCACTCAAGCCTCCCATAGTTGTCTGACCATGGTATAAATAAAAAAATAGTTCGCGTCTCTGGCCCCTTAGGAGTCCACTGGGACGCTAGGGTTGTGTCGATGTGCGTTATTCGATACTTAATACGCTTGTAACCAAACGCGGCGATAGCGCGACCCCGCGCCGACTAAACCGGCTTGGTGTGTCCTGATGAGTTAGCTTGTAGTGACTCGTGGCGCGTACGGTCGTTCCACGCACACATGCAAGCCGCGCGATATACATTTGTTTGAAGGCGAAATTCTGTTTATACTGTGATCGGATTGACACGCCGAGAGGGACATCTATATGTTAGAATGGCCCTCTCGGCGTGTCAGTCCGACTGTTGGTTTCATAAAAAAATACCTGTTTTTTGAATGTTCCTCTTTCACACTTATTTTGTATAATCGAACCTTGGTATGATTGTAGCATGTAGTTATTTAATTTACATTTGTTTTGTAGATCCGTCGCCTTAGCACTGCAGAGAGTATTTTACGAACTACAATTTTCTGACAAACCAGTCGGGACAAAGAAGTTGACGAAGAGTTTTGGGTGGGAAACGCTGGATTCTTTTATGCAGCATGATGTTCAAGAGTTCCTCAGGGTAAGTTTTAGCAAAATGTTAATCTAGTTTATGAAATTGCTATCTAATATAGTCTTAAACTCATTGTTTCATTGTTACGAGTATCAAACAGATAGAGAGAGAGAAAATTAGGTAGTGACACGACTAAAAAAACGTGACAACATTTTTTTTACTCTTATTATTAAATATGGGCATCTCTTGCCATCACAAAACACCTTACCGCCATACTCAAACACGTTAGACAATCAACTCGTTCCGTTTTCATTTTGCGTATGAAAAATAGTCACTAAGGAATGACTTAATCGTTATTACCTAACACTTGTCTTGAGTGCGGCCGTTTAACACTCGCCGGCTAATTAAGCGGAACTTAAAAAAAAACTCTTTTTTTTAACAGTTTGAAAATCTTATTACCTTACAATAAGGCATAGTACAGTGCCTGGCCCATGAGAAGTAATTCCTGACACCTGTCATCGCAGTACAATTTATAATCTATTCTTGGATTTGAGTACTGGAATGACAGGTGTCAGGATTTACTTCTTATCGGCCGGACATTGTAGTGGTCATAACATAACAGCTTTTTGTACAATGATAATTAAACACTTTTTAAATGTTCCGCTAAATGAGATGTGTTGATGTGATGGTGAATGCATTATCTGTTTTATACAAATATTTTATTTATTGTCCCTCAGGTACTATTGGACAAGTTGGAAAGCAAAATGAAAGGCACTTGCGTGGAGGGCACAGTGCCGCGGTTGTTTGAGGGCAAGATGACTTCGTACATCAAGTGCAAAAACGTTAACGTTTCGAGCACGCGAGTGGAGACCTTCTACGATATTCAGCTCAACATCAAGGGGAAGAAAAACAGTAAGTTGCATAACAAAATTATTGGCTTTGTTTAGATATATGTGCCTATCATTTCATTGAATTTCATTTCATCGAATGCTTTTTTCTGCCGAAACCAAAATTTTTTCAGGGTATCTGAATCATCTAACCTAACCTAACCTACGTAATTAATGTTTAAGATACCCTGAAAACATTATAGTTTCAGCAGAAAATAGCGTTCAATAAAATGATACATTTGATGAAGTGAAATTCAAAATTCAAATTGTCCTGGAAATCTTCATAATTGGATGGCCGATTAACGCGCTTTGCACTCATTAACGTGTCTATCCGCAGTCGACGAATCGTTCAAAGACTACATCAGCACGGAGACACTGGACGGAGAGAACAAGTACGACGCGGGCGAGCACGGACTGCAGGAAGCGGAGAAGGGCGTGATCTTCGCGTCCTTCCCGCCCGTGCTGCATCTACACCTCATGCGGTTCCAGTACGACCCCATCACCGACAGCTCGGTCAAGTTCAACGACAGGTACGGGGTTTTCAACTATGACGTAAGCGGCGCAAACGTCTTTTTGCCAAAGGGAAACATAAATTAGCGCTGTTTGCCTGGTTCGGCAGATGCAGAACATGGTGACCGACGTTGGCTATCGTGGGGAAAGTCCAGGTTCATATTTTATTTAAAAATTGTCTGAAATTAAATTGACCATGAAAAAAATCCCAACACCCAATTTAATAAAAGGTGGCGGCGCGCGGTGCGGCGGCGAGCGGCGAGTCATTGTGAATTCTCAATACTGTCGTTTTCAAAAGGAGATTCTCTCTCGATTCGTCGATATTTTTTTACAAATGCTTCTAATTATGCATTTGTATCATTTCCTCGCATTTATTGTGAAAAGCATTATATTATGTCTCGGCGGAAATGGGATTGCCTGACTAGTATTTCAGCAGGCCTTGCTATTGCTCGGCCGGCTAACCACCTCGTCAGGCAATCGCTTACCTTTCACGCCTAGGAAATAATGTACTATTGTTATATTTGAATCAGGTTCGAATTTTACGAGCACATCAACCTGGACGCGTACCAACAAGAGAAGCCGGAGACGCCGGCCGACTATACGCTGCACGCCGTGCTCGTGCACTCTGGCGACAATCACGGCGGCCACTACGTCGTCTTCATCAACCCCAAGGGCGACGGGAAGGTAAGGGACCCGAGTATGGTGACTAGCTTAGTGACGTCATTAATCGCTAGATCACGCTCGTCAGCGGTATCTCTACCCTAATGACCAGGGCCCGTACTTTTCATGCCGCTGACGCAAAAATGACGTCACGCTACATAGAGTATGATTCCAAATAGTTTTATTGAAATTATTAACCATTAGCCGTCAATCATTTAATCATGTACAAATGAATTAAGTAAGTAATCTATTGACTCGTAGAAAAATAAATACCTACTTACTTGATACGTAAAACGTAAATGAAACTATTTGTTTTGTATTTTATGTCGATACATACATTTTATTAAATGGTATTTATTTTTACCACATTTCAAGAAGTAAGTACAAATCAGAATTCCTCCTCTCTAACTTAAAGCACACAATCCATCTTGTTTCAAATCCCGTACAGAGAAAATCTACGTCATCTTCGTTTTCATACGTTATGTGATATTCATAAAAATACTTTTGTTATGATATCATAGTTTTGATTGTTCGTACATTAGGTTAATTATTCCAACTTCCCTGTTAAAAAGAAAATTTTAATGGATGGACATATTTTTTCTGATTTTAACAATTTACACAAACAATCAATATAGGTATAATAGTATTTCATTCTCAGAGGCATTTAATAAATAATGATTATGAAGAAATACTATTTGGAATCATACTCTATGTAGCGTGACGTCATTTTTGCGTCAACGGCATGAAAAGTACGGGCCCTGCTAATGACCGTATTAAAACTTGTCTCGGTTTAAATGCCCATCTCAAGGTACGTCAAAGTAAACGTCAAACTAAAGCAAACTGTCATTTTTGACGTATCTTGAGACGGGCATTTAAACTGAGATCAGTTTATTAATACGGGCCTAAGGGCCGAGTTCACCAATGAAATTAAACGCGATTAATTTACGATAAACTCAGTTCACGTGTTTAACTGAGATTACAGAGTAGGTTTGCATTGCAAAATCTGATCTTGACCGAGTTTTATTGAACTAGGTTTTGAATACGAATGGTGAAATCGGCCCTAAGAAACCCTAGCTTAAAGTTTAAAATGAAGTATTTCGTACCTGTTAATTCTTTTCAAAACTTATTCATCCACATACATTCCATGTCTTTAGTTTTGTAAGTAGTATACAAAACAACTAGCTGAAATGTAATTATAATGGTATTTTTGGAATCAGGTCAAGGACCCCTATCATGTGATACCTCACTGTCGTAAACAATACAAATATCAGGTACAAAAAAAATATGGCATGATAGCCGGATAATGTACCAGGTGGCGGATGTCCACCCAAGTCTTAAATGCTTACTAGGACACCTACAACACTTGCCTGAAAAACATGTATTTAGGTCCTGGGGCCTAACATGGTCATGTTTATCGATGCGGATGGATAAACGTGGATAAGTGAGAGATGTGTAATCCACATCGATAAATACGAACATGTTAGGCTCCCTGGACTATATATAATTATAGATTTTTGTCTGCAGTGGTGCAAGTTCGACGACGACGTGGTATCCCGCTGCTCGAAGCAGGAAGCCATCGAGTACAACTACGGCGGGCACGACGAGGACATGGCGCTCACGGTGCGGCACTGTACTAACGCGTACATGTTGGTCTACATTAGGTAAGTCGCGTGCCCATAACTTGATCATAATGTACGGTCAAGGACTTTATTGTTATGCCACTATGGAACCCTGTCATAATGACAGCGTTAATCATTAATTTTAGTTTTTTTTTGTAGCTTGTCATTATGAATGAATCATAGAATATTCCTTTCCTCTCGTTGGTCTAACATAAACAAAGACTTGTCTCGTAATATTCTTTCGGTGCTTATGTATTTTATTACATTTCAGGGATTCTCAATTAAAGACAGTGTTGCAAGAAGTAAATCAACCAGATATACCGTCCGAGCTCAGTGTAAGGCTAGCCGAGGAGAAGAGAATTGAAACCGTGAGTAAACAATATAATTACTTCGCTATCATAATGGCCCTGCTGAAAGTACAACAGTTCAGATTTACCACATCGGTTTTAAATTCTCTATAATCATGTTAAAAACAAAACAAGATAAGGTTTTCCTTAAATTCTTGAGTTAGTCTACAGGAAGAGACTGCCATTTCACTCTGCTTTTCCTTCTGGCTGACGCCTAACATCTTTAATGACGGCGAGCTACCTGCAGACGAAGCTACGGGTCCAAAATTCGATTCTCAGTAAGGGTAAATGGGCATGAATATTAGTTAGTCTTTGATGTTTTTTGTGTATCTCTATATTTATTTCTCAAGTATGAACTGTCGATATGCTTGCTACAGTGGGTTTTTTAACTGTCCCAGTTGGTAGTGACTATTTGGGTTCTATCCCCGGACAAATGTTTGTGTGTCGAGCGCTAGTATTTGTTGGGATCAGAGTATTGGGTATTTTCTATGTATTTCTTTCATGTTGTATTTCTCTATACAGTCGATGTATAGAGACAACAGTTCTGTTTTTCAATGGCAAAGTCAAGTTTGTTCCTCAATACAATTTTACATTCATATAAGTTTGTGCGGTCCCCCGGCGCGCGAGTCCGACTTGCAGTTGACCGGTTTTTTCTTAATTTGACCATGGTTCACTGTCTCGATCTTTTTCTGAATTGAAATGATCCTTACATGAAACTGATACGATCTGCATACGAACAGCTCACACTTGACTAAAAAATTGGTAAGACAGTTCCCCTGTATTTCCTATAATTTCAGATTTACTCATTGTTCAAATAAAAGAAAAACACTGTGTATAAGTATGTTTATCTGTTGCCTTGCATAGTATGTATTGCAAGTTTACAGGTTACTTTAAAGGTGGGTACGATTAGAGCAGCCTCAGGTTGAGGTACCTACGCACGGCTCACCTATTTTGCTCAAATTTGTACGCGCTCATGCGCTAGCAGCGGGCGAGCGGCGCGCAGCGAACCGTCAAGAGTCGGTTTCGACCGTGGTCAAAGGCGCCTCGGTGTGCGTGCCTCACGTAATTTGGACGTGTATCCGAGCGTGCCGCGGGAAGAACTACAAGTTCTAACTTGTTTGTGGGTGAGGCGAGTACAAATTTGATAAAGTTGCTAAGCCGTTCCACCACCAAGCCGATTTCTTCTTCTTTTTGTTAATAATTCGGTGAAGTATGATAAACGCAGCCGCGGCTGTCATCGTGTCCGACGCCAATGTAGGCTCGCGGCTAGTACGTTGCCTCATCCACATGTTTATGTGCAACAATTTGGCTCGCGAGCAGCTCGCCGCGCGGGGCGAGCATGCCTCAGGCTGAGCCGCTCAGATTCGTACCCAGCTTTAGACTAACAATTTATGTCAGATTAACCCCTAATATTAAATTATTTAGTAAACCCCGGCCCGCTTTCAGATACGCCGCAAGGAACGCAACGAGGCCCACCTCTACATGACCGTGAACGTCGTCCTCGAGGACGACTTCGACGGGCACCAGGGCAACGACCTGTACGACCCGGAGCGTGCGCACTACCGCGCCTTCCGCGTGCGCAAACAAGCCACGGTGGCGGAACTAATGGAGACGCTAGCGGAGAACTTCCGCTATCCGCAGAAGCATCTACGGCCCTGGCCGTTCAGCGCGCGCTCGAATCAGGTCAATGTAACAGCTTTTTATTCCATAACTGCGCTCTTGAAAAATATATGCTACTAACTACCATGCATGACCTAAAACTTGGTCCTGGTGTGGTCATTTCTGCGCCCTGTGCCTGAGCACCGCAGGCACCGTTCTAATGACGGCACTGGGCTGGGATTCTACACGGTAATAACGATATGGTTTTTAATGTTTCCGTATTGTCAACGTTTTGATAACTCTTATGTCATTTACAATAATGGCGACTGAGTCATAGACGATTCTAAAACAAGTCAAACGCGATATCGTTATAACGTAGTAGAATAGAGGCCCTGGTTGTTCAAAACGTGCGTCATTTCTCAGTACACTGAGTAGTAGGTAGTAAATCCCGTGTCTTATAAGTTCGATTTTTTATTACACGAGATGGCGTTACTAAGAGTAATTTAAAATGGAGACTACTTTTTTACGAGGTTTTCTTTCCAGAAACGAATTGGGCTATAGTGAATTTTCAAGGCTTTCTATCTACTTCCACGGAATTCATTCAAAGGCTGAAAAAGCCTTTACGATGTAGGCTGACAGATAATTTATAATACAATTTTTTTTTTTAAAGTGACTGAAGGCCAAACCAGATTACAAATGGGCATAATCTATTTGATATGAGGTTAATTTGGCAACGGGTCATTCAAGACCAATTGCTAATTAAAGCTTGTCCCAGAAAAAAGTGTCGCATATTAACTTGTTAAAAAACCCCACCAAATAATAGAATTAATTAAATTTTACAACACAGTTGTATTTGAATATTCTTAAAATACATTTTATTCCTATAAACATCGGTTTAAGTTTTGTTCATCCAGAAACTCCTTAATTTTGCTTTAACCCGTGCCATTAATTTTTGTACATCATCATCGGTGATTAATTTGGAAGCTTCATTCCATTTCCGTTTGAAGTTTTCCACTGACGTGGCATTACTTTTGTGTTTTAAAAGCTTTTGCTTCATGCGAGCCCAATATTTCTCAATGGGCCGTAAGTCAGGGCAATTGGGAGGATTTTGGTGTTTTTCAACAAAATCGATACTATTTGCTTTGTACCACTATTGCCAGCTTCGTGTAGTGACACGTGGCCAAATCAGGCCAAAAGAGGACAGGTTTACTGTGCTTCCTAATGAATGGCAACAATTGTTTTTAAGGCATTCATTCAGGTATAATCACCATTAATGGTTCCTTTGGCAAAATTCGGTGGACTGCCTTTGCCACATGAACAAATCGCCTGCCACACGAGAACTTTCTTTGCAAATTTGTCCATTTTTATGACCTTATACTCTTCATCAACAGTTTTTCTATCAGTGGCTGAATAATAGTGGTGTCCTGGAAGTGACTTGAAGTCAAGTTTACAGTAGGTCTCGTCGTCCATAACAATACAATATTTTTTCTTAGTCATTTCCGAATAGAGCTTCCTGGTCCGGGATTTAGCCTCCGTTTGTTGTTTCGCACTTCTGTTGGGTACTTGAAGTAAATGACTTTATAGAATTATGCTTTTTCACCCTTTGCACCGTAGATTTAGATTTTTTGTATTTTTTGGCCAAGTCCCGTACAGAAAGAGTAGGTTTCTTCTGTAACGCTGCCACAATGTTCCTCTCTATATTTTTATTTACAAACCCAGGTTTACGGCCACTTCCAGGCTTTCGTTGTATGCTACCACCCTCTCTGAACCGTTTTAAAACTATTTGATCGGTTCTTACTGAGGTTTTAAGCTCCGATGCAATGTTTTTCACAGATATACCGCGATACTGAACATATTTGTACAGAATTTTTTCATGAAAGTTTTCTTTAACTGACGACATCTTTGAAAATACAAGTACTAACATCTGTTTTTTTTTTATCTTAATTCAAATAATAGACAATATGCTAACTAGGAAAATAGTTTTCAAACTGATTTGATTGAAGTCTGACAAACAACCTTGGTTAGTAAAAGCGACACTTTTTTCTGGGACAAGCTTTATTCCTAGACAGATTGACCTTAACAGTCCAAATTGCATCCCACAGACATGCAGACCGACCTGTTTAGACATAAACAACGATCAACTCAAAACGGTAGCAGACGTGTCAGAAAACACAAACCCGTGGAATATCTTCCTGGAGATGCTCCCTCCGGACTCAGGTCTGAACGCGCTGCCCACGTTCGACAAGGACAACGATGTCGTGCTGTTCTTCAAGTTCTACGACCCTAAGCAGAAGCGTATCCACTACTGCGGGCACCACTACCTGCCCATCGCCAGCAAGCTGCCAGATCTCATACCGATACTGAACAAACGCGCAGGCAAGTTGAAAGTCTTTTACATGCTATCTATTCCACGTTGTATTAGCCCATCTTGAATGAAAGCTCTCATTCTCCTGCCAATAACAGTGCTTACGATATCGAAGCAATGTAAGTAACCAAAGTAGAATAAATCAGCTTAGAAATTATATTGAGTCAAAAGTGGGGTGGAACGTTGGAAAATAGACTACTATCTTAACTTGTCATCATTTCATTTATTTAAGAATTTCTTCAAAATTTGGTATGTAATATAATATCTACAGCTACAATATTTTCTGTACCCTTAAGATCATCTTAGTTCACGACACTTATTAACCTTTTGAACGCCTTACGTCAAATACAAATGCGTTACTCACACGCCAACCATGTATTAAAAGTTATGCAAAATTTAACTTAATCCATACGAAATAATGTCTCTTTTAAACTGAACCGTGGCGTTGTAGGCACGACAGCTCATGACCACTTTAGTGGTCGTTGGCGTTCAAAGGGTTGAGAGGGCGCCGAGCGTCCATTGGCGCCCTCATTACTTTTATTGTGTTATCTAATAAACTAACGTATTATCTTAAAATCTAATAGCGCTTTAGTGTTGTACAAATGAATACGCAATATATAGCAGACATGACACAGTTTAATAACCTTTAACCTTCGTGTAGTCAACTTAACGGAAAAAGGCTCACTCATAGTTCAATTATTTTTAAATTATGTCATAGTCTCTATAAATTGTGTACTCATTTGAACAACAGTAAAGCGCTCTTTAATTTTAAGATAATGCTATACTTTATTAGATAACACAATTTAAATAGTAAGGTCTCTAGTTAAGGTGACCTTTACAAGTATTTTGACTGTTTTTTTCCTGGTTTAACTTTTCCCTTTTTTGTATTGCCAGGTTTCCCGCCTGACACTCCCCTGGTCCTCTATGAAGAAATCAAACCAGATTTTGTAGAAAAGATCAACAACTACAACGATCCTCTCGAAAAGGTATTTTGAATTACTTTTCTCTTAATATGGATGAAACGGCAGTCAATCCAACCATATTGAATATTGAGACTTGATTATTTCCTTTTTGAAGTGTTGCCAGATTTGCGTTATTTATTTACAATAGAATGCGAACTAGATTTGTCTGGATGTTTTTATTTAAATTATATTTATAAATCAGATTAAAATATAATCTGAATCTTTACGGTAAAGTTTCTCGAAATACCTAGTTATTTTCATTTTCGGTTGGAAGGATCTCATTTTAAACGACCGTCTTATGATTTTTGGGCTACAATAACTGTACTTTATTTTGAATTAAATAAAAAATAAAAAGCTTATGTTGGACTTGAATTAGAATTTGACTTAAACTGACATGTCTTGTGGTGGGTAGAAAAAAGGCAAAAGATTAGTAATTTTCTACTGTAATGAGTTACATAAAAATATAATAGTTCCTCCCAAATTCCTAGTTCGTATTTCTTGGTACTTGGACAGTCAATTGATTTATAGTTACCATACATGGCCGGTTCAGGTATGGTATGTATCAGTAATGTACTCGCTAACGAGATTAGAAAAAGCGTTGCTTCTTAGCTGCCATCTACTTCATTTACGGCATTTCCCGATATTTAACCTACAGTTTACACCTACTGAAGATAAAACTGTCAGAATGTGTTCAGAAGATAATATAGCTTGTTACTAATGATTAAGGATGGCTCTACGTATCTACGTAGATTGAATATTGGGAACGCTACTTTACGACACTTTCTCTGTCAGTATCTCGCTAGTCGGGCCGGTTTTGTATGGAAATTAGAGGGTTTATTATCAAATGGTCGTAAACGCAACTGGTCTATAGCATCAACTCTTCTCAAAATCATCTGGACAAGACTGCAACTAGGCTAAAAAGTAACTCGTCAGAAAAACACTTGGTTGTTTTCCAAAAAAAAAATACATATTTTTATATACTGCCATCATAAGCCAATAGGCGGTATTTCAAATTAAATAAGCATAGTAGATTCAAACCTCACCTGTTAGTAATATGGTTGAACTTGCTACAGTTTTGTCTGAGATGCCACTATTTCTCTTAAAGCAGTAATAGTTAATTTTCGTGACGTAATGGAAAAGTTACCGTTGTTAATTTTAGTCTTTATCTATAGGTACTTTTTGACAAAATGCCCATTTTCATGGTCTGCTGCCCTTAGCCATTCGGATTAAATGTGATTGGTCTAACTAAACTAATAGTTGGTCGACTATGAAGCAACTTGTCAAACCAGTGATCTACATAGTTCGCTCAGGAAGAAACTCATCTTAAATGCATTTTGGGTAATATTACACCCGTTTAAAGACGGTTCAAAGGGTAACCGGGTGTAATAAAAGGGACTGAGGCAAACAGACAAAACTCAGACTTGTTTGGTGAAGTTTGGATTGTTTGTAAATACACGGAGGCGTGCTTTCTGAAGAATACTTATTTTTTTTCTAAAATATTTACTGGAGGCATAAATAAAACAAACAAAATTAATATTTAATTTATCCAATATTATGATAAGTTGAAAAAACAACAAAACAGACCTTTTTAAAAACTTCAACACATATCTTTTCTTCTGACGAGTGTGTTTAGACCAATTGACCAATTACTAACCAAATTGCGAATTTGTCCAGGTGATTTTAATACGATTATCTTCCAGTTACATCCAGGTAAACCTGATATTGGTCGAACTGATTTCTGACTGGTTCCTTCATAGACGGGGCAATAGGGCAATTTTGTCCCGATGAATTAGAGGAGAGTCGATGCTGTAGACCAGTTACGATTAAGACCATCTGATACTAACCCAATCAGAGCACTTGGCATTTTATGTTTTAATTGTGCGTCAACGTAAATGGCAAAATAGTAAATAAAACAATGAATTGATTTACCATTAATATTAAGAACATAGTTTTGTAGATCGAGTGCGTCTGCACCACCCGGTTTAATCGGATTCGTTATTTATAATAGAAATACTGTTTGCACTAGTTGGTGACCGAAAACGAGCTGCAATCGAATATATGGCAGCATCGAATATAAACGCGCCATTAGGCGTAATGTTCGCCATGTGCACGTGTTTTTGTGCCATAAAGTTTAAATGCTAAAATTACTCGCTCGATGCTCTTGAATGTTTTAGGTTATATTATGTCAAACAGATTTTTTTTATACATATTTTGGCCATTTTTACTGACGCCGATTATATTGAGGGATGAGTGGTGTGAGTGGGAGAGGGGCACCAATCACGCTTTTTGGCTCAAAACACTTCATTGATAGTAGGAATATTGCATTATCTACTTAGAAGTTATTAACTTTTTAGTTATTACCCAAACCCCAGAGATTTTGTTTGAAAGTTAACATTAACAAATATCTCACTCTACTCGAAACCCTGTAGTGCTTATGTAATTTTTAAATAATTGCTATTTTAATAATTGATGTTTTTGTAAAATTTATGCCGACTTGTTTTGGTGATTTTTTTCCTTTTAATGTTTCTATATTGAAACAGTAATTGTTACTGTTGTTATTTAAATACAACAAAAGGATCATATTTGAAATACGATTCGGCATATTATCACTAGGGCATGCAATTTCATCACAAACACCGTAAGATACATTGAACTGAAGTTTATAATCTAAACATCTTAAACGTTAAAAACTAGTCCGATATTATTTTGCGTGCGTTATTCTAAATTTTACTTACAATTGACAGCATTTTTTTAACAATGGCACTCTTAAGTTAATTGGCAAACTGGCCACAATACAAAAATCAGCAGAAATTATTACTAAATCTACCATTCATACACCTTTGAGCGATTATTTACTATTTTATTATTTTATTTACTGACCTACAAACGTACGCCGCCGTACGTTTACTCCATATTTATCAAAAGACGCATTTAATAAAAAACTACTACATTTAAATACGAAAGCGGTTGTTTAGCGATGTTAATACGCGATCCTTCCTCCTACCTCCCCCAAGTATTGTAAATTATAATTATAAGATTAACGTTGTCTGTGTTTCTGTGTATTTGTGTCTGTCTGTGGTATCGTACCTCCCAAACGGATGAACCGATTCGGCCGCCGTTGTTTTTAATAAGAAGTTCGTTAAATCAGCGTGGTTCTAAGGATAGGTTTGATAAAAATCGGTTGGGCCGTTTAGGAGTTATCAGTAGGGTTAGGACCTTTGGTGGCAAGTCGTGGTTCAAGAATCTATGGAGTCGATATTTCCTAATTTTTATACACATACCACATTGATTTTAACCTTCAGTATTGGCATATATTTCAATATTAAGGGTAGGAGGGTATCTCCCGATGTGAAAGCGCAACAAACAAATAGATAGATAGAGTAGGTATGAATAAACCGAACCAAAAATGTCTTTAGTAGTTTAGCAGTTAATTTTGAAATATGATAATACTGAAGGTCAAAATCAAGTTAGAATATATATAATAAATAGGAAATAGCGACGCCATGGATTCTTGAACCCCATTTTGCCACCAAAATCCTAACCATAGACCCATATTTCATAATTATCAGTTATGAAAGGTCGCTATTACGCCGGGCCTTTTATGTATTTAATTTGTTATTCAGTAAAATGTTGTCAATTGCACGTTTCAAATTGCTATCGCGTATCCTCACGAATATAAAAAGCCGCGTGTTCTCAAAAAAAACGTAGTTATTTCGTGGAATTGCATGCCCTGTTAACCCGGCGGCGGCCGTCGACGTCGTCGCTCGGGTTGAGTCGTGTGCACGCGGCCAGGCTTTGGACGAACTGATGGATGGCGACATCATCGTGTTCGAGCGCGCCGACCGCCACGAGGACCTGGAGCTGCCCACCTGCCAGGACTACTTCAAGTACATCTTCTACAAGGTCGAGGTCCAGTTTATTGACAAGACGCAGCCGAACGATCCCGGGTATTTATTTAGATCTACACTTTTAAGGATAAAGGAGTAACTTTTAAAACCGTGAATGATGACGAAATTTGTATCTCCTCGTTACGCCTAACCTATGGCGCGTAATGGCGCGTCAAACGTCAAATTATGATTTGGATTTTTTTGTCTTTTATACTAATGAGAATGTCTATGGTTTATTGGTTCATTTATATTAGAAGTAAAAAAACATTTAAGGCTCTGTAGACTTGGTCTTAAGTTCAAAATCGAATGAAATGTTGATCATGTGACTTTGCACCGATTAATGCTACAGACAACGGGGGGTGCGCTAATCAGTGCTTAGGCATGCCAAGGGTTAATAACAAAGAACTCCCCAGTTACTGGTCCGTTTGTAAATATATATATAGTAAAATAAATCTGATGAAGTGATGATGTAGCAAGTAATTTCTTAGGATCAGTGCTTCTATGGAATAGAAAACTGATCCTAAGAAATTACTTAGCTCATCTTTTATCAATGTTTACGCTATGGTAGCTCTTATACGTGTGATAATAAGAACTAGTGTGACGTTAACAATACAATAACAATATAGAAGATTTGTGGTCTAAAGGTGTCTACAAAATAGATAACCAGTAATATAAATGACTTTGGCAAAGTGGCTAGTTAAGTTGTTTACCCTAGGACCAACCATGTCACCTCAAAATGTAACACCTATTTATTCCAAATCACTATATTATTACATTAGTTACTTAATTATGTTACTGTTACTTTTTAAATAAAGATATATATTTTTAGATTCACGATGGAGCTATCAATGCAAATGCGTTACGAGCAAATGGCGAGAGCGGTTGGCCAGCGACTTAACGTCGACCCTTACTTAATACAATTCTTCAAGTGTCAGAAGTAAGTGCCATAATACTTTATCATCTTTTTTAGTAATTTATTAGATACTTGAGGACAAGAATATTAAGAAAAACGAGGCAAGAGCATGTCGGACCATGCTCAGTGCAGGGTTCCGAATCCGTAAACATAATCAACATGTAATAACTAATTTTCTATTTAAAGTCTTTTGGCGCCGTCTTAGATGATTTTAGTATAAACACTTTAATCGCCTGTATCTTAAGAACCGATGATGTCTACTTAGTCGTGATAGTTTCCTTTTAAATTCGTTATATATGCGCTTTCCATTTAAGTTTTTTTTCAGATTTTTAGTATTTGTTGTTTTGGCTTTAGGTGGGGCACGACGACGACACTTGAGTCTTACAAAAATTGGCGCTATAAACGGATCCCTTAATCGAAAAATTGTTTCCACAAACCCGCAGTATTTTTGAAAGACCTTTCCGACGTTACCCCACACTATGGCGAAGACGAAAAAAATATACATTCCCACGTTACGTGTAGGGGAGGTGCACTTTTTTTTTTAAGATTTTATCTTCGTTGGCGTGATTAATGTTTATTCATGCCAAATTACAGCTTTTTATTACTAAGGGTCTCTGAGCTAGGCTGCGGACGGACGGACGGACATGGCGAAACTATAAGGGTTCCTAGTTTCACTACGGAACCCTAAAAATGTGTCATTGGATAGGTCTTACAATAATGTTGTGGGTTTGTGAAAATATTTTTCCTATCAAGAAATCCGTGCTAGCCCTCCTGAGCGTGGTCCGACATGCTCTTGACCGGTTTTTTATTGTTGTATCCAACATGGCTCTCTTTTTATAATTATTGTAATACTTGTAATCAACATGGCTCTTCTTTTATAATTGTTGTAGTTACAAGGACACCCCAGGACTGCCGCTGAGGTATTCTTACGACGGCATACTGAAGGATCTGCTTGTGTACTGTAAACCAAAGTGCCCTAAGAAATTGTTTTATCAGATTTTATCTATTAAAGTTAATGAATTGGACAATAAGAAACAATTTAAATGTTTATGGGTAAGTTTGAACAGTATAATTGGTTTAAAATATGTACATTTAAATATCGTAGATCAGAATTTTTATTTTTCTATTTGTAATACGCCTAGAGTTATATGGATATACGAGGGTGGTATGATAAGTAGTGAGCCTACCCAAGAAAAAAAAACTTTATTTTTATTTTTTGTTTTTATGTTTCTACTTTGTCCCCTTTCAAAAGTATGCACTTATCCCAACGCGTCTCCAACTTCTTTAAGCCCTCAAAAAAATATGTCTTCGGAAACTCTACAAAATACTCCTCTGTGGCCTCTATGACCTCTTCATTTGACATGAAGCGTTTGCCTCCGAGCCAAGATTTCATGTTTGGGAACAAGAAGAAATCGCACGGGGCTAAATTTGGCGAATAAGGAGCGTGCAGCAGTATTTTGTAGCCCAATTGATCCAGTTTGGCCTTGACGATGTGAGATGAATGGGCCGGTGCATTATCCTGGTGAAATAACACTTTTTTGCGGGCTAAACGGGGCCGTTTTTTGTTTAATTCTTCATCAAATCGAGACAATAAATCAGAGTAATATTGCCCCGTGATCGTTCTTCCCTTCGCTAAATAGTCAATGTGGATAACTCCTTGGGAATCCCAAAAAACGGTCGCCATAACCTTCCCGGCCGACGGAACCGTTTTTGCTTTTTTTGGAGCATTTTCGCCGGGGCAGGTCCACTGCTTGGACTGTTGGACTGTTGTTTTGTTTCGGGAGTATAGTGGTGGATCCACGTTTCGTCCACGGTAACATAACGCATAAAAAAGTCTTTCGGATTATGTTTTAATAGTGCCAAACACTCTTTGGAAGTGGCTACACGGTTCTGCTTATTTTCTTCTGTTAGCAAACGCGGTACCCATCGGGCCGATAACTTCCTCATTCCCAAATGTTTATGAACGATATTTTGTACACGCTCCAGTGACAAGCCACATACCTCAGCTACCTCCCTCAACTTCAGTCTACGATCGTTCATCAACATATCACGGACTTTGTTAATGTTTTCCTCCGTGGTAACCTCATTTGGACGTCCTGGGCGGGCCTCATCAAACACAGATATTCTTCCATTTCTGAACTCGTTATACCACCGCTTTACTGTGGCAATAGAAGGTGAAGCATCGCCATATACGGTATCTAACTCAGTTTTAATTTCATCACGCGTTTTCCCCTTCAATAACAGAAAGCGAATCCCTGATCGATATTATTCTTTTTCCATTTTACACAAACAATGCCACTCGTTCTGTTTAAAAAACTATAAGTCATGAAGTAATTGACGGAATCATTTGAAACTGACAATTTTCCCGCGTCCAAGATGGCGGATGTAGGCAAAGACATTTTTAATATTCAGCCAAACCGCGTAGCTTCAAGGTTCATTACTTATCATACCACCCTCGTATTCTGTAAGACGCCGTAACTTGAATTTCCAAAATGTCGAAAAAATATTAATGGTTTATTGTGAAAACCGTGTCAAATACGAAATTTACTGAAATCAACTAATCCACTTTAATTCATTTAACCAGGCCAATATTGAACATCTTTCGGATGAGTACGTAGCCCTTGCCGAGCCATGATCGCGAATGCTTATGACTAGGGCTCCGGAATAGTCCGAAACTTGTGGGGCAATATCCGACTTTAAACAACCCGTTCTAAATTTACTATGTCTGAATCTATGTATTTCTCTATTCAAAAAATTGCCGTACGATTTTAAATAAAGTTGTATTACATTGTAATAAAAATATATAATTCGAAGAGAGGTAGGCAATGTGTAGGCATTATTATTAATAAACAGACAGTTTATTTCTACGGTTCCGTGTGGTTGCCGGGTTAGAATAGTGCCACTCCATGTCCCGTGGATGTCGTAAGAGGCGACTAAGGAATAAGGGCTTGTAGTACTGTTAGGCGATTGGTTTGCAACCTGTCACTAATACACTAGTAAACATCTTAGCCTGATTGTGCAAAATATGGTTACAGAATTATCAACAAGTTTTTTAGAGTTGTTGGTATTTCTGTAGCTCTGCCTACCCCACTCTGGGAATGAAGGCGTGACTTTATGTATGTGTGTATTTCTACGCTTTGTCACATCATTCCGGCACCGCAGCACCGGGATCTTCTTATAAGTTTATAAATATGTAAGAACCAAACGAACTTAGTTACCATTATTATTACTCTATCACGCACTTTTAAAGATCCAGTGAGGTCTTTGTAATGATTTATAAATTTAATTATTACTTTCATATTAAGTTTAAGATTAAATAACTGTTAATTAAACTTTATTTTAATAAAAATAAGCTTGGTGATTATTTGAGATTGTGTCAATTTGTTAACATCTTTTCCAATTTCAATTGTGTGACTGAGTAATTCCGTGAATGGCGTGAATAACTTGATAAGTCGAGATTTAAAGTTAATGAAATCTGTATTTAGAACAAATTGCCTACAGTTCATATTACTTCATTATTTTTCAACGAGTTATCAACTTATTCAGGCCAGCCGCGGAATTGTTCGTAACATAGTGCTCTGATGTTTCAGGTTGGTCCAAATTATAAAGAAGATAAAGAGTTAATTTTATATCCAAACAAAGGTGGCAAAGTAGCGGATATATTAGAAGAAGCAGCTAAAGTAGTAGAAATGTCTCCTGATGGATCGGGCCGGTGAGTTGTCGTATTTATTCTAGGGAGCCTATTATGGTCTCGACTATGGCCGTGGATAAAATATTGATGTGGATACGAAATCGCGTTTTGTCGGATAGGTTCGGATTCATCTCGCTTTTTCAATAATCGTCATTACCCATCAAGACAGCTTAGGGGCAGGTCGCATCGACAAAATAATATTTATAGAGAGTCGTTATTATCATCAAGGATCGTTAACTGCGAGCGAAATCCATTGAAGTACTAGGGTTGCTACCCAGTCAAGTCAAGTCAAAGGCAAAAATTATTTATTTTGTTTGGATGAAGTTATGGCGGTGTTTACAAAATTTCAATGCAACCTTGATCATTGAGGTACCTTTGTTCTCCGCCTACCTAAAACGAATTGTGCCTATGTGGCTACAAAGTCTAAGGGTGGATCAACTTTTCGTTGTTGTTATTCTGTCCCGTAAGCCAGGAGACAACAGTGATAGAGTTCCTTAGAAAAATGGTTATAATATACACTGCTAATACGCTTGGAAGAAAACCCATAAAAGAATGGGCTTGTAATTGCCACAAAAGCCGATGTTTGCTGGATTTATATACTTTAAAATCGTGGTTTTAAAGAGTGACCCAGGAGACGTCACCATGGCAACGAGCTACAAAGAAAAGTTGATTGACCCCTAAGTCGTACATAGTATAAAACGCTAACTTCCTAATTAGCAATATGCGTTCATCTCTGTTGAACTAATCGGTAATAAGACTAAATTGCTGTCAAGCTATATCGCGTTATGACTAACACGCATTTGGACTATAGTGGGATTAAGACTGAAATGCATTTAGACTGCATCAGGATTGAGACTAAAACGCATTATGCCTAAAACGAATAATCCCTAAAACGAAGTACTTAGTAGAAAGGGTGTAGAAAGCTACTCCCTTATCTTTTATTTATCAAGTGAAAAGTCCTGACTCACTCACTTACTGACTCATCCAGCAATTTTATATGTTTAGTGTCATTATTGAGCGATCATGGTGGCTTGATCAAGATGGCTTGAGTGACAAACAGGCGATCAGACCTCTTACTTACTCTCCATTGGTAATATTCAAGCAAAAAGTTGGAAAAAAGTTAAAAAAATATATGAAATGAAAAGCAACGTCAAATTAAAAACTATATTAACAATTTTGTTTGACTAAGTTTAGGCAAAACGCGACTTAGTCAAATGGCGGAGTAGGTACAGTACTACATAATAATGAAGTTTAGGGCAAAATGCGACTTAGTCAAATGGCGGAGTAGGTACATTACCGAAATAGACATTATACCTACTCAATAGATCAACAGCGAAATAGACGAATTAACCATATAGCCTAAATCCTACCAAAGAATGAAGTTTAGGCAAAACGCGACAAAGGTATAATGCGTTTTAGGCCGACGTAGAACAAAGGGCTAGTCAGAAACTATTGCACATAAAAGGACTGTATTATTTAATTTAATTATTTTGTTTGTCAGAAACGAAGTAATATTTTTCGATCTACATCAAAACTTTAGATTTGTGGGATTACAAGCAAAGCAATTAAGTCTTTTTTTTCAGGTAACTGCAAGGCTGATTGTATTATTTGTGTTGTTTCGCCATCGTATTTGCGAAAATTATTACTCACTGTCCCAAGTGAAAAATTTGGAGTTTTGGATAAAAATTGTAAATACAATACCAAAATTTACCATTTAACTGTAATAATAACATTACACTGAGATTCAGATTCTGTTCAGTTATATTTATTTGTATTATTTTAGTACATAATATTTTAGTTCATCAATTTAGAACCATCGCCATCCCTAACTGGTTGTCATACGTCATTTCAATGGATTTCGCTCGCAGTTAACGATCCTTGATTATCATACTACCTTATTAAATATTTCCTGTTAGTTTTAGCTATTTCTTTTGAAACCATATATGACGAAAATTTTGAAAAGAGATTAAACGCTTACAGCAACATGCCTATGATATTCAATATTTGTTTTTTTTTTAAATAGGGAAATGAAAAGCAAAATGATTTTAGTGAGTAATAAAGGCTAAATTTTTATTTGATCATAACCAAAGCCAAACGAGAGCGAAATTATGTTAAATCCTTTTTGCTGACATAATCCGATATCAGGCTAAGTACCAATTTCACCATACAATGTTAAATTTAATCAATCGACTGTTAGTTCAGACATTTTGACAACTGTTAACGCTCTAATCGTCTGTTAAGTGGTTAACATCGTATGGTGACATTGGTAATTATTTTTTTATAAACGGTTATAGAGTGTTAGTTTGACGTACCTACTGTATTTTTGAATCCACCAAATCAGCATACCGGAAGTATCTATAGTAAAAATTGTACCTTAAAAGAGTTCTTTTATGAGGAAAAGGTATTGATTGACACCAACAAGGACCTACACGCTACACTACAATACAAAAAAGTATTAGGAAACAAAAAAAATAACTACATTTTTTATGGGTTGTTTTGTAACAAGTTGTATAATGTTGTATCAGGTTACGGATCGTGGAGGTGTCGTGCCACAAAGTGTTGCCAGGGCCCGACCCTGAGCTCACGCTGGACCAGGTCATAATCTCGCCGCCCAGGCTCTACCGGATAGAGGAGATCCCCCGAGACGAGTTACACTTGCAGGTGCGTACATAATCTAGCTTCGACAGATAATTGACATAAAAAAACCGGGCCCATTAAAAAAAAATGCTTTTGTCCGGATCGCTTACAGTGGCGCAAGTTGGGACCGCTTGTTTGATTGGTTAAGTTGATTGCTTTGGGATTAATTGGCTTTTTCATCCCTACAACAATTTAGATGGTTTATGAATTATACAAATTCAGAATTCAGAGCTACTAACTAAATTCTCGTAAATTTAAACACATACAATGTGACGACACGCTAGCCTAGTTGGTAGTGATCCTGCCTTCGAAGCTAGGGGTCCTGGGTTCAAATCCCGGTAAGGGCAGATATTTGTGTGATGGATGAGCACGAGTATTTGTTCCTGAGTCTTGTATGTTTTCTATGTATTTATTTAAGTATATATTTCTCTATCTAAGTAAGTTTATCGTTGTATAGTACCCATAGTACAAGCCTAGAGGTTAGTTTGGGACTAGGTCAATATGCGTGACATTGTCCTGTGATTTATTTATACAAACCCTAAATAAAGGCACTGAGGTTCAAATTGTTACTAAAAGATTTTCTTTGATACTGCCTGAAAAAGGGTTAACTTTAAAGTGTCGCTTTGGCACGCCCTTTGTTAGTGATGGTGAAAAAAAGTCTGCAAATATCGGCATAAATTTCAAATTCTTGACGACGGTCGTATCGCGAGGAGATGAGGCACTAAAACAACGGCATTCGCACGAGAATTCTGTAGTTTTCAATAAAAGGTGTTCTGTTTCAGGAGGACGAGGCGCTGGTCCCGTGCGCGCACTTCCACAAGCAGGTGTACGCGACGTTCGGCATCCCGTTCTACACGCGCGTGAAGCATCAGGAGCCGTTCCAGGCGGTACGCGACCGTCTGCAAGCCAAGCTCGACATACCCGCCAAGGAGTGGGAGAAGGTATGTAAAGTAGATCAAGTATTTCATATGGACAAGTAGATAAGGCCATTGTCGGCTTTTACCAGGTGCTGAAAAGTCTTAAAGTGGCAATTGGGTCGAGCAACTATTCTTAGTAGGTACATTAACCTTTTCAACGCCATTGACGGATATTTCCGTGATGGTTGACAGTGCAAAATAGACCTGAGTATCTATGAGGTAAAGTTGACATTCGCTCTGGTTTTGTATTTGACATAGAGTTTAAAAGTATGTCTTAATTATACAACACTGTTATACCAAAGCCTGGTATAAACTATATTTTTAATCAATGTTATGTCATTGTCAGTACAAGTGAAAATAAGGTATCCAAATCAGAATAATATTTTTTCCACAAATACTGGTAAATTAGGCGTCAAAGCACTATTTTCATACAAAACTCGGGACAACATGGTCCACTAAGTTACCAGTGAAAGAAAACATTTTAATTGTTTAATAAATATTTCTTTCGGGTTATAGCATTTTTATCTTAGTATTAAAAACACGCAATAGTTTAGAGAAAACTTATTTATTTATTTATTAAACTAAAAAAACTTACAAACTTGAAAAAAAATGTGTAAAAAGAATAGTGGATTGACCCAGTTACATCTTTAATTGGTTACTGGCCATTAATTATGTGCTTACTACTTTACGTGACGTTCGTACGAGTATAAATCTATTAGTAGTGTGAAAAAAATGATATTCCTTTATTCAATAACATAGCCATAGCATATAATGTAAGTTCTGCACAGGTTTCCCGTGTCTCAGTATACGAGGGTAAAAAGTACGATCAACAGTTGATGTTATTTTTTTAATCGGTCAAATATATTAAGTAATTTTTTGTTTCAGTACAATTTTGCTATAGTGACAAACGGAAGGCCTAACTACATAAGTGACGGATCAGCAGTTAATATTTTCGACTTCAGGCCGAGTAGTAACGCAAGTAAGTATCTACTTGTACCGTTCGAAACGCGCGCATTGGCATGTTATCTGTATCAATGTTGACGAAATTCAAAATTTGCACGATTGGGAGAGCTAGTATTCGTTGAGGGATGTGTGCTAAAATGTAAAAAGATCTGTCGCTTCCAGACGCGACGGGGCGGCCGTGGCTTGGGCTGGACCACATCAACAAGACGCCGAAGCGCTCACGCGTCAACTACCTGGAGAAGGCGATCAAGATCTACAACTGAGCCGCGCCGCCCGCGCCGCCGGCCTCAGGGCCCGATACTTATGTAAATACCACGCAGTTCCCTTCATGACGACGCCTGTTATCTACGAGTATATATGACATTACAAGCAGATTATTTTCCCATATTTTTGCAATGAATGTAGTCGAGTCCATGTTTTTTTACACTAGTACATTAGACCGTGTTGTATGTACATATTTTGTAATTTTAAATGCATATTTATATGGACCCTAGGCGTAATAGTTTTTTTTTAAGTGAGAGTAACTTAGTGCTTGACGAGCGCGTCTGAAAGCGGGACTTGGTAGATATTTGAGTATGTATTTATATTTAAGACCTCGCAGTGGAATGAGAGATCTAACGCGTGGCATGTTGCTATTCGGTCTGCGCTGTTTCCGTTGGGTGACGTTTGGAATGACCGACGCTCAGTTACTGTCTCTTAAATGTCAACATAAACACCAATTCGACTTCCAACAATACAGCTCTATTTATTAAATATTTATATATATTTGGACCATAGGTGACACTCATTGTAGTAAATAATTGGAAACAGTAGTCCTGCTAGCAGATGTACGTAACGTTGTTTTTTGATAATTGAACTTTGCGGATAAGAGTTTTAGACCCCAGTAATGATTTATGTCAAAAATAATACCCAGATAAGGTGATGAGATACGCTGAAATGAGGTCCTTATCATTTCCATTCGAGCCTTAATTTCATTGTAAATTGTGGTCGATGGGTGCGTCATTTCAGCGTAGACTTACGAGCAAAGTTAATATTTATTATGTTTAATTCAATGTCAGTTTGTTTTTATTGTCTTTTAGTATTTCCTGTGTTTAAATCATATTTGTCTGGCCGTAATCCTTAGAATATCGGATGTCTTAACTATTATATTAATATCTAAGCACGGACTAATTGTCGGTCGAGGACGGCGAGCGGCTGCCGGCGCGTCGCCGCTGCGTCGCCGCCGCTTCGCCGTTGCGTCGACTCCTTGTCGTGTGCCGGTTAAGCATTTTTGGTGATTCGACTAGAGCATTTCTACAGAGTATACAACATTATTTAGACACGAGTTTGTACTATGAAATATAATTATAATGACGTTTTAAGGGTATTATTATATGTATATAGTCAAATGTGCCTGTGAGTGATCGCTTTTTGGAATAAAGGCCTACGTGTTGCCTTCGGCCAGTGAAAGCACTCGCCAGCGAGACGCATTTTGTTAATAAATTGTCGATGGTTACAGGCTTGTTGTCCCACATCCTACGTATAGGCGACCGTCCGCCAAAGTCTGCTCCAAGATAATGGTCTGAATTAATTGTACTACTGTGCTTATGGCCCTTTAAAAGTACTAAGAGCTAGTGAGAACAAAATCATAAGATGTATGTAAAAATCAATTTTACGTTTTTTAATAAACAATGTAGCTCATTTATCAATGAAATGATGTAGTATTATTTATAGTGCGTTATGATTATTTTACGAGATAAAATGCGTTAGGTAATTAATGTAGGTTCTCTTTAAGATTTTGTTTTTTACCAAGGCCGGTATGTCAATGGGGTTACCATTATTCAAAGTATTCAATGACGTTGGCGATATTTAACCTCTTCACCGCTCCAGTCATCTAGTCGTGACAGCCAATGACAAGATTCGTACGCCAATGTCATATATCCGTGACCAACATTCAACTCTAAATAAGGGGGGCCATTTGCAACGTTAAAAGATGGCGGACGTGTGATTTGTTTTAGACTTTAATTTTTGGGTAATTAGGTGTTCAAAGTTCTTTTCTGATAGTGATTTGTACTTTTTATGCCTTTGTGTCGCACAGTGATTGAAGACTTGGACTTATTTCGTGTATCTGGCATCTTTCTTCTCGTTTCAAGTGGACTCGCAGTGGTGCAGAGGTTAAAACTATCTTGACCTCTGACCTACAAATCACCGTACAACGTTGCCCCCAATCTTCCTAGAGAAGATTGGATTGTGTTTTATTGCTATATTGATTTATAATTATATATACTTACTTGACACTGGCGAAATCACTTCACGTGGAAACGCCATATCCCCGCGGTAGTAGCTGTTCAAGTCGCCGCGGGGGCAAAGAAAGAAAGAAAGAAAGAACTCTAAATAAAACCTTCGACGATGGTATTAAATTTCCTTTTATCTACTAACTGTAACTGTGGCGTACAGAGCATGTCACTTCTTTTGTTTCATGGCGGTGAAGAGGTTAAAACTGGTATCTCGTTGACTCCCCAGTGCTAGTGCCAGGGCAATAAGTCAGCGTCCTAGACGGAACTGAATGGCACGCCAGAGCCCTCTTTGGTAGACTGTCGCCTATATCATACTTGCGTATGCATTTTTTTGCGCGTTGCACTTTGTACTCTTTAACTTAGAATTAAATATATTGTTATCATGATACTGTCCGCACTCTTAACCATTATGTTACACCATTAATCATGTGTTAAATCTTTACCAATAAAGCTTTTTTCGTAGACGATCCTAATAAATTATCGTTGTAGTTCGTTTGTATTAGGGTCATCGAATCAAATTTAATCCGCATTGATAGAAAATTGTGATAAAATAGCAATTATTAGTGAAGCTTGTACATAATAGCTAATGCACATACCCTTTAAGGAGCGGATCCCGATTGAAGTAGGTTCTGCTTTTCTATTAAAGTTTAAATAAATAATGTAACGATATGTGAATTCATATTTAACCTGTTTTTATAGAAAATATTGAGGTGTGCATAGATTAGAATGTTAAGGCAGTCGAATCACCAAGCGGCGTCCCGTTAACTCTGGCTGAAAGCCCTC
Organism: Acleris holmiana; assembly: GCA_949316455.1. Lineage (NCBI taxonomy): Eukaryota > Metazoa > Arthropoda > Insecta > Lepidoptera > Tortricidae > Acleris > Acleris holmiana. The sequence goes on along the minus strand of OX438770.1, from coordinate 7,666,456 downwards.
GAACACCCGAACATGTATGTATATGTTACTATTTAATTTTTAAACTATTTTTTTGCCGGAAATAATAATGGCAAATGGGATTATAGTTAAATAGTTGATTGATCACGACTCACCGGCTGTAGGATTGGACCCGCGGCAGAGGTCTGACAGCTTGTACCTACAAACCTTAAGTGGGATCCGATGTTTGTTATGTTGGATGTGAACGTTACACTGAATATAATCCTATATTTGTTTACGCTTGTTTGTTTTTGGATCCTTTCCTTTACCCCGTAATTATTTTGGCCGTTTCCTCGTGGTCCTACTATTTTTGTCCTACTGACTTTCGACGGAGCCCCGCCCAAGGCGGGGCTCCTACTTCTAGGTGGTTTTGCCCTTCGGGCATCTTAAGATACCTAACGAACCTAACCTACCTACTTTTACAACCATAATTACTATTTAGTGATCAAATCTAGGTTCACTTTTTGACTAGTAGGACAAATTAGTAGGACCACGAGGAAGTAAGCATTATTTTCAGTATGTATGATAACGCTAACGGCATGGCCGGTTAGTGATACCACACCTCAGGTGTTTCCTGACATTTTGTATAGTAGATTGTACAACAAGGGCATAAAACAAACCATTTTATCCAAGACTTATGGTAATTAAGTCGAGGATAAAGTGGGTTTTAAGACCGAGTTATTCACTGCTTTTCACTTCGATTACGAGGAAATAAACAGTGATAATGTAAACAAACTTTTTCTTGGATTTAGGAGGCAATGTCTGTTCATTAAGTTCTTTTGCATATTTAACCATGAGTGTGATAGGTACTTGACGAAATTTTAACGAAATTCTGTAACCCAACAAGTTTGCGAAGAAAACCACTAATGAATAGTCCAAAACCTCTTTCCCCCACTGCTTTTTTTTTTAATTTTGCGTGATAATTTTAACTTGGGTCGAACGCAATACTGCCAGTTTTGCGAAGAAAACGACTAATCAATAGTCCAAAACGAGACAAAAACCTCTTTCACGCCACTATGTTTATTTTTTTTATTTTTTCGCCTGAATCTTTTAACTTAAATCGAACGCAATGCCAAGTCAAACGTTGATTTTGTATTTTTAATTTGTTTGTTCGAAAATATCCAAAAAAATAAATTACATATTTTGTAAAAGTTGTAGAACAAATGTTGCTACGTTTATACAGTAGAAACGATCCCTCAATTTATTGCTCCAATTACAGGCAACACCCAGTATTAGCAAGTTTATCGTTGTCTAGTTATTACCCATAGTAGGTACAAGCCTAGAGCTTAGTTTGGGACTAGGTCAATTTGTGTGAAATTTTCCTGTGATATTTATTTATTCTATATATTTCTCTGTATAAGTATGTTTATCGTTGCCTAGTACCCATAGTAAAAGCCTAGAGCTTAGTTTGGGACTAGGTCAATTTGTGTGAGATTGTCCCCTGATATTTATTTATTATTGTTATTATTAATTTCGTTCGCTCCATTCATCGCAGTTCTAGTGAAATTACAAAAATTAAAAAAGCTATATCTATGCACTTTTATACAATTTATAACTTTCGCTCTACTTTTGTGATCAGGGGGCCTAACATGGTCGTGTTTATCGATGTGGACAAACGTGGATAACACTTCCGTCACTTTCGCACTGACCCATTGCTCAGAAAGTGACAGATGTGTTATCCACGTCAAAGCGTGGCATAACTATTCCAAGCTTATTTCACGTTTATTAGTTAGAGTTTTCTTCCCGCTAAGTACCTGTATGACGTTAACCGTTGCGACCTAAAACGTTGGTTGATATAAATATGGCTCTCAATTTGCTCATGGACGCGTTAAGTCACTAATTCATGGGATATTTGTGATTTTATTAGATTTCAGCACAGTCGAAAAGCACTAATATATAGCAAACCTTATTGTTAGTGGCATAGAAGGGTGAATCAACTTTTAAAGTCCTACTTTTCTACACGCTAATAAAAACTTACTAGAATATGTGAGATTGATAATGGTTTACACATGTTAAAATTAGATAATCAGATTTTCGGATTTCACTATTCATAATCATAAACTAATTCTATAATTTTGTAAAAACATGGTAACGCAGTGGAAAATGCACGTTTTTCATACAAAACCCGGGGACAACGTCGTCCCCTGCGTTACATGATATATTTGTGTAAATCATAGAAGAATTTTTAAAATTTTTAGCTAGAAAGTAAGTTTAATTGTCTGATTTATTCAATATATTGACCACATCAAAAAAAATATTGCATTCTACCAAATTAAGGTGACACAGTGAGACATGTCGAAAATTGGGGAGTACCTTAAAAGTTGATTCACCCAGAAGCGTGTAAATATTTTCGTTTTCTATTCTACTACCAGTTGCTCAAAAATCTGTATTTTTTAATTCCGAATGTACATTTTTTACTAGAGACTGTATATTGCTAAAATATTCGATTTTTAAGGTTCAATTATGCCTCTTACGTGGAGGATTGAATATCAACAATATCACCCAACAAAATCGATGATCGGCGATGGCACTGAATCGATACCGGATGTTTTGTGCTCTAATTGGATGGGCCTCCCTACAGATTAAATGGACCGCTGGGATCAATCACGCTCCGCCCATATCCATTTGGCGCGGGAAAGATTACCATCCTTAATCGGACCTGTTTCGTTAACAGGTGGGTTTGATTGCCTGCCTAATGGATTGGAATTCTTTGGATGTATTTCTTTCAATGGGAGTCGATAGACTTTGAGAAGAAAATGATAGGACACTGATATTTATCCTCGTGAGGCCCTTCATACTACAAACGGAGTTTTCTTTAAGTGGGAATTTGAATCTATCCGCAAGTTATTAAACATCAATTATCTTTGCTTTTAAATGTCGTATTGAATTTTGAAACCAATTAGAATGAACTTAATTAAAATAAACTTTAAAATAAATTGTCTTGATAATGTACCTACTTACCGCCTATGGCACACCAGGTCTCACGAAGTTATTTATCACGAGGTTTACGAGGTCTTACTTCTCGATGATGTTCCAATCGTCTCATTATCACGGTATCAGGAATAAGTAGGTACCTAATTAAAAAATAATTTCAATATATTACTAGCTCTCGATTCTTTCCGGTTTAAACAAATAAAAAATAGTTTTTGTCCATCCGGAACAATGTAACTAGGTACTTCTATCTTGAAAATGGTGTTTTTTTTTAAAACAATTTATCTGGTTCCAGATATTACCTGACGGATAGATAGATACAAAGTCACAAAATTCGCAAATATAATACTCTAATAAGTTTACAACCAGCGCCAATTTATGATGGTGATGATATGCATAATCAATCCACTTTTCATTAACTTGACTTTATTTTGGTGCTTAATTAAAATTATACTTTTATGGTTATAAAATAAGTTCCTCCAAGGTCTTCCAAAATAAACTAGTCGGCGCACTACCTATACAACGTTTCTTCGTAAGATTACATTTCATATTGACTACCCTATTAGTTGTGCACTTAACGAGTGTAATGGTGAGACTCGAGGCAATTTCCCGCGCTAATTAGCTAATCGTCGCCAGAGGATCAGCTCGCTGGTAATCCGTTTTCCTGCGACAGACGACTTAAGCGTATTCAGGACCAACAGCTCTATATTAGTTGTATTAAGAGTAGTTATTCAGAACCCAACAGCTCTATATTATTTGTAGTTCTTATCGAAACCTAAGAGCGTTTGCATTATGTTTATTCAATACCTTAATGATATCCTAATCTAATTGAAATGATTTAGTGAATTATTGCGTTTTTTCTAAGTAGGGAATGAATAGGGTGACTCCTGAAACCCGTTTAATGTGTCTCGTTAAAATTTGGCATTTGCTTACAAAATGTGACAAATTTTAACGAGACGTCTAATTTTAACAAGACGTTTTGGATATAAGAACCGATGGTAAATGGAACCTTAACCCGTTACTATGTGTCTTTAACCTTTTCGCTGCCATTGACTTGATACAAAAGTCGTCCTTACGAGTGATTCCCATCTTCCAACCTAGCATAACCACCCAGGTTGGATATTGGGATATCACAGTGATATCTTCCAACCTGGATCGGGTTGGATAGTGGGAACAAAATTTATTTAATAAATATATTTTGTTCCCACTATCCAATGGGAATCACTCGTCCTCACACGCCAATGACAGCTGCAAACCACAGCTAATTTCAACCTTACGTCACAAAAACTCGGGTCTATTTGTCACTGTACCTGTCACAACTATAAACGTCGATAGCGTGGTAGGAACGACAGTACACGACGCCTATAGGTATTCTTGGCGTTCAAAGGGTTAATTTCTCAGTTGGATATTGGACCTTTTAAATGTGAGATGAATAATTAAGTGACCTGTGTCACCCAAATTAACATTGATCGGTTGCGTACCTACACTCAACCAATTCGATTAAAAGTCCAATATTATAGAACTATGACAAATTTACATAATTCAATTCTTAAGAAGTATCTTAAGATTTGTATGATTACGTCACTTTGACAAAGTTTTATATCGGCCTATGATTAATTGGTTGAATGAACGTAAAATTGGGTATTAGGGTGACGTCGTGAATTGAGGACTCTACACTTGCCTAAATATGTGCCGTTAGCTGTGTTTTCTATACGAGCCAACGAAGAAACATACCAATTATATACTGTAGCAAAGGCAACACTTATTCGTATACAGGATGTAATCGTTAAGTGTAGCTAGGCGATTATGCCGTAAATATAACAGGTATCAAAAAACTTTAAACTGATATCAAAAGTACTCAATGAGTAAAATTACATTAGCAATCAAAAAACTATTATAAATTAATAAGTAAATTATATACGTACATACATTAAATAACGCCTGTTTTCCAGAGAGGTAGAGACCGCTTCTTTCCACCTGCTACGATCCTGAAAAATCTCTTTCACCTCTTTCCCATTCATACATCGAGATGCATGCACCTCGGTTTCGGGTAGGTACTTAAGATTCGGCCCTTTTCCAGTATTTCTCCGATTTGATTAAAAAAGTACGCCTAGGGAGACCCTTCCGGCCCTTTCACTCATTTTCACATTGTTTATCTCTTTCGTCAATCTTCATTCATTCCATTCTTTCCAAATTACCAAACCATCAAAGCATGCCCTTTTCAATCTTAGCTACTTCTTTCAGTCCACATTTCTCTCTGATATTTTCATCCCTTACTCTATCAATCAGAAACAAAACTTTTTTTTTATGTTAAGGAGAAGGCATTCGAGCACTCAGGCCACCTGATGGTAAGTGGAGTCTGAGACCCATAGACATTTGAATTCTCAAGACTATAATCATAAGACCTCAAATGCAGTGCCAACCCCGAGGACTACGATGGAATGCCTCTATAACTATAAACAAATATCTACACTTAACGATTACTCCCTGTATACTTATTCGATAACATGCTATCTCCGAGATATTGTTAACAGTTTAATTCTTTAACACTATACTTTGTATAACTTATCCTTCACTTTCAAAACGCAAACAACCTACTTCGAGGCATTATTCCTTTATCCGTTCCTAGCTAATAGAAGCCACAGCGGGACACCGCTGGTTTTCCGTCAACGACACACTAACTGACATCGTCAAATGTATTACTTGATTTGTCCCATCAGAGCATTGGCACAGTGCAGTTTATCAGTGTCGGGCACGCACGGAGAATGTGGCCGGACTGAATGGAGGGTCGTTAGCTATAATCCGATTCGAGCGTTCGAGTATTCGGCGCGGCGTTCGGCATTCACCGACCTCGGAGCAGGAATGCAAATGGAAAATGCCATTAGATCAGCAAACAGCTGCTGGTTCCCGATCAAGCATTGTGTGCCCGACAAATCATTATCGCTACCGTTATTGTTTGAGGGCATTTTGTTTGAAAATCGCTAGGATTTTAGGCTGGCATTGAGGTAAATGATATGAAATGTCTAATTAAATAACCATCTCAAGCCCTATGACAAACTAGAAGATATTTTGTATAGTATAATATGCTTTTGTAATTTTTATTTTTATATAATTTTGTGGGTAGCTGAAATTAATTGGGGCTAGATTTCAATAATTTCTTTTTATTTTGAGTGTTAATAACCTGGTGATTATGCAAATAGACCTTCCGGAAGAAATTCTCTAATATTGGTAGAAAACGCATCAAAATCTGCAGTGTGATGGAGCGATTTTCTTTACATTTTAACGAGTAAAGAGAGACAAAGACAAAAAGACAAATAGATAGATACAGCGACTTTATTTATTACTACCTATGTAAATATTAACGTGGAATAAACCATATCTATTTTTGAGGATGAACGCCGTAAGCAAGCTCCGACGATATGCTCGTATGCGAGCATTTAATCAAATTACTTATACCTCCTACGGTATCATGTTACTGTTAGGATCTAGCTATCCTTGAATACGTTTCTCTCCGATACGTTAGTTGACATGAATAACCCTTTTAGACGTGTAGATAAATCGGTACTTTTAGTATGATTTCAACTGTGCGCATGCGGCTTTATATAATCCATTAATAGGTTTTCTATAATTTTCCTTAATAACACTTTTTAGACATACTTAGTAGGTAGTAGTACTAGCTACTACTAACTATGCAAAGGTATTTGCAGGTTCAGTTAAACAAAATCAATTTCAGTAACACCGGTTACACTTCTATAAAAAAGCGGTAATAAAAATGTAATGAGAAAATAAATTGAGTCCAATATTTTAGTGTTCCAAACGTTTACCATACATATCCCGATAAGCATGGGGAGCCATACGGGTCATAGTTTGTGTATTATTTTTGGAAGTATTTGGCACAGTGTGCTGGCTGCAGAAAACAAAACATCTCTGCTACCAGTGTCAACATCGGCGCGGCCAACCACGTTGCACGATACAATGAGAGTTTTGGATGAAACGAGTACAACTGTTGATATTTTTGCTAATTCTAAATTTAGGAGAGACGATAAAGGTAATTAAACGATTTGAGTAGGTATACTCGTACGTATCAGTTTTAGATCGGAGCTTAGATTATGCTGACGCTGCCTATGATCACATCTTAAGGCGCCACAAAACCCTTTTCTTGAGTCGTTTTCTTTTAAGTAGCGATAGCATATTTGGAGCTGGTGGTAGAGCATATATAAAGTTTTTATGTCATGTAAAATTGATTTAAAACACAGTCCGATAAATTAACAAATATATAGATGCCGCTGACATATGGAAATGGGATTTTTGGTGTCATCAACAACCGAAGACAGGCGCCGCCTGCAGGCAAAATAATGTAAAAATGTAAGTTAAGTTCACATTTTGTGATTTAGCTTTATATTCGTCACCCATAATGTGTTGCTGAGCAATCATCGCTGTCCATTAATACCTAACTACCGTATAAATAAACAGGAAGCGCGATATGTGTAGCCGGTTTGAAATTGCAATAAGGTGCAAAAAAAATTCCATCAGTCTATTTATGTCACAGCCAATGGACATTCTACACCAATACACAAATTTCTATAATTCTACTACGCACTAGGTAGATAAGAAGGCCCGGTTATAAGTATGTAAATTAAATAATAGAAAAAAATAGTAATTAGTATTGCTTTTATAATACCTACTGACATAAAAGCTATGTAAATCCCACAATACACTGATCATTTACCATTTTTTTATTAGGAAACATTATTTACCGCCATAAAATCCACCTTCCGGTATTATTTAGTGTATGATTTGCTTGCAACGTTTATATTTATCATAGTCAACAAAGAATGAAGAAAACTACTTGCTTATAGACAATCACGATTTTTAAATACGAAAATGTGAAAAATGATAACAATATTCTAGCTAACTGAATATGAATCATTCTTAATTTTTTTGTGCGATTCATCTTGAATATTATAGATTAAATATGAAGCAAGCGATATGAAAAAATAATGTTTATAATTATTTTCAACAAAATCATATCAAATATCTTTTTGACACATATTAAGTTGTACTATGTTTTTACCTAATTGACTAGAATTATAATATGTCCGATACACTAGAGCTATTATAAACTATTTCCAATTCACGATACTAGCGTCCGTAAAATGACAGGACTAATAAAGGCACGCGCACGGTCGTCAGACAGAACTCTTTTCGTAATCCTCCGTTACGTTGTAATATTATATTGAAGATATATTTTTGTACAATTGACATAATAATTCAGGTACTATTATCAACCACGGCTGGACCGGTGTGAACCATTTCAATTCTCCGGTTGTGAAGGCAATCAGAACCAGTTTGGCACGAAGAAGGAATGCGAGCGACATTGCCTGGGTAAGATTACAACCAATCAGTATCTTTACATACATACATAACATCACGCCTTCATTCCCAGAGTGGGGTAGGCAGAGCTATAGCCACAACCAACCAACCTACCAACAACTCTAAAAAGACTTGTTGATAATTCTGTAACTACATTTTGCACAAGTAGGCTAAGATGTTTACCAGTGTATCAGTGACAGGTTGCAAGCCCATCCCCTAACAATACTACAAGGCCTTATTTCCTTAGTCGCCTCTTACGACATCCACGGGAAGACATGGAGTGGCACTTTTGTAACCCGGCAACCACACAGGCACAATATCTTTAATTTGCGTAAAATATTTTAAATGCATTAAAAACCAACTCTTTCCTTTTTTAAACTTGTGTATTAAATATCATCACCGGAATTAACTGAGTCTGAGTGTGGCTATAAGTATTTAAGAAGATACTCGAGACTTAAAACTTTTCAATTCAGTTGCCCCCGTGTGATTGCCGGGTTAGAATAGTGCCACTCCATGTCTTCCCGTGGAAGACATAAGAGGCGACTAACGGCCGAACCCTATATTCAAACCGCGGACAGATAAGGCTTACTTCGGGTTGAAATTTGAGATTTGCCCATACAAAATGTGTCAAATTTTAATCCGAAGTAAGGCTATCTGTCCGCGGTTTAAATATAGGGTTCGGCCGTAAGGGAACAAGAGCTTGTAGTACTGTTAGGCGATGGGCTTGCAATCTGTCACGAATACACTAGTAAACTTCTTGGCCTGATTGTGCAAAATGTGGTCACATAATTATAAACAAGTCTTTTTATAGTTGTTGGTATTCTGTAACTCTGCCTACCCCACTCTGGGAATGAAGGCGTGATGTTATGATTGTATGTATACATTTCTCGCATCGTTTCGCCTTGTCGGTGGAAAATCACCTTTAGTCCCATTGCGGCTTTGAATGCCTCAAGTGCCCCTACAAATTACCATGACGACAGAAAACGACAGTGTGTAGATATAAAACCTTACGCAACTTTTTCTAAGGTGCTGGGCTAATGTACCAAGAAAAAATCGACCCATTCACGGCCTGCGAGATGCAGCCTAGTGGAGGGGTTTGCCTGGGTTACATGACAAGGTAAGTAATACAGGGACCTGTCCTACGCGCGCGATAACACACTCTGATTAAGAAGTTCTTAATAAGAACTAATTCTGGGGACGTTCCGTTTGATAATCGTGAGTAAATCTTGGCTTTCGTACTTGTATATTTGTTTATGAATTAATAACTTCACTCGATATCAATACTGACATATATTATAAAACACATTATTGAACTCCAAACAAAAACGGACTAGTATTTATACGAGTCTTAAACCTAAACCACCACCGCTAGTGCTTTGCATTTCTTTTATTTTGGTACAATAAAGTTATACATACATACTTACACAAACTTAAAAAAGCCGGTCCAGTGTAAGTCGGACTCGTGCACCGAGGGTTCCATACAAATATATAAAAAGGTATTGGGGGACAAATTTACTTTGCCGTTGAAAAACTGTTGTCTCTATACATCGACATTTACCATGCAAATAAGTTTGCAAACGAATTTTCGTTTTTCGATTTTCGGATTTTTTCCTTTACTTGTGCTGTAAAACCTTGTCTTGCCAAAATTCAGGATTCTATGTCTATGGGAAGTACCCTATAAATTATAATTCCCTTGAGAGTCGTGTATATGAGTGTACGTATATATATATACGTTTTTCGGCATAAACGGCCGTACCTTTTTTTTGCATTAACGTAATAGTTTAATTTTTTCACAGCTTCAAGAGACTGTAGACCTGAATATATTGTAACGCTTGGCTTTTTGTAGATAGGAACAAAACTAAAATGTAGTTTTATAATTTTTAATTTGAAACGAAATGAATTTACATTTTTTTCCAAAGCGTTAACTACTTTAGTATCCTAGGGTGTGGGTTCTAGATTCACTTATTTCATGTGGCCGTGTACACTTAGCACCGTCTTCTGGACAGCCACTTGCCTGTAGTGCGGCGCGCGACGAGTAGTAGCGCGCGCTCGATGACGTCACGGGTAGAAGAAGATTTCCGGTCAGGACTGCAGTAAGGGTTGTCTCAGCTTAGAACATAACAGCTGGCAGCAAGGACCCCAGTCGGGGTAAACACAAATCACTTTTAAATTTCTGTAGATTAAATTAAAAGTATTTAAATATGGTTTTAATTTCAACTCTATACCTCAACGCGTTCCTGAGATAAAGGGTCTTGACAGACAAACGGACGGACGGACATACACGGACGGGCGGACAACAAAGTGATCCAATTAGGGTTCCATTTTTCCTTTTGAGATACGGATCCCTAAAAAGTATGTTTTATATCCTCGCAGTAGTTGAGAAAAGCACTACGAATAGATCTGCCTCGGTAGAAAGTTCAATTTATGGACTCGTATTAACGGCATTAACTACGTTTCGGCCTCTTGATTGATTGATTGATTGATTTGATTAATGATTCTTCCATAATTCCAACCCTCAGCAATAATGTACTATCAGTTAATCCTTTTACGTTCCTAGACGCGGTACCTAAGTAATCGACTTGGCGCAAAACTAAAATGGGTTGGAGAGTATGATATTATTATTTCAATTCCTCTGGTAGGTTGTATTGAAAAAGTATTATGCTGTTATTTTGGCGGAGCACAGTTTGAGAATTGCTCCTTATAGTTAATTATGTTTAAATTATATTGCAGGATGTATTTCGACATAAATGACTCGAAGTGCAAGACGTTCTTGTACAGCGGCTGCGGCGGCAACCCGAATAACTTCGAGACGAGTGCGGCATGCATGAAGACGTGCTTCGAAGCCACCGTGCGGAAGAGCAAAGCAGAAGCCAAGACCAGACAGGGCCACGGCAGCTGGTCTGAGGAGGCACTTTAGCTACGTTTATAATACTTTTTAATATAAAAAGTAACACTTCCATATTTCTCTACCACCCCCTTTTATAACTTCCATGATTTACGTTTAAGTCACTGTAGAACCCTTCAAATTAAAATTAAAATATTTGTTTAGTACATTGTCCGCATAAGGAATCTTTTACAAGTCGGTAATTATGGAGTGAATCTACTAGCGCTTCGGACAAGACCATCATCAAATTCAATATTTCTCGTCCTTAAAAGTAAGTTACGAGTATATTACAATGTAATACAGTAAAAAAAATATATATGAATAGGTACTTATTATTAGCACCAATAAAACCTTTTCAAAATGTGAGGTCAATAAAGTAAATTTAAAATAACGACTAAAGAACAAACAATATTATGATGTCTCTACTTCAGGAACGACAACTTAAATAACTAACTAACTAGAAAACAAGTCCTTGCAATCTGAAGATAGCTTGCATGCTTTTAGAGATACATTGCGTCGTTGCAATAGCTCCTGGCTGAACAACGTTAAAACAACTCGTCAATGGATTGCTACAAGCTCGCGGGCCCTAGTTTTCTATGGCTATACCTCGTATCATACCTCGTGGGTCGTGAGTATAAAAAGATCAGCTCACAGTAAAGCCTGACAAGATTCTATTTGGCCCTATTTCAATACAAACTTGTATTGAAATAGGGCCAAATAGAATCTTGCCAGGCTTTACTTTCAATCAAAAGTAGTTTTGACTGAAAGATTTGTTCAAAACTATTTTTATTCAAATTTGCAAAAAATAGTCTCAAAAGTACTTTTGCCTACAGGCGGAGGGCAAAAGAATCAGAATCAGAATCAGAATCAGAATAATCTTTATTCAAGTAGGTTTACAAATAATAAACTCTTTTGAAACGTCATAGTAGCGACTTAGCCTAAATTGACTGCAGGTTCAAATCGCGACCGATCAGAGAAGAACCTGTAAGAAACTCTGTCGGATGTCTTTTTTTTTCGACGTTCGCAACCTTTTGTCGTAAGGACTAAACATTTTATTACAAGCAATTCAGTCCCAAGCATTGTTATCATTAATATAGTCTTTAATACTATAATATGCTTTAGAAATTAGTTTACGCTTAACGTAACTCTTAAATTTATTTACTGATAGTTCAGTAACATTACTTGGGAGCTTATTATAGAACCTAATACAATTACCCATAAAAGAGTTTTTTATTTTATGGAGCCGCGTGAAGGGCACTGCAAGCTTATATTTATTTCTGGTATTAACATTATGTATGTCACAGTTCTTTCTAAATTTAGCGATGTTTTTATGAACATACATAATGTTTTCATAAATGTATTGACTGTGCATGGTCAATATGTTAATTTCTTTAAACTTATCTCTAAGCGAGTCTCTCTGGCCCATCTTGTAGACAGCACGAATAGCCCTCTTCTGCAGAACAAAGATGCTATTTACATCAGCAGCACTACCCCACAGTAAAATACCATATGACATAATACTATGGAAGTAACTAAAATAAACTAATCGAGCGGTATCTAAGTCTATTAATTGCCGAATCTTATTAACTGCAAAAACTGCAGAACTGAGTCTACCCGCCAATCCAGCAAGATGAGGACCCCATTGGAGCTTGGAGTCTAACGTTATACCAAGAAACACTGTATCATTAACTAGGTCTAGTTTGTCATTTTTAATAGTTACAGTAGTTTGACTATTTTTCACATTAGTAGTCATGAACTTTATACATTTCGTCTTTTTCTCATTCAGTAATAAATTATTAACACTAAACCAATCGACTACTTTTGATATAGCATTGTTTACATTGACATTAAACTGCTGTTGTCGTTTAACTTTGAACACAAGTGACGTATCATCAGCAAACAAGACTATATCATGGTTGTCCTTTATAAGGTAAGGTAAGTCATTTATGTAGATGAGGAATAAAAATGGACCCAATATTGAGCCCTGTGGTACGCCCATTGAGACCAATGACCCAGGTGATCGTACTCCATTCACGTCTACCCTTTGTATTCTCCCGTATAAGTACGTTTTTATTAAGTTTAGCGCAGTACCTCTAACTCCATAGTGGTGTAGTTTCCTGATCAATGTGTCATGGTTAACGCAATCGAAGGCCTTGGACAGATCACAAAAAATACCTAAAGCATCCTGTGACCCTTCCCAGGCATTAAAAATGGTTTTAATCAACTCAACACCAGCTTCGGTTGTCGAGCGACCCCGAGTAAAACCAAATTGTTTATTGTGTAATAAATTATTATACCGAAAATGTTCCGCTAACTGTGACAAAATCAATTTCTCAAATATTTTACTGAAAGTGGGTAGTATGGATATTGGTCTAAAATTTGTGGGGTCAAAAGTACTACCCGTTTTTAATAATGGAATTATCTTACTATGTTTCATAAGATCTTCAAAGTACTTTTAACTAACGCCCGTGGTCGATAGTATTTTTGACCGATATTTCAGTTAAAAGTATCTAGTTTTGACCGATAAAGGGTTCTGACTGTAAAATATAAAAGAATTGACTGTAAAATATATTAGATAGTATAGATTAAATGAAGGTAAACGTCTATTTTTACAAAAGGGTATGTGAAAAATAAATTATTATCAAGTTATTTTTTTTTGTCGTAAAAGTTAATTTTATTTGAGTTCTTATAAATAAATAAATAGCATAGGACAGTCTCACACAAATTGACCTAGTCCCAAACTAAGAATCAGGCTTATATCTTGTTCTAGACCAATACATCAAGCTCTCGACACGGGCCCCCACTATCAATTCCAAACTACGTAGCGCCATAATTGAACAGAAATCAATCATTCATCGGCAGCAATTTCGACTGTTAAATCTCAACACTGATCTCGAAGCTATTGAATCTCTTGGATTACCTACTTCATCCAGTGCCTAGAATTTAGTTCAGTGTGAAATTGGATCCATTTTGTACGGACGTTTAGGACCACGGCACAGACTGCGTCAAATAGCTGTAATAGTTGGGAGCTCAGTGGGTTCTCGAAGTTTCTATTCAAAGTAATCGTTTCTAATGGAAACATTACTCCTCCGGGAGGCTTCATTAATGTAACTCCTGACGGATGGCCAAGACTGATAATGAGTCCTTTCGACACTCAATTCGAATCGTTTAGAATCTAAGTAGCGATTTGGATAGTCGTACTGTTAGCTGCGTTGTGTCGATTTATTTTCCGTTTTGTGTTGTAGTAATTGTTATCATTACATATTAATAATGTGCATTGTGATTTTCTCAAAAAAATCCGTAACTTTTATACTTAATACAGCTAATCAATGAAAACACAGTAACCCTAGATGTAGAGTGAACGAAATAGTTATGTTTGTGGGTCAACATGATAGCGTCGCGGGTCTAATTATCATTAGGCGGTTTCTCGTTTTCTCGCAAACAAACGTAAACAGGGGATTTGTAATGTTAATTAGTCCTAATATTTCGGGTCTTTTTCTTCTGAAATGAAGGTGAAACTAAGTGGAATAAGGCAAGGGGAGAAATTAAGCTTTTCATTGTTTAAAATTCCTCGAGCGAAATTGCGCTAGTGGCTAAAAAATGGAGTTTAAAATATAAAAAAACACTAAAGGCTCCGGCTAGCAATTACCGGGAATCTCGACGGGTTTAATCCGGCTGTGACGAAGAAAAACTCTTCCTAATTAATAGCAGAGCTTCCGGATTAATTAGAGCTGATCTGCCGGCGCTCTTCTCTGAATTTACGCGGATACGCCAACAAACCTGTCATTACGGCTGGTCAAATAGAAGTTTTTCTATTTTAGTTAAGTAAGCAGAATTATGTAGCGAAGTTCTGTAAGAGTAAGAAAGAGTTTTGTCCTATTGTATGCTCATTAAAGTGGTGAATATTCTTATTATTTTGATTATTGCTTAGAGGTTAAGGTCAGATTACGCACAGTTATGTAAGCATTAAATGCGAATACGAGTTTAAAGTAGTTACAAGGGCATAATAGCGTAAGAATACTGTTAAGCAAAAAAAAACCATACAAAATACTATAACCTTTTTGGGTCGCGACCCGTGGTCCCACTACTTCGTCCCTGCCTCGAGGCAGGGCTCCTATTTCAGGGACATTTGCCCTTCGGGCATTTAAAGAAACCTAACAAACCTATCTTACCTACTTTTGCGAAATAAAAATGATTGAGTGGGACGAAGTAGTGGGACCACGTGTCGTGTAGTGCCTTCTTTTTCTCCCTTTAAACGCCGTGCGATTTTAACTTTTTGAATATGTTATAGA
Organism: Acleris holmiana; assembly: GCA_949316455.1. NCBI lineage: Eukaryota > Metazoa > Arthropoda > Insecta > Lepidoptera > Tortricidae > Acleris > Acleris holmiana. The sequence goes on along the minus strand of OX438770.1, from coordinate 7,650,979 downwards.
TAAGCGACATGAAATACATACAACATATCGATTATGATTTAAATATGATTAATCAGTTTTTTTTGTGTGTATGTATTGGTACATAAAATAATTTGCCGGTATGTGGTATGGTATGTTATAATATTGGGTGTCTATCATTTCATGGAATGTATAATTTCATCGAACGCTATTTTCTACTGAAACCATAATGTTTTCAGGGTATCTTAAACATCTAACCTAACCTAACCTACGTAATGAATGAATGTTTAAGATACCCTGGAAACATTATGTATTCAGCAGAGAATAGTGTTCGATGAAATGATATTCGATGAAATTATACATTCGACGAAGTGAAATTCGATGAAGTGATGAGTCACCTATAATATGGCCCTCTGTGAGTCACAGGCGGAACAGGCTGGAAATCAGCGTCAAAGGTGTTTGACACCTCAGCATACGGTGGGCCAGTGTTCAGTTCACTGCCACGGGAATACAAACATTACGTGTTTTTTTATTTTACTAACTCCCGCTGAAATATAGCTTTTGAGTAAACAAGTAAACAAGTCATCAAAATCATCAATCTTCATTAAACATGCACACTGTATTATATTTGCAGCATTCTCGTTGGATTATTCCTGATTGATGCCAGTCCCAGCAGTTTCATTACGGGAACAAAAAGCCAGCCAATGCCCTGTCAATTCTGCCGAAGATAGAGGGTGCGGATTTGTTACCATCAACTATGATTTACTTACGCTATTTGTTTGCCGAGATGCCTCTTAATCTTATAGATATTCACCATGTGAGAGATTGAGGAGTCGAGAGGAAACTCAAAGTCATATAAAGATTAACTATTAATGTTAACGATGCGGTTAGCCTGCCTTCGAAGCGGTTCCGGGTTCGATTTCCGGCAACGGCATTTCTTTGTGTGACAAGAAATAAAGCTAAAATTAATGATGATTAACGCTGTCATTATGACAGGGCTCCTCAATAATTAAAGTCATTGACCGTACTATGGGTATTAGGCAACGGTAAACATACATATATACAGAGAACTTCATAAACACATAGAAAACGATAAAGACGCAGGAAGAAATACGATATTGTTTGACGCTGTTATTATGACAGGGTTCTATAGTGGCATAAAAAGAAAAGTCCTTGACTAAGCCTAGAGCTTAGTTTGGGAGTAGGTTAATTTGTGTGAGAATGTTTGTACTACGCTAATGTGGGTGGTACTTTTTTACAATGATTTATGTATATTTATAAGTATGTTATAGTTATCTCTGTCGCGGTAAGAAAACAAAACATTACCATGACCTGGTAAACAATCTAGGAACGTTGCTCAGAACTAACAGATTTGCATTCTTTATTTTGGTCTGTTTGGAGTTTAAGCCTAAAAAACTATTCAGCAGGTTTACACAGCCGATGCAATCAGAGACGAGGGACGATTTTATGCACTGTGAATGAAGTTAATTTATTTTATAAAAGGTTTCGTGTTATGCAACAACAATATATTTATAAATTGTCATAGTCAAGCGAGTTTAACCGGCGTCGCCATTATCAACTTGGCAAATTTTACCAGCTATTTTTTTTATTCAATGAAACGGAAACTGCTTCTTTTTTTTACATTGGCAGATGCAGGTAGGTATTATATTGAAGACAACAAAGTCTGCCGGTGGAAACGCCAGGATATTCACCCTTAAAGGTAGTCCACGACGTGTAGGTACCTACTAGTGTAAAAGGATAGTTCCCGGAGGACACACGAATGCATAGAAATCGCCTCATATCGCCGCCGCGGCGACTCGTGTCGTGCTTCATAGTTACATCTCGATGCATTTTTTTATTGCCACTCGCCCCTCCTTGACGCCACTTCTACGCCGTCGCGCGAAGTCGTGGCCAGGGGCCCGTTTTTCAAACGCTTGTAACTTGTATTTCAAGCGGAAATGTCTTTCCAACAATATGTATTAGAAAGAGACTACGACTTAAATAACAAATTGCAAGCTTTTGATAAACGGGCCCCAGGCCGTTAACTAGGTAGTAATCACGTTACTCATGTTATCTTACTGTCACACAGAAGAAATTATTCAAAGCACAAAGACAAAATAATATTAACCTTAGCAACTAATTTATAAAAATGAGGGCTCGCACACACACGCACACAGACACTAACACATAACGTTAGATGTAATGTTACTAATTTTGCTATTATTATTTTATCTACTCGAAATCTCATTGTAATTCAAGTACTATCTGTTAACCGCACTCGCAGTTGGCCAAGATACAGGCTCAGCGTAGTTTGGTCACTGACAGACAGCCTCGACTTTATGTATTATTTGTTTTTGTGTAACAAACTATTTTGTATTTTTGTATTTTGTAATACTGCCGGAAACTTGTTTAAAAACAGTATTTACCAAAGTAAAGTACTTACCTATTATTGAAAACGGTTTATGGTACGTACAAAATTACTGATTTCTTTGCTCAAATCTAACTTAATTAAATAAATTTGTAAGTTCTTATGACGGTTGGTGTGTTCAAGTTTGAAGGTACCAATACTACCAATACTGCCAGTAACCGGACTGGGCAATGCCGATGTGGCTAGTGTGGGGCGCTACTTACCAACGTAAGGTAAATTCACCTGTTATGGACGATGCTAGTGGTGAACTTTAACATTTTATTAAATGAATTCTTGGCAATACTGAACGTTTCTTTCTAATAGTGGTAATTAGCTTATATTTATGGGATTGCTAATTTATTAATTTTCGGTTAATCTGTATTCAACCTGGTTAACTAAGAGACAGGCTTAGCCTAGTTTAGGAGACAGCAATATCTATAATGTCATGTCTCTTTTTAACAAATAGTGGTGTCTCTATGTACTGCTTACTGATAAAGATTACTGTTGTAAAAAGAGAAATTAATAAATTATGTCTTATGTCTTATGTTCATAACTGGAGAACTGTGCATAACAGGAAATATTTTACCTTATCGGCCATCCGTATCGCGTCATTTTCCTCTTTACTGCGCTAATCGCATCGATAAGGTTCGTTATTTGTTCCCACCTTCGTTCTAGGTCGATTCTCGCTCTCAACCCACAAGAACCATACAGAAACTAACACATGTTCATATATTTTTGAGCTGCTAGTTTGCCCCAGTGTGATTGCCGGGTTAGAATAGTGCCACTCCATGGCTTCCCGTGGATGTTGTAAGAGCTTAGCGACTAAGGGAATAAGGGCTAGTATTAAGTACTGTTAGGCGATGGGCTTGCAACCCGTCACTAATACACTGGTAAACATCTTAGCCTACTTGTGAAAAATGTGGCTACAGAATTATCGACAAGTCTTTTTAGAGTTGTTATTATTTTTGATGTTATGTATGCATGTAGTTTGTCCCAATGTACGTGGGCCTAAACGATACATTCAACGCCAACCACTCTGATTTCCATATAAAATGGACTCGACTAGCGGATGGTCGGAGCTGAATGTGTTAAAAACGCTGTATTTAATTCCAGACCGCGTTGAAACCAGCCAGACGATAAATAAGCTAGTGTTTAGTGCGCGGACACCGGATAGGAGTGATTTATCACGTGTCCACAGGATTTACGGCCTCAACATGAAGCGCGTTCAAAAAGCTAACAAGCTGCTAGAAATATTGGTGCTTTAGGACACGCAGAGCGTTCTGAATTTCTATTAGTTTGTTTTTAACCGTATTTCAATCGTATAGTTTACGAGTTGGCCACGGCGTTGTTACTATTAAGATACCTCTAATAAGTGCAATAAGTGCAAAAGTGATTTTTATTCACAAACAATAAGAGCTGTCATATTGTCCTTAGTAAGATTACGACATTTAAGTATAGTCAAAACCAAAGTAGAATGAAGGCGGGACTAGGTCAATTTGTGTGAGATTGTCCCCTGCTATTTTTATTAATTTAAACGCAGTTTTGTCCCTGGTCTGATACGTTCTTGAATAAAATGTGATCAAATTTGGATATAATTTTACATACAATGCAATGATGCTCGGACCTAATGTTACAAGTGAGACGCGTTTCCGAGTATCAACCTTTTAGGGTGTATAAACGGATCATAAGTCTTAACTGTGTGCCTTATTGTTAGGTGATAAAATTCACAAATGGTTTGCTGTGTTGCTAATAATAATACAGAGCCTATAGCCAAGATGCGTTCGCTGTATAACTAGTGTTTCGATTCGTTTTATTTTTAAACCAATCACGTCAATGGTATGATCACGTAATACGAAAAGTCACGTAATCTACTAGTACGCGATTGGTTTAAAAACCAAATAAAAACTAGTTAGCGAACGCATCTTGGCTATAGGCTCTGATTGATACTTTCTCTTTTTCTATGTAAAAAAAAAAACGCGTCACTGGTAGATAACGTTATACGAAAAGTCACGTGATCTACCAGTGACGAGATTGGTTACCTATCACAACTTCGAAAAATGTTTGACCGAATTTTGGTTCGACAAATACTTTTCGTCAATTATGGTTTGGGTTTTTTTACGTTTGGCCGAATGATCATTTCGAATAGTTTTATTTATTCATTACTTGTTTTGGTTTTTTAACGATTTGACAAATTATCTATACCTCATTACTGGTTTCGGCGTATCAACAGTTGTCCAATGTAATGCTTTGTCTATTTGTCTTTTTCCTATTTCTGATTTTACCTTAGTATCCTTTGCCCAATATTACGGCTCGATCTTTGCATTGTCTGGATAAATTATACTTAAGCAAGTTTTTCGGGGCAGAAAAAAAATAACCTCGAAAGCCAAGGCGGGAGCAAAGCTCCCGCCTTGGCCTTCTAACCTAACCTATCTGAGTCGGTTCTGCCCTGACTCGTCTTGCTCGTTGCATTTTGTAGATAGTTGAAACTAATTACAAGCAAGATTTTTTGGCCGAAATGAATATTTGACGTAACGTAGCAAAATCTATATGTAACATTGATGAAGTGAAAAATGGGTTAAGAAACAAAATACAAAACGATCCACAGGCTAGTTGTAGCATTGGTGTAATGAAAAATGGGCTTTGAAATAAAATACGTAACAATACATAGGGTACGTGACTACAAGGAGAAAAGTTGCTTGGACTAACGAACCATTTACTTAAAGTCAAATGGTGAAATAAAAAAATGACGAATCGTGCCATCGGAGAAACGATAAAAAACGAAATGTTTTCGGTCAAATGAAATTCGGTCAAAAACTTTTCGAGGTTGCGATAGGTTACCGACGAGATTGATTTAAAATCAAAACGAATAGAAACGCTAGTTAGCGAATGCATCTTAGCTAGGGCCTCTGAACCCTTGAGCCGAAAGTATATCTATTATGAAAGTGGGAGTACTGTACTGATAGAAATATTTAAATCCGATGCTCTTTGTATCGGTACACAAAACAACTGTCATTTTGTGTGCCACATTGCAGTGCCACAGTGCCATTAACGGATAAACTGCATCACAGTTAAGCAGTTCTACCGCAAACGACGGATTATTTCATCAAGGTTGACAGCGTAAATAGACTTATAGCCGTAAAGCTGAAATTCGCTTTGCTTTTCAGCTGTCACTGGCTGCTTTTATAATTTACCGTGCACGGCGCGGCACGATTTTACCATCACAGTGAAACAGGGCACGTACTTATGGTCGTGTTTATCGTGGTCGATATAGCACCGTCACTTTCGCATTTACATACTGGTAAGACAGTGACAGATACTTTATCGGATAAAAAGATAAAAAGTACCCTATATCTCTTGGCTAATAAACTATTTCAGTGGCAAATTTCAATTCGACCAGTTGAGGCTTTAAAACGTGAAGACGAAACAAACACACTTTTGCATTTACAATATAAGTAAGGATAACGAATTTGAAACTTTAAATTTATCTATATCATATGTATATCTAAATAGAGAAACTGACTGACTGATCGATCAACGCATCGCCAAAACCGCGGGACCTAGGGACTTGAAATTCAGAGGGAAATATTCCTTGAGTACCATAAGGGTCCACTAAGAAAGGATTTTCCGAAATACGATCCGCAACGAAAAAAATAGTGGCAGAAGAGGGAGACACTCTACGCGTACGTCCTAGTGGACGCGTCCAACATAAGTCTACTTTTACAACTTTACTATTTGATCTCGGATTAATTCCATAATCAGTTCTGGACGAATTGGGCTTCAGGTAATAACTAACACCTATAGAACCTCGGATACTCCTAACATGTAATAACTATCTGTTTACCCTTCTCAAATATGATTTACAAGCTTCAGTGAGATCTAGCATTCCAGGATTCCAGTAATAACCATCAAAGGCTTTCTGTGAATTATCGCTTAACCAATATAATACCCATTTATATCACGTCCCTCAGTCATGAGGATACGACGAGAAGAGAAGGTATAATATATAGAAGCAATAAGATATAGTATGTGTATTGTCTTTTGTAATAGTAACTTTGTAATGGGTACGGATAAAAATGCGGCTAGTCTCAATAAGAAGACCACGATTTTATACATCAAGAAATTACGAGCACCTATACGTACAGTCGCCATCAAATATGTCTGTGCTATTCAGGGAGCTCAAAAATATCTGAACATGCACTTTAACGCCCTGACAATAGATTTGTGAGTACCTCGTTTACTCCAATATATCTGATAGCGACTATACATACTTTAGGAAAATTACCATTTGCATATTTGACGACACGTTGGCCTAGTTGGGATTGACCCTGCCTCCGAAGCCAGCGGTCCTGGGTTCCGGAATCCCGGTAAGGGCAGATATTTTTGTGACGAGCGCGAATATTTGTTCCTGAGTCTTGGATGTTTTATATGTATTTAAGTATGTATTTCTCTATTAAGTATGTTTATCGTTGTCTAGTACCCATAGTACAAGCCTAAAGCTTAGTTTGGGAGTAGGTCAATTTGTGTGAGATTGTTTCCTGATATTTATTTGATTTTATTTATTTTGATATAATCTATCCCGTACCAAGTGTACCAAGCGGTGTTATCAAATGATTGCGCCCAGAGTTAAGTCCAAGTGTCAAACGAAATTGGGTAAGATGTAAACATAATTGTACTGTTTGATACATCTCTTCAAATATTCATCAAGAGTGGGGGTTTTAACCTTTTTAACACCAACAACGCCTAAAGTAGTCATGAGCTGTCGTGCCTTCAACGCCATCGACTCGTACTATCTCCATACCAAATTTCATCTCGATCGGTTCAGTGGTTTATCCGTGATAGCGTAACAAACAAACGGAGAGAGAGTTACTTTCATCTTTATAATATTAGTATAGATAACGTAGAATTAATAATTATATAACCTTAAACTTAATATGAAAGTAATTATCAAGTGTATAAGTAATTGCAAAGGCCTCACTTGATTTAAAAATAAGTGATCATTGCATAATAATGGTAATTGGTTGGTATGTTTTTGTTGATGTCTGCCATTTTTGATTGGCACAGACGATACTTTAGACGTGCTTTATTCTTGCTGATTCATGTTTATTGCGATAATTTCAAACGGAGGAAATTTAAAATAGTGGAGTCAGTCCCTTACGCGCAAATACCAACAAGCGCCATAGTGCTTACGATGTACGAGTTCAGTGACCAGTAATTATAAAAAATATCCCTGTTACTAGAGCTTGTCAGATGCTTTAAAACCCAATGTTGGACAATATTATTACTGGTAACACCATCCTAATTAACCCTTTGATCGCCCAGAACACACAAAGGCGTCGTGTACCATCGTGCCTACCGGTTTGGTACTTGGTATCGACGCTTATAGTTATCACAGATACAGTGACAAATAGACCCTAGTATTTGCAATGTAAGGTTGAAATTAGCTGTTATTGGCGTGTGACGACGTTTGTATCAAGTCAATGGCGGCGAAAAGGTTAAAATAAAAAGTTAGTTTAGTGGTGGTAAGACCTTGGCCAAGGTCCGTCCGGATCGCTACCACTATTTTATCATTTAACCTACCTGTCGTGTTCCAGTAAGCAGATAAGACAACCAGTGTAATTACTAACACTGAGGCAGGTTGCGGTCACTGCCCGTGGTCCACCTAATTAGTTCACCTGGACATTTTAGCATCCCGTAACCGAGTCGACGGAGCTCCGCTATCGCGGAGCTCCTATTTCTGAGGTATTTTGGTCCTTCGGGCCCTCTGAAGAACTAACACAACCTAAACCTACCTAAAGGTTTTAACCAGTTTATTCTCCGCAATCCACAGAGGTGAACTAATTAGGTGGACCACGGGTAATGACCTGCAGGTTGGGGTTCCATCTTAGTCCTTAGGGTTCGCAACGCATTTGTAGCCTTAAGATTGTAGTCCTGAGAATGCAACAGTGTAAAAATTAAGCCGATGAGTATTTGTAACCAACACCGTATTATTAGTATGCTATTATTTATTTGAATCCTTTCAGTGGACGCAAAAAAAACAAATCGTCAAGTGAGAAAATGCTAAAATCACTATATGTAAACAAATAGGAATTTTAAAATTAATTGGCAGGGATTTCGGAAAAAAAACACTAACAAAAAAACATACAGACGTTTTTTTTAAAAGTCCACAATATAAAAAAAAAAACTCTTAACGCCACAGGACTTCATGGACAGCTGAGCCCACACACGACTCAGCCCGCGGGCTTAGTCGACCGCTACTATTTATGTTGGGGGCGACTCGGACCACTCGGTCAACTCAGCCCGCGGGCTCATTTAACCACTATTTACCGCTATAGGGTCAACTCAGCCCGTGGGCTCATTTAACCACTGTCTATCGCTATAGGGTGAACTCAGCCCGCGGGCTCATTTAACCACTATTTACTGCTATAGGGTCAACTCAGCCCATTAGAAAAATATTGAAAGATATAGTAAGCTGGTATAGTCAAGTGTATAAATAATACACTGTGTTACCGGTATGAGGGCTTTCCTTGATATAGAGTAATAATGGGCAACTTCTTAATGCCCCTACATGTTTATTTTAATTAAAAAAAGAAAAAATAGTACACACTTGTTTTCTAACAAAAAATAAAATGCAAGCAATGCACACCGCACCGTTAAAGCATAGGTTAAAGTTTACCATGATATATGTATATGTATAGATGCATCGTAAATGCATGAGTATATTATATTACAATTGTGTTATTTACTTACTATCTGGAAAGAGATTGCATAACCTTCGTAATTGCTGGCTGGCTTACACTTATTTCATAACAGTTATTAATTGTCATTGTCTTTGACACGACATTGAATTCTTCATGAAATCAAATCGTAAGTGTAATTAATACATTTAGATTTTTGAACACTGAAAATGAACCCGTATCCATACAAACCTAGTGCATCCGCATCTTCCAGTTCCGATGCCGTTGATTTCATAACGTCCCAACGTGGAGGGCGTATAATGCTGAAGTCGGGTCATCGATATCGCGTCAAGAGGAAAAATAAATCAGATGAATCAACCTTATGGAGATGCGTAAAGTGCAAATGTTATGCTGTCATCAAAACAATCGGAGGTAACTCGGACATTGTTCACGAGACAGGACACAACCACGCTCCTGATTTTCCTGATAACGAGATTAAGAAACATATGGATAGCCTAGAAAAACAAGTCGTCGAAGACATAACTACGCCCATCTCCCACATGTATAATGACATGAATTATAAAATTAAGGACTCGGGCTTGGACAAAGTCAAGAAAATTTCTACTTTCGAAAATATTAAAAAAAAAATGTATCGTAAACGCTACAAATCTTTAGGGATAAAAAAATGCACTTTTAAAAACGCAGTTGACGTAGTTATACCACCAAAATTTTCGTATTTATTGTTCGCTGATTACACGTACAACAGCAAAAGAATATTGGTATTTTCATGTAATGAGCTTCGGATTCTATTACCACAATGCAAAGAATTTTACATTGATGGCACATTTAAGTCGTGCCAAAGAAACTTTTACCAACTGGTAACAATCCACGCTGATCTCGGAAGTGATCGAGAAAATATCAAAGTTGTGCCAGTGCTGTACGCCTTATTGCCAAACAAGCGTAAAGAAACTTACGAGATTCTATTTATGCTAATAAAAAGCCAAGTTCCAGATTGGAACCCAACAAGCGTTAAAGTGGATTTCGAAAAGCTTTAATAGCGGCTTTAATTAATACTTGCCAGGGTATTCAAATTCAGGGATGTTTTTACCATTATACTAAATGTCTGTGGACCCATGCAAAGGCTTGTGGTATAAACAAAACCAAACTAGGCAAAGCTCATATAAGGCGTTTGGCAGCCTTAGCATATTTGCCATTTGAGCACTTATTAGACGGTTGGCTGTACGCCTTAGAAGAAAGTCCTAAAACAAAAATGGCAAATAAATTCAATTCATACTTTTACGATAACTGGATGGATCCTAAGTCAATGTACTTTAGTCGTTGGACATGTTACCGACAATTTAATAGCACTAATAATGCGATTGAGGGATGGCATGCTAAAGTTAACAAGCTTTTGAAGCCCAAACCCGATATTTTGAAACTTATCGTAGTCATACAGCGGCTTATGAGAACAGATGTCAATAAATTAAGAGACAATAACTTTAGTAAAAGAAAAAGTGAAATAATCGATGTAAATGACAGGATTCATGACATATTAATGGATCTAGAACATAATAAAAAAAGTTTATCGTTATGTGTTGAACATCTAAGATTCTAGATTTATACAGGATGGACCATACTTATTTAGATCGGTCAGTATGGGAAAGTTAACTTTATTTTTCAAAACGCCCGGGTTCGATTCCTGAGCTGAGTACCTACTGAGGGGTAAGTTTTTTTTAAATGTATGAGTGCATTTTTTCCTTGTTACTAGAATCGATGTCATGGTCCCTAAAAACAGATCTTCCTGTGTCTTACAGTTTTGCCAAGCTTTCCGATACTGACCGATCTAAATGGACTTGAATGTTGTCCGTTCGCGTACGTGACAATTCACGAACTCATAAGGAAGGAATTATTATTTTATTTCAATTAAGATGGTTTTGTGGTTAAGTTTGTCAGACATTTAAATTAAACTTATTTTAAATATTTAAATTTGTTTTTGTTAAGCGAATCATGAAATTTGACAAAAAGCAAGGACAAGTGCCACAGTCCGACGGTCAGAACGCCGGATGTATTTCAATTTCATATTTTTTTACAGACCGGTACATTTTTTTTAATAAGTGGTCTAAAGTAAAAGATTTTTTCTACATAAATATGTTTTTGGTATCAGTTCTGGCTCAACCGCCATCCTGACCCTCACAAAATAATACTTTTTTGTAGTTTTCATGCAATGAAGTAGAATTCCAAGCCCCTTCTCACTGCTTAGTGTCAAGTCAGCTAAGCCCGCGGGCTGAGTAGCCCATATAGCGGTGAACTGGTGTCGACTAAGCCCGTGGGCTGTGTAGACCATATAGCGGTGAACTGGTGTCGACTAAGCCCGTGGGCTGTGTAGACCATATAGCGGTGAACTGGTGTCGACTAAGCCCGTGGGTTGAGTAGACCCCTTGGCAAATTAATGAGCCGAGTCACCCCCTACAAAATAAAAGGTGTCAATTGAGCCCGCGGGCTGAGTCGTGTGTGGGCTCAGCTGCCCATGAAGGGCGCCACAGAATAGTCTTATTAAAATTTCCCTAAAATATACGCTCAAATCAGATTCTGATATTAAAAGTAACCTGGTTAGTGTAGAATTAGTGCATAGCATATTATCAACCAAAGCGAATGGGCAGTAAGCGCATACGGGCTTCAAACTGTTATCCTTCGTTTTGCTCTTGGACGGCAGAATACATATTCCCTGGCTCATCAGTGTCCGGCGAGATCGAGCAAGCCCGCGGGAGCCCTTCTCCGGTTTTAATTGTGCTCTGCTTCTCATGCATTTTATAACACAGGAAAGGGACGTGCAAGCTTCAAGCTTAATAGACTTCACTTCGTTGAACAGAGAATTAATTGGATAAGTGCAATCTAATGGGTTGTTTCGGATTTATAAAACAACTAGCTTCTACCCGCGTGTCCATGTAGTTTTCGATTATCGTTATTCCCTGGGTTTTTTTGATTTTCCTGAATAAAAGGTAGCCTATCCAGGTTAGAAAAGTGAAAGAGTAACAAACATCCACATGTTGTCGCCCTGGGATTTCCGGTCGGACATCCCGACAACAGCGCCCTCTTCCGGATCTCGCACGCAAGGCGGGACGATTGAAAATGTGGCTACCCTGGTGTTTCCGGGCAGTTCGAGCGGTTGGCAAACCTGATGATGGCGGCAATCGCTCCACAACAAGGTGTGGTGGGACGGACGTGAACCAAGTTCGCCACTTTGCCTTCGACCAGCATCGAGAGACGTTCACGAGAACTATTGGTACCTCGCTGCGGTAACGTTAGTCATAGGTATATAGGTAAAATAATGTGTCACTTGTCTTTATGGTTAACTAATGTAATAAATGTAACTAGTGAATGTCTTCTAAATATTGCTCCCTAGTGATAAAATATTGTGATTATGAAACTCCTCTATTCAACGGACGTGTGCTTATGTATTATATAATAAATGACTACATTGGTAATGTGTGTATTCTTTTACACACAACCATCCATCCATACAAAATTTTGCGTTTATAATATTAGTAGGATAGTAGAAAGTAGGATGTTGTTGTGTATGAATAAATGATGATTGTTGGTAGCTGCAAAACGGGCGGTCACATTAAATACTCGTAATTTTGCCTAAAAAGTTTATCACATTTACCCACATTGCTTTACCTAAAATTTCCGCTTCTATAACAACGACCAAAAAACCTCCTTGAATACTTTATTATTATGTATATTGCGTTATTATTTACAAGTCCTTTAAAACAAAAACAGTATTTTTGATCATGAGTCACATCTCGCAATAGCAGCGTGCGTTTCCAATCAAGTAGAGCTGAAAACGAAGATTTAGAAAAAAGTGGTGAAATTCACCAATCAGATTGTAGAGATATCCATATCTAAAGATCATTGACCATCTATACAGGGCCTCTATTCAGGTGCGTTAAAACGATATCGTGTTTGACACGTTTAAGAATCGTTTATGTTACAGTCGCCATTATTGTAAATGACATAAGAGTTATTAAAACGTTGACAATACGGAAACAGGTAAAAAACGATAGCGTTATAACGCAGTTGAATAGAGGCACAGGGCTGGGATTCTACACGGTAATAACGATATCGTCTATATGACGTGGTTCCGTATTGTCAACGTTTTGATAACTCTTATGTCATTTACAATAATGGCGACTGTGACATTAACGATACTAAAACACGTCAAACGCGATGCCGTTATAACGCAGTAGAATAGAGGCCCAGGGGCCCTAGCCAAGATGCAAACGCTCCTAGCGTTTTTCTTTTCCATCGCTCAAAATGTATGCGATGACAGTCGACCACGTGGTTTATCGAAACGCAGGAGAATGTCATCCCATACATTTAGAGCGATAGAAAAGAAAAACGTTAGGAGCGCTTGCATCTTGGCTAGGGCACCAGATCATTAACGATCAACGAAACTAGATAAAATGTATACGAAGTCAATTCCATACGTTATGACAGTGTTTCTAAAGTCTAACTTTCGTAGAATGCGACTTGCTAGACCCGCTGATTGGTTTATTCCCCGGCTTCGCTTTATTTCTCCGCACCCGCATGGCTCCGTTGAAGTGAAAGTGCACTCTAAAGGAAAAACGCTTAGATTAGCCTTTACCTTAGGTTGCGATTCCTTTCAATCTGAGCTGAACGGAGGAAAGGGGAATAACAATCAAATTATTAAAATAATCTGCGTTTGTGCCCGGGTTGTTATACTCGGATGGCTGATGGCTAATGTTATGCAATAAAACATTGTATCATCTTGGAGCAAAATACCTCTAAAAATAGTTCAACCGGGTCGAATTGCAGAGAGCATTCAGATCTTCCTAGGTGCAAGTTCCTTGAATTGGAAATACTCTCAGTAATTTAACAAAAGTTTTGGCAATTAGATGACACTTAAAAAAACGAACCGCTTTTAATCGGTTAGACCTTGGAATGTGCAACAGGCTCATTAAGCCATCCCCTATTTTTGCTATTAATAGAGTGAAAGTGCAAGGAAGCATAAAGTTATTATAATATAACTTTTAAAGTATACTCATACTTGACTTGATTGTGAAAACCGTGTAGGACTGGAGTCTTTGCCAAGATATGTTCCCGAAACCAAGTTAACGACCCACGAAACGTTTTCTTACCTAACATTCAAGAAACACTAACTTAATTTCGCAACAAATTTTATTAACAGAAGCAGGTACATAAATATTACAATAATAAAAAATACACAAAGTAAATAATACATCTATTATCACCTACATTCAAATTTAATTAGTTTTAGCAACATCGGCGTAAATTAACCTAAACTTTAAAAATTGTATTGTAAACATTTATCAAATATGGATTTTCTTTTTTTAAAGTCTCCGTTCTGCGTTCTATCTGCCTTTATATTTAGAGCCGGCTAGGGCCTGCAAAGTGAAGAACTGTTTTAGTGCGCTGATAATCTTCGCGTAGTACTTGGCAGAACTGACTGAGGTGTCAGATTTGACTTTCCTGCATCTTATCTTTTTCCCGCCTGAAATACGCAACAAGGTCTGGCTTATACATTTCAGAAAAAAAGTAAAATAAAAGATGGCATGCAGGAAATCGATATTTACATGTTCTTACCATCTCGTATCGCATCTCGTCGTTTATTCGCTCGCAGAGATCGCTCGGTATGTCGCTCTCGGACACGTCTTGCAGCACATACTTCAGCCGCGACGTTCTGAAGCGAGAACAAGGATTTGAGAGCTTCCACAAGAACATGGACGGCGTGGTAATAAATACCTAACGTGACTGGAAAGGGGAGAACCCCTTTCCAGTCACGTTAGGTATTAATGTTAACATCTTTTTAGGGTTCCGGAGCTGAATTTCGTCATGTCCGTCTGTCCGTCTGTCCGTCTGTATGTCACAGCCATTTTACTCAGAGCCTATTGGCACTATATAAATGAAATTTGGAGGATAGATGTATTGTATGAACCGCTATACAATGATGTAGTAAAATTGAAAAAATATATATATATATTTAGGGGTGGCACTCCATACATGTAACTAGGGGACGATTTTTTTTTTTGAGTTACATCAGCGCGTGGGGTATTTTTAGATAGGGCTTCCAAAATGATACAAGGTTTTTAAGTAACTTTTTGACGTAAGTAAACAGTTGGCGAGATATAGGCTTCTAAAGTCGTAAAAATTCTGTCCGGGTGGATAGCTTTTGAACTGTTAAAATAGAACATTCTAATAAAAATTACAGTAGTAGAACATACGAAATACTTCCAACCAAAAAATTGTTTTGAACAAGATAAGCTGTTTAGTTTTCGAGATGTAAAAAAAAAAAAAAAAAACCATGAACGTTCATCCCAGCTACAGAACCCTTTACTGTGCGTGGTCCGACATGCACTTGGCCGGTTTTTTTCTTTTGTTTTGCTGCTGTATAAAATTTCGGTTTTTAATGTCAAGTGCCGCTAATCACACAGTTTTTTTCCCATACCGGGAATTTAACCTGGAATCGCTAGCTTCTTAGACACGATTGCGATAATTACAATGGGGACGCGATTTGAAATACTATAATGCGAGTAAAAATACTATCTGTGTATATTATCTGGAAACACTGGCCAGTGGTACTGACTGGATGTAGATGAGCATGTAGGCGCTGGTGGCGCGGCGCGCGAGGTGCGGCGCGTCCTCCTTGCCGCCGAAGTTGTACTCGATGGCCTCCTTCTTGCTGCAGCGAGACACCACGTCGTCGTCGAATTTACACCACTGCCAAATATGCATAGCGATCACAAACTAAAACGAGCCAATCAGCCATAACTAGGGAATATAGAGACCTTCATCAACCTTAGAAACTTCACTTAGGAACTACTCTCACCACTAACTTCGAAAGGAGAATTGGAAGAGATCACTTTAAACGGAAAATATCGTTTCGTACTTACTTACATGAGAATTACTTTTGCAAACGAAGAATTTAAAAAAAGAGCAATGGCTTAAAAAAATCATACTCGTATCACTCACTTCAAAAGGACCCTTTTTAAACTAGGTCTCAATAAATATTGTCTTTAGAATCCCTATTATCTTCCCATCACCCTTGGGGTAGATGAAGAAGTGCCCGCCGTGGTTGTCGCCAGGGTGCACAAGCACGGCGCGCAGCGTGTAGTTGGCCAGCGTCTCCAGCTTCTCTTGATATCATACTCAGGTCTCTTGCCTTTCCGTCAACCTTGGGGTAGATGAAGAAGTGCCCGCCGTGGTTGTCGCCAGGGTGTACGAGCACGGCGCTCGGTGTGTAGTTCGCCAGCGTCTCCGGCCTCTCTCGATATCATACTCGGGACCCTTACCTTCCCGTCACCCTTGGGGTTGATGAAGACGACGTAGTGGCCGCCGTGGTTGTCGCCAGAGTGCACGAGCACGGCGTGCAGCGTGTAGTGCGCAGGAGTCTGCGGGATCTCTTGCAGGTACGGGTCTAGGTTGATTTCTTCGTAGAAATCGAATCTGGCAACATAGAGGAAAGTTTTGAGAGAAGTTACCGAGGCATGTGCGAGGCGATTAAAGTGTTTATACCTACTAAAATCATCTAAGACGGCACCAAACGAATTTAAATAGAAAATTTGTTATTACTTGTTGATTTTTATGTTTGTAGTAAGTACTTAACGGCTTCGGAACCCTACACTGAACATGGTCCGGCATGCTCTTGCTCCGTTTTTTTTAAATTTATTTCGTCATATTACTAGTCGGCTTATTATTAGTCATGGACTTTAATTGTTTTGCCACTATGGAACACTGTCATAATGACATCGTTAATCATGAATGTTACCTTTCTTTCATGTGGTTTGACGCTGTCATTATGACAGGGTTCCATAGTGGTATAACAATTAAAGTCCATGACTGTAATATGTTTTTCGATCAAATACAGCCCCACGTTACGTGTAGGGGAGTTACCCTAAAAAATACATTGACATTTTATTGTTCCACTTTGTTGGCGTGACTAATGTATATTCATGCCAAATTACATTTTTCTAGTACTAAGAGTCTCTGCGCTTGGCCGCGGATGGACGGACGTACATAGCGAAACTAAAAGGGTTCCTAGTTTGACTACGGAAACCTAAAAACTAAAGGAGTAAATAAGTTTGGATTGCATATAGCTTAGCGCTTCATAAAAATAACTTGTTGAACATGTTGTAGGTCACAATAAAATACACTCATTTTATAGTAAATCAAAGTAACCAGCGTCATTCGTTTCTAAAGTATAAAACATAGCTTAAAAGGGTTCCTTTTCAAGATCTCTCATGACGGCGGGACTGGGTCAAGAGCTACGCGCGGGGAGTAAGGTCGTGAACTCCTTAACACTCGACTGCCGCTTGGAAAAGTTCTTGAACCCTCAGCTAAATAGGTATGAGTATTGATTCCTTCACGAAATAGGTTAAAATATAAAATTCCTCCAGGTGGTAAATAATGATGCCTATACCCATTATCCGAGTATTTACTTAACACCTTCCTATATTTGTCACTGTTGAAATTTAAAATTAGTTGCGATTTATATTAGTTTACCCCAAGAATTTTCCGCCTATGCCAAATTCCTACGTGCAAAAGATGCCATCCAAAATGCCAATAATTTAGTATTTTCTGTATCAAAATATCATATTGCCTTAACTCCGTCTTAAGAGGTAGTATACGAAATTTTGCCGATTACGCTGATTTTCGTGATTTTACAGTTGAAAAACTATACTTCTACAAATTTTAATGCGCAACACGAAAGATAATTTTGATTTTCAACGAATGTTTGAAATAGTTTTTTGTTTTTATTATTTTATTTTGATTAATCTACCTGAATTCGGCGACGGTTTTGTGAATGTTGCTGTAAGAGGTTTAGAATATCGCATATTCACGAATCGTTTTGACGTCTAAAAGTTATGAAAAAATTACAATTTATTGATGTAAAAGTCGTCTAAAAATGTATGGTTACTTATTACCACCTTGATATATATTTTTTGTGTCAAAAAAAATATTAACTTGGTATAATTATATAGAAAATGGACAAATAATAGTCAAACCATTACCTTGAAAAACGGTCCAAAAAATGAAAAAAATATTGCAATATATAATGTTTTAAAACAACCTAAGTCCCGAATTTAAGTTCTTAACAAAAATTAAAAAGTAGCTCATTCATTTGTAACTCATTTATTCGATCATAACTGAAATGATGTCATGATGTGCATTAAAACTTATTGAAAAGCAGCATTTCAACTGTAAAATCACGAAAAGCAAAACCGGCAAAATTTCGTACACGGCCCCATAACAATGTTGTATGTAAAGGATCTATTTTTCGATTTATAGTAAGGATCCAAAAGGGTTTCGGTTTCGTCCCCAAAAAAGTTCGAGAGCAGCTACTCTAGAGGATATTTCCGCTCGTTGGCGAATAATATTACCACACATAGAAGTATTTGTGGCAAAAACGTAAATTTAATAGGTACTTCCTTCCGATATTAAATTGATCGATAAACGTTTCAAATAATTATTTCAAAGTGAAATTTCATAGTAGATAGGTATTTATTTATAATTCGTGGCATACTTTCAATTTTAATATACACCGTGTTTTTTTTGATTTACGATAACTTCGGCATATTGTTAGGTACACGTATAGAAACTACGTGGTACATTAGATTTTAAAATATTGCAAAAAAAAAAAAAATTGTTTAGAACAAAGTAATTAAATGTTGTGTCTTCAATCATTCTAAAAGGGTCTTTAGAGTTAACTCATAGTTAGTGTCAAATACGTCAAGTCAGCGTGACATACACACACACAAGTAAAGATAACACTTGACAGGTGCACGACCTAACAATTGAAAACTCTTTACTCATAATAGGTAATTAAAAGAAAATTGTTAGGTATCAATTAAGAGCCGTTTACATTAGTTTAACGTGATTAACTGATTAATTTTAATAATTGAATATCTTTATAACCGTACGAGTTATCATATGTCTGTCTTCGGGAAATTAGCTTAATTTGACTTGAAGAACGTGCCCTTAAAGTTATCGTAAATCAAAAAAACACGGTGTATATGTTTTACGTGTTTCTTACAGAAAAACTTCTTTTAATGCTATTCAATTGATTTCTATACAAAGTAAACTGAAACCAAAAGTGCCTTGCAATGCAACAAAGCCCTATTTAGGTAAATATAATGAAATTGTAAAAATATTAGTACCTATGCTGCATGTCATAAGAAAGTAAAAAATATCGATAAATAAATATCGCTAGGAAGTCCCTAGGACAATTTTATTCGTGGCACAAAAACGTCTATGTCTGAATATTACCTGTCATTGAACTTGACAGAGGCATCGCTGAGCGGGTCGTACTGGAATCGCATGAGGTGCAGATGCAGCACGGGGGGGAACAGGTCGAAGCGCACGCCCTTCTCCGCCTCCTGCAGCCCGTGCTCGCCCGCGTCGTACTTGTTGTCGCCGTCCAGCAGTTCCGTGCTGATATAGTCTTTGAACGACTCGTAAACTGGGAGGTAAGTCAGAGTAATTATTTGAAAATAAGTGGCAGGGTACGGCACGGTGGTGGTCACGACTACGTTCTGAATCAAACCGTGGCCATTTGCGAAAATCCCCCATTGCCCCGTCGAGCGCTATTACCACCTTAAAACATTACTAGCTTAACGCATTTCCCAGGTGTCGCACCTTTTGTTTTATAGAAAGCCTACTGCATTATGAAATGGTGTAAGATCTCGATTTATGCGGTGGACCCCTCACTCTGTTTCTATTCGAATTATATTGATAAATCACTATAAAATGTTAACAAACACGACCAAAATGTTGCTTTAGGCAATTTTTAATAGAAAAAAATGTTTTTTTAACTTTTTCAACGCCTTACGTGAAATACAAATCCCATCAAAAACATAACTTGTAAAAAAACCAAGTCTCGCAACTCAGTTCTTCTACCGTAAAAAGTTGTGAGATCCATGTATTACCAAGTCGGTTAATTTATTCAGTCCCTACTTAACCCATTCACCGCCATGCTATACTCGTAGCGCTAAGCCGTAGTCCATAGCAGCTTAAACTCCGTATGTAGCGAAAAACATTCATAGCGCTCTGACGCATACGTGTTGTGATTGGCGCTGAATGGGTTAAGGGTCCTTCTGTCTTAAGTTATTACGTAATTTGCTAACCTAACAACATCTTATAGTGACTATATCAATATTAAAAATCTATCATGTTTTAAATAAATAGATTGACTTGGCAATCGCACTAAACAATCTAATTTAATATAATATGTAATACTTGTGAGAAACAATGTGTTTTCAAGCGATTGCCAAGTCAATCTATTTATTTAAAACATGATAGATTTTTAATATTGATATAGTCACTATAAGATGTTGTTAGGTTAGTAAATTACGTAATAACTTAAGACAGAAGGACCCATAACCCATTCAGCGCCAATCACAACACGTATGCGTCAGAGCGCTATGAATTTTTTTCGCTACATACGGAGTTTAAGCTGCTATGGACTACGGCATAGCGCTACGAGTATAGCATGGCGGTGAATGGGTTAAGTAGGGACTGAATAAATTAACCGACTTGGTAATACATGGATCTCACAACTTTTTACGGTAGAAGAACTAAGTTGCGAGACTTGGTTTTTTTACAAGTTATGTTTTTGATGGGATCTCATTTCTTTTTGTAGATATATATTTATATATTAAACGAGCAATTCTTGTATATACAGGGTGACCCGCGAGTAATCGCTTTTGGAGTCAAGGGGTGATAAAGTACGTTATACTGAATAGGCCTATGAAGATTTCATTCAGCTACTCACTTAAAAAAAAAAAAAAAAAAAAACTTAATATAAAATATTAAAATAGGTGTGTTCCTACCTTTACTATTTGTAGTACTATCGTAGTATTTAATGTCAGAGCAGTTCAAGATCAAGGTCACTATCAATGATCACTCATTGTTGACACATGCCAAACTTACCGCAATTTACTTAAAATATTCTTCAACATATCGAGAAATATGAAGTGCGTAAAGTTTTTCTTACTGCATCATACCGTTTGTTAATCCATTTGATCCTCATTCTATCATTATGAAATGATTAACCACGTTCATAAGTTTACTGTTTCTCGATTTCAAACACTGCATTCTCATAAAATAATACAAGTATACATAATAATAATATGTGTATTACTTAGTATTGTAATAAGTTTCTATTTAATAAGCAAATTAAATTGTTATTCAACAAAACTCAAACAAAATATGAAGTATGATGAAATGACAGAAAGTTACGTGACAGTAAGTATAATTTACTTTTAACTAGACAGCTTCAGGCGTTTTTCGTGAAATAGGTATTATCTGATATCTGATTTGTATTAACTGTTTTTGACCGTGAGGCCAGTTTAGAGCAGACCCTTGCAGGTACTGAACTCCTGTGATAGGGTGACTGAACACCCTCATCTGAATGATTGCCAACTTAGAACAGCTTGACGAACTGGTTTCCTTTGAGGTTTGTTGGTTTGTTATTGAATAAGTAGTTTGAACCCTAAACTATCGTTGTTTAACGACATTTTATGAATAGAACCTCCTCGAAGTCGGTGGCGCGGTTTAGCGTAAGCACACCTACCTACATAAGTTCAGCTACGCACTGGGCGACCTGACCGCCGAGTGCGTAATGACCTTGATATTATTCATTAGTTTTTTAACACGTTCCCTGGTCCGTTTGGCCCCAATGAGGGGCCATGAACATTTTTTTCAGGAGTCCGTGCCTCCACGGGGACAGTGAACGTGTTAAGACTACATTGTGCTGTTTGATTAACGGACAAATAAAAATGAGACATTTTTGGTACTTTTTTATTATGTTGACGTAAATAATACTGAGTACAAAAAACACAATTCATAGTCAGAGTGCAGATGATTTGTCACTTTCGGACCTTAAGAACATTGATATAAAACCTAAAAGTAACGAATCATTATTGGAGTGGACAATAGCGAAAGAAGTTTAAATAATAATATTTATAACCGAAAAGCGTTAAGGTGCACCTTTTATTTTATCGCTCCTTCTATGCCTTTAGTTCTTATTCTTTGGCACTTACACAGGCGACCAATGATTGTTCTGACACACCGGTGACACTTCACTATGGGTGCCACAGGTGCAGTATATTTACGACTTGTTTTACACGTATTAGAATTGTCCTCTAACCCTAGTTTTTTATCTTATTTCTTTTCTGAAGCAATACAGTGCAATTGAATAGTATAGCTTTTGCATCGTTGCAAACGCGCGACAGTATTGATTCAGCATCGCTACTAAACTTACGCGCGACACTGTTTTGGATAGACAAGTAAAGGAAAAGTGAAAAAATTAAAGAATTTTGCATTATGACTGTATCGATGCTGCATCGCGGTTGTAGCAATGGCTTAGCGGTGCTGTATCGCGACTGCATCTCTGCAGATTTCTGCCGTGGGCTCGATGACGCCCGAAGTAGTATGACAAACAGATGTATTGAAGAGTCATAACTACACCTTTTTTCGGTCAAAACAGTTAGTTTTACAGGGTGGCTTCAGTACTTACCCATCGATAAACTAATTGAGACAGCAGGACGAATACGAACTTAACCGACAGTGTACGATGCGTATGATTATGCATTACATGATGAGCCTCTAATATACTTGGTAAAAAAATATTGATTTTGACATATTATCGTATTGCTATTGTTATGATGACTCTTATTTACTTGAAAGTAATGGCAGCCGAGTAAAAACAATACGATACGGTGTTAAAAGCAATATGGTTTTACCGACAGGTTCTGTAGCTATGCAGGATCGATATGGCTCGCATTTGGATTATTCGTCGGACTTAGTTCCATTGACTAGGCTACATGGGTATTATTGCTTTGCTTTATATGCGCAATTAACAAACCGCACCTAACTACCCCATTTTGAGCATTATTTATGAACTATAACTATGATAGTTTTGAAGTTCATATTACACTTATAGCTTTATTTTCCTCAAATCATTGTTTCCTTCTTTCTTCCCTTATTTATGATTCCTTATCAAAATTAATAGTCATACGTAGTGTCTCCTTCTTCTTCAGTTAACCTAAAATTAAAATCAATTAGTCTAAGCATAGGTACAACAACAATTTGACAATGTACGTAAGGATCGAGAATATGTAAAAAAGTGATACATTTCCCATGTTTCACTTGACCACATTCAAAATTCCGCCACAAACCGACTCCATCATCAGATCAGGTCTTAGATACCATAAAATAGCATTATCAAATTTTACTCTTTCAAATTTCGTGTACATAACATCACGCCTTCATTCCTAGATTGGGGTAGGCAGAGCTACAGAAACACCAACAACTCTAAGAATACTCGTTTATAATTCCTTAATGACATTTTGTACAATCGGGCCAAGATGTTTACTAGTGTATTAGTGACAGGTTGCAAGCCCATCGCCTAACAGTACTACAAGCCCTTATTCCCTCGCAATTGAAAGGTAAAAAAATAAGCAACAGTGTTAGCATTGTTGTGTTCCGGTGTGGGGATACGACAAACGGTGAAATTACTAGCATAGACGCATTCCATCTTAATCCTCAGGTTTGGCAACGCATTTGAGGTAATAGGATTGCAGTCTTAAGATTATAGTCTTGAGAATTCAAATATCTATGGTTCTCAGATTCCAGTTACCATCAGATGGCCTGAGTGCTTGTGTGCCTGCCTCCTCCTTAGCTGTGAAACCATAACAAATAATCAAACAGGCTAACAGAGTTACTTTCGCATTTAGTACTAGTGACCCGCCCTCGGTTCGCTTCGCTTCGGTTTACGTGTGTTTCTGTAATACCCTTACAGAAAAAGGAAATTATTATACATTAAAAGCCTCCCGTGAAAAAAGAAATCTGATAGTGAAAACCGCATAAGAATCCGATGCGTGGTTTAGGAGGAGTCAGCGGATATGCAGACAGACAGACAGATGAAGCAACTTTGTTTTGCACTATGTAATAAAATAGCAATAATAAAGAAAAGATAAAGACGAGTTAATATGGAATATGGACATGAATAGTAAGGAAGGCCCATTTCAATAACAGGACTTGTAACATTTGAACTAAATGTTTTCAAATTGACTTGTAACATTTGAACTAAATGTTTTCAAATTGACTTGTAACATTTGAAATAAATGAAAATACTGGCGCACAAACATTATGTAAAGCTAAAAACCGAGCAAAAGCATGTCGGACCATGCTCAGTGTAGGGTTCCGAAGCCGTTAAGTACTACAAACATAAAAACGGGGCAAGAGCATGTCGGACCATGCTCAGTGTAGGGTTCCGAAGCCGTTAAGTACTACAAACATCAAAACGGGGCAAAGGCATGTCGGACCATGCTCAGTGTAGGGTTCCGAAGCCGTTAAGTACTACAAACATAAAAACCGCGCAAGAGCATGTCGGACCATGCTCAGTGTAGGGTTCCGAAGCCGTTAAGTACTACAAACATAAAAACGGGGCAAGAGCATGTCAGACCATGCTCAGTGTTGGTTTTCGAAGCCATTAAGTACTACAAACATAAAAACCGGGCAAGAGCATGTCGGACCATGCTCGGTGTAGGGTTCCGAAGCCGTTAAGTACTACAAACATCAAAACGGGGCAAAGGCATGTCGGACCATGCTCAGTGTAGGGTTCCGAAGCCGTTAAGTACTACAAACATAAAAACCGCGCAAGAGCATGTCGGACCATGCTCAGTGTAGGGTTCCGAAGCCGTTAAGTACTACAAACATAAAAACGGGGCAAGAGCATGTCAGACCATGCTCAGTGTTGGTTTTCGAAGCCATTAAGTACTACAAACATAAAAACCGGGCAAGAGCATGTCGGACCATGCTCGGTGTAGGGTTCCGAAGCCGCTAAGTACTACAAACATAAAAACCGGGCAAGAGCATGTCGGACCATGCTCAGTGTAGGGTTCTGAAGCCGTTAAGCACTACAAACATAAAAACCGGGCAAGAGCATGTCGTACCATGCTCAGTGTAGGGTTCCGAAGCCGTTAAGTACTACAAACATTAAAAACTGGGCAAGAGCATGTCGGACCATACTCAGTGTAGGGTTCCGAAGCCGCTAAGTACTACAAACATAAAAACCGGGCAAGAGCATGTCGGACCATGCTCAGTGTAGGGTTCCCAAGCCGTTAAGTACTACAAACATAAAAACCGCGCCAGAGCATGTCGGACCATGCTCAGTGTAGGGTTCCGAAGCCGTTAAGTACTACAAACATAAAAACGGGGCAAGAGCATGTCGGACCATGCTCAGTGTAGGGTTCCGAAGCCGTTAAGTACTACAAACATAAAAACGGGGCAAAGGCATGTCGGACCATGCTCAGTGTAGGGTTCCGAAGCCGTTAAGTACTACAAACATAAAAACCGCGCAAGAGCATGTCGGACCATGCTCAGTGTAGGGTTCCGAAGCCGTTAAGTACTACAAACATAAAAACGGGGCAAGAGCATGTCGTACCATGCTCAGTGTTGGTTTCCGAAGCCATTAAGTACCTACTACAAACATAAAAACCGGGCAAGAGCATGTCGGACCATGCTCGGTGTAGGGTTCCGAAGCCGCTAAGTACTTCAAACATAAAAACCGGGCAAGAGCATGTCGGACCATGCTCAGTGTAGGGTTCTGAAGCCGTTAAGCACTACAAACATAAAAACCGGGCAAAAGCATGTCGGACCATGCTCAGTGTAGGGTTCCGAAGCCGTTAAGTACTACAAACATTAAAAACTGGCGAAGCCGCTAAGCACTACAAACATAAAAACCGGGCAAGAGCATGTCGGACCATGCTCAGTGTAGGGTTCCTAAGCCTTTAAGTACTACAAACATTAAAAACCGGGCAAGAGCATGTCGGACCATGCTCAGTGTAGGGTTCCGAAGCCGTTAAGTACCTACTACAAACATAAAAACCGGGCAAGAGCAAGTCGGACCATGCTCAGTGTAGGGTTCCTAAGCCGTTAAGTACTACAAACAAACAAACTGGGCAAGAGCATGCCGGACCATGCTCAGTGTAGAGGCACATAAAAATCAACAAGTAATAACGAATTTTCTATTTAAAGTTAATTGGTGCCGTCTTAGATGATTTTAGTAGGTATAAAATCTTTAATGGCCTGATCTCAAGATACCAATGATGTCTACTTAGCCGTGATAGTTTTCCTGTGAAGTTCGTTAAAATAATATGCTCTTTCATTTAAGTTTTTTTTCTGATTTTTAGTAAACAGAAAACCTAGCTTGGTATTTATACCACTTACTACGCATACCATTACATTTCGCTCGTGACTTCAACAGCGCAGAAATAGGTTTTCGTTAATCCTCGGGAACTGTTCTATTCGGGAAAAAAATTACCCGTGTTCGTATCCGGGCTATAAAATATTCCATCGATTGGTTGAAGCCTTATACTCTGAAAATTTAACAAACAAACACTAAGTAGGTACTAGGGCAGTAGGGGTAGCGAAATAAGTAGGAATGGTTAAAAACTATCCCACAGAGCCTAAGGCATTTTCGGGGATCAATGTAATACTTTGTGAGACAGACAGACCCAAATTCGCATTTATAAAATTCAGCGGAGATCCTATTGCCACTTTCCGATTGTATTTTCAGATTAGCTCTAAGTCATCAAAATGTTGCATTGTCTTCGGATACTATTATACGCTAAAGCCCGCGCAGGTCGGCGCAGAAGTTGTTAATCGCTATTTCATCAGGAACTACGATTTCCGTCTTCCAATGGTAAAGTAGTTTGTGCAGTGTTTAACTATCTGGGATAAAAAATACCCCAGGACCAAAACTGGGGTTAAACTATTTTCTTACAATTTATATGAAAATCGGTTCAGTCGTGTAGCGATGAAGGCCACATAACAAGACATACATAAGGTTTTATAGACATTGAAACAACAATAATATACTAGAAACTAGCTAAAATTTAACTCCGTTCACGTAAAAGCCGTTTGTCGCTCTTCCCTCGGGAATTATGCAATTTTCCAACATAATGTGTACCCTATGACCCTCTTCGGGTCTCCGGGCTTCAAGCATATCCTCAACAGATTTTATTAAATTTGGTTTACCGGTTGATCTGTGAAACCGCAACAAACAAACATACAAACAGACTAATAGGATTACTTTCGCATTCTTAATACTAGCATGGAAGTATGAATCAGTTCGTACTCCAAGAAAAAGAGACTATTTCCACTATTTCCACATTTCATCAAAAATGGTTTAAGCGTGTAAACTTAATATACATCCACCCAGACTACCCAGCAAACTAAATTTGGCATTCATTTTATAATAAAAGACAGAGAAGACAAGATATTATTACAATAGAGGAGTAAACAGCAAATCTGTGCCAAGCTGAGTGAGTAGGTACTTAACTAAATCGTTCCGGTGTTCTTGAGCAACTGGCTGATACGGATTCCGAGATAGTTCCTTGGAGTCCCGACTTGCACTCTCTTCGTTAAAAGCTTGCATTGGAATACAGTCCTCTTCAATTACTTTTTTTAATTTCATACCTTTGTGCTGTAACATTAACAAATATTTGTTTAAGATCCTTGTATAAAATTGGCTATCCACTACTGAACTTAAGTTTTCTACGTAAGGATCACCTTGAATAATTTTATGCGAATTAAATACTCATCGTAATACTTACTGTATTCATATTTATGTATACTTTTTCAAAAACAGAGAACAACAATGTAAAATTCCTGTGACATTTGTCACATAAAAAGTTCTTCTTCTTCTCTTTTAATGGCAGCCACGGGGCTTGTGCCACATAAAAAGTTAGTCGATGTGTGTCATTTAAGTATGACATGTCATCCATCGTTAATCAATATCACACGAAAAGAGGTTCATCATAAGAATATCATTTTAGTTGTAAATCTTAAAAAAACAAGAAACATCTTTGAAAATAATGGTAAGCTCCGGTAGCGCTTAATTTCCTCATTACCGTCAACTTTAGCCAACCTACGGGCTTGGGACGATCATAATTATTTGTCTTCTGTCTGTCTTCAATTTTAAGACTCTAGAGGGCGACTGAGTGCATGGCTGCGTGCACAGCCTTAATTAATTTGCAAATGAAGGTCAGTAGTGTACTCGTTATTAATGTTGAGAAACTTCTCTGTTCCTCTTTCACTACATACTTAAGTTTAAAACATCTCCCTTTACGTACTTAGAGTAAGCATTCTACGCCTATTTTGCCAAGATACTGAGGACTATGAGGATTTCTGTAATCGGTACTCGGTTTTAAATCGCAGTCTGGTAGGGTTAAACTAGGCATATCCTTTACACTCAACAGTTATAACGCAATCGAAAGAAAGGGAAAGTGCTATTGTAGCGTTAAACTTCGATTTTAGCAGTAAGGCCGACTTTTCCGCCAGACTTTCATTAAATTGCCGTTGAAGTAATAATTATACTCTTATACTTAAATGAACCACTCTTGAAATAATGGTTTTAAAAGCCTTAATTACCGTATTAAGTGATCACTTGGTTTATGTTGCTCGGCAGGCGGTGAAGGTTTGTTAGCGTAATACCTCTTTAGAGGATCTAAAAATCTGTCACGACTCGCCTTGGTCTATGGTCGATTGATGAATGAGTTATGACGTTAACTGTTCATCTGCTAAAAATGATTCGGCGTTTTTTTATTAATTGCTGTATAAAAACGGTTTAGTAGTATGATTCTTGTTTTGATAACTTTAGGAGGTGCGTTGGACACCTCTATGTGTGCGATTTTTACAGTGACGTAGGTTTAATGTGCTTAGTTTGTGGAGACTTAGTCAATCTTAACATTCAGTGTTTACTTAACTGTGTCTCATGTAATTTGAGTTTTAAACTGTTAATATAAACACAGGACATAAGAAATAGTAGTTATTCATCAAATAACTTTCAAGATTAGTTGAGAAATTAGGTACAATTTCAGGCGCAGTAAGTGTTTTTTACTTGTATTTTTACTTCCTAGGTACATTAACACAATAATAACTTTATCTGTGCAAGAAATAAACGTAACATTTCCAATAAATTATCTTTCAATTGCTTTTCACTGAGTAGAGGTGCCTATTAATTGAATTGTTGTGACAGAAGACAAACTTCAATTAATTCCTTATTAAAAATGGTGCATCTGTTATAAAAAATATTGTATATTCAACCCTATTTATAATTGTACAGAGTTTAATATCCTTCAGGTATTGCAATGAAGATGTAGCCTTTTTGACGATGTCAAAATTCCGTTGGTGTCAAGGTTAAAGTTTAATGAACTTTTGAGCTATGAATGGAACCCACATGTCCGTCATTGAGTGTATCGGTTATAAGGGCATAACCATACTAGGAAATATTGATGCTTAAATTAAATTATGAGGAAGCCTAAAATTAAAAAAAAAAAAAAAAAACTTGTAGTTAGGTTCAGTTTGACTTACTCTATTACCCCTTAACTCAAAAGTCATTTATCGTGGGTCACCCTGTATATATATATAATCTGAATCTCGGAAACGGCTCCAATTTAGTATGCAGGTACTATAATTCTATATACCTATATTGCATATGAAAGATGTCTAAGTAAATGGTCTTATCTTATCTATCTTGAAACGGGAAACTGCTAGAGGTCATATAATACGCAACTTTGTAGCCTCACGTAAGTACATCACTGTCAAATACACACACTCGCGCACGCGCGCGAATACTCACGCACACGTACACACACACGCGATCACACTCGCACACACACACGCGCACGCACGCACACGCACACACACACTCTCTATAAGCCGTCTTGTAAAAAGGTTTTCTTTTCATCATAAACGATTATCTGCAAATGTAACTTTGTAATCCTATACATTTTTATGGGGTTACAAAGTTAGTTATGCTGTTGATGTATCTAGGAAACTGGAACGAAATTGCAAAATATTTAAGTTTTCTCTTGATTTCTACACTAAGCACTAAATGTATTCTAAATTTGAAGCTTCTATGTCTGCTAGAAGTACCTTAGAGTTTTGGTGATCGGTCAGTGAGTGAGTGACAAAATTAAGAAACTTTGACTAGTTATAATTCTTCAACTACTGGTTCAAATTTGATGAAATTTGAAATATACCGTGTTTATACAATGCCTATCTCGTTACTAAAAATGCAGGCTTCTAGATCTATTCACAACGAAGTTATAGGGGGGTCGAAAATGGCCTGAACTGCTTCGAGAAAAGGATGGTACGGCCGTGCCGCTTTTTTGCTCGACTTGGCGGGGCACTGCCGTGCCCCCAGATGCATCACTCACACGCCAAACATGTATTAAATAAAAGTTATGCATAATTTATCTTGATCCATACGAAATAACGTCTCTTCTAAACTGTACCCGTGACAACTATAAGTGTCAGTGGCGTTGTAGGCACGACAGCTCATGACTACTTTAGACGTCGTTGGCGTTCAAAGGGTTAATTAACTAGAAATTTGTCACAATTGACGTACATTTTAATACTGGGTTGGTTCTGGAAAACGATATGAGCAATTTACCTATCGTGGATTTAAAAAAGGCCACCAACAGTGTGATGGCATTTTCTACTTCTTTTACTTTCGATTAATACTAAGCTGTCACAGAATTCCTGTACTTAAAAAAAAATATATAAATAAAAATAGCCTGGAGCAAATGTGTCGAGACAACCCCCTTTCGTCGTGTCTGTTAATATGTTAAGTTGTATGAAAAATAAATTTCTCCTCCGGTAAAAGGAGTGAAGGGTCCAAGCACATATGTAGATCAGGATCTCCTACTATAAGAATGTATTCTCACGCGTAAAGGACTTGGTGAACGTAAAAAATGCGAAGCGTGTCGCCACCAAATATCAAATACGGCGCTTAAAAATATCTAAAGTTCGAAGACTCTATTGTTAAAGGTCTTTAAACGTGCTGACATTTTTGAGCACCTTGTATGCTCTCACAATACATAGTTATTCGATGCTTACTGCATGTAGGGGAGCTTACGCACGCATATGATAAAAGTTTATTCTCTGGAGTCGAGCTTAGAGCGATTTTTACAGTCGGGAAAGAAATAGCTTTGTCCCGAGTTTTTCACAGAATTCCATTGAAAAATTCCAAGAAGTTGACAGTACTTAGTTACTTAGTTCTAACTGGGATGTCGCGTGGAATAAATTCAATAACTAAACTGAAGCCAATTTGCATTTTGAAGTGCACAGTTCCGTAGAGTTTTCCAGTAAAATCGTTTTCTAGCGATAAAAGGAGCACTAACAGAATAATTTACTCTAAACGAGTGGTTTACGGAGCTGTATTTTATTACTAGGAACCCTTATATTTCCCCTCTAAGTTCGTCTGAATGAAAACAACTCTAAGTATATTAGAACTTCGTAGTTGAAACATTGTAGGACTTCTTCCACGTATTTTCCACGCTTACGATTAAATAAGGAATAATATTAGGAGTATCTGTCCACAGAATATTGAACTACAAAGGTGTTATTTTCCAGATAGTTTGCGGTCCTTGACACTACCAGCTTAAAAAAACTATTCTAAAACTGAAATAATATATAATTTAAAGTGTGGTAGGCTCCGAAATTGTTATAAGCTTAATTAAGCTTAAAAGGTTATTTCATGATAAATTTACTTGCCACGCCAAGGGACGCGACTAAGGATTAATTTTAAGTTTTAGTAGAAATTGAGATTGTTTATTTTTATCAAACCGTATTTCTCGTTTAAGATAAGTTTGTATGCGGTAAAAACCGCAGCCTTCTCTAGATTGTAATAGTGCATTTTGCAGTACGGTACTTTAAAAACTTACTGTCAGTCTTTCCCTTAACGCTAAGTTGAATATCGTAAAAAGTTTCGGCGCGCGTGCTTGTGCAATTGACATTTTTGCATTTTATAAAAGAAGTCATTTTTCCTTCAAATAGTTTCGGTACAGTCCCTTCTACTACTGTGCCTTTCATTTTACTTTCCAACTTGTCCAAAAGTACCTGGAAAATAAATTAACTTCAGAAACAACCTCATATCAAGTTTATTTTAGCATGAATCTAATAAGATCCAGACTTGGGATAAAAAATTAACTTTCCAATCTTTTGTTGGAGTCTATTTTTGGTAAGGGCAAATAAAGTAGCTTCGGATTATGTCATTTTTATGTATCGTTAAGTTAAAGAATTTTAAACGTCTCGCGCATGTCTCAAGCGTGATCCAAGTTTCAAGATCCAAATTTTGCAAAAAAAACTTCACAACTCAGTGCCAAATTACCCGAAGGAATTCTTGAACATCGTGCTGCATAAATGAATCCAGGGTTTCCCAACCGAAGCTCTTAGTGAGTTTCTTGGTCGCCACCGGTTTGTCTGAGAACTGCAGGTCATAGAACACCCGCTGCAGGGCAAACGCTACTGAACAGGAGCTGTCGTCGCCCGTGGTCGGGATCTTGTACACCGCCTTGCGAAGGACATTCGTAAAGAACAGTGTCTGAAGCAACGAGTTCATGTAACACGTTGCGCCTTGGTTTTTCAACCCTAGAACCGACAAATAAAAACGCTTAGTAGCTGTGCTTTTCATTATTTGCATCGGCTGTATATACATAGTTATCACACTTCTCAGCAGCATTTCCTGAAGCCACGAAGATATATCTGACTGTTATTAAGTAGTGAATTACTATAGTTGTAACATATAAAGCGCTCTCGTGTATTACCAACACAACCAGTGTGCTTCTTAGAGTCCCAAGCCACTCCGTGCGGCGCCTCCGCCACCACGTGGGCTTCTATTGTGATGGAGTCGTCTTTAACTAGGCCATTTTCTGGGTCCATCAAGTCCTTCCAAGAAATAAAATGCGCGAATCCCCAGTCATCTTCTTTGCTGTCAAATTGATGATGATTAAGGCAAGTATTCAAGGTTGGCAACACATTTACCGTCGAAGGACTACAATTTCGAGATTGTAGTCTTGGGAATGCAAATGTCTGTGGTCTCAAATTCCACTTACCATTCGGTTGCCTGTGTAGCCGTTTGCTTTCTGCTTGCCTAAACATTAAAAAGGTCCTAGCACGAGCCGCATGAGTGCATGAAAGTTTAAAGGCAATTTTAATAATCAATCTAGCTAACTTTGTTGCGGTTTTGTGTAGTCAAAACTAGTAAAAAGTAATAAAATATTATAGGCATGATTATCTGCATTTTATTCTGGTGAATCTAAAAGCTCTCACATAATGATAACGCGGTGTGAATCAAAATCGGAACTTGTACAAAGTGGTTTGAACCATGCCGCGCTCGCTTTTGATGCCAGCATTCTAGGAACCCGATTTTTTGCAACACTACCTGTGGTACATGTGATGTAACTTCCTGCACACGTGCTCTCCATCCGGCTTGTGGGTAAGTAGCTTGAGCTCTCCCAGGCCATAGCACGACCACCCTGGAGCATCAGTCTCCCCATTGCACTGGAGGAACACCCCTAGAGCCTTCTCTTGCTGGCGGTCCGGAGTGGTCGTGTTCCGAACTAGCGTGAGGATCTTCCAGGGCAGACATCGGACGTGGCACGCTGGTGAAAGGACTTTTTCTTTTAGCTGGCTGATGTTATTGATGGTGAAACGAAAAGTTGCTTCGGGGCGCGCTATGTCCTCGTCTTCTTTTGGTGGTTCCTAGGTTAAATGAAAAAATATGACAGGAATTATGCAGGTCACATCAGCAAAAAAATATGTATACACAACGCAAACTGGACTACTGTTTGTATTTTGCTACAATAGTTTGTTCACAATAGGTGCAAAGAGTTTAGTCGGTTAGTTTGAGTAGTTACTTTGCAGGTATTTATAGAGGTTTCTTCCACCTTTATTATTCAGTATACAGCACATATCATTTTGGAGGAGAGTGATAGTTGATGCGAGTGTCTGATATAATAACTTTCACATCACTTGAGCCTACTAAACTACACCACTACGGATGATCCTACGGCTTCTTGAATGAA
This sequence comes from Acleris holmiana, assembly GCA_949316455.1. NCBI lineage: Eukaryota > Metazoa > Arthropoda > Insecta > Lepidoptera > Tortricidae > Acleris > Acleris holmiana. Next base: position 7,617,023 of record OX438770.1, on the reverse strand, counting down.
TGTCATACCCGAATGGCTTCTACTTCTTCTACCTGAGTAGGGTGATTCGGAAGTGCCTCAGCCGTTACGTTTTCGGCACTGCCAGTCTCAATCATAGCTCAGCGGTATCCAGGTACAGCTACAACCAACTCTTGGATTTAACCGTTTCATACCACTACGTTATAATGCACCAAGAAATATTCTATCTACTCTACCTTATTTTAAATGACAAAACATGATTGTGGTATCAAAATGTAAATAATAATTTTATAATTTTTTAGCCGATGACAAACGTCACCTTCCGATTTTTTGTCATGTTTTGACGTGTTCTGCATTTAAATCAGGCAATAGATAATTACTGGCGGCCGCAACCTCTTAGGGCCTCCTGGGGTTTTTTATAATCCTTAATGTTTGACGTGCTGGTTTCTCTTAATTAATCCTCTAGGATATCTATAAATAAAATTGAAGATACTGAAATTGTATGACACTATGAGACTAACAAAGTACTGATCTTTAAATAAAATAAATATGTAAACTAAACTTTGCTTTTTTAAATGTTTTCCCACCATTTGCTTAGGCTTACCTGATCTAGGATTAGGTAATTTAATTATGTTATGTAACGACGGCGACCGACGTGGTTAGACTAGTTGCTATGGGCCGATTGTTTAATCAGTAGTTAGTGAACTAATGGTTAAAAATCGGAACAAATTAGTACACCTGAACCAAGCTTTTTTTACTTTTTTAAATTGACTTCTAGGCGCAGGCGTGTTTTCTTTTTTATTATTTTATTTAATTCCTTTTATTTGAGCTTGTGGCGTTGATGTTGTCTATGTATCCTAGTATGTATGAATTAAGCTAAATACATGATTATTTTTGTCACGTGCTCAGAGTGCAAGTTAAGAGTTTTTTTGAGCCTTGGTGTGTAAGATTGTCCCCCCGATACTTTACCATTTACTTTAGTCGATAATACTTGAATGCATTAGACCTTATGTATGACCTGCTTGTACATAGATAGTCATAATGGGAATGCCTGTACAATATGTGGAGCGACGTCCTACTTTATAATCAGAGCTAGGCGGCGCTGGATGGCTTAATTAAATCTTCGTCATCCGCGACGACATTATTCCGAGATTGACAGATCGACAGGGACAGCGCTTTAATTAAATCCCATTAATTAACACTGGCAATTAAAATTCCAGCTTCCGAACAATAGCGAAGTGGATGATTAATTGTACATGCGATTGAGTCAAAGATAAATACACCGTTTTAATAATCCATGCAATAAATGTTTGGCACTCAAAAGGAATTGGGCTCAGGATTATGCCGAAATAATATAATTTGTATAGAATTGAGGATAGATAATAATTCAACACCGTTGCTCCGTAACAATTTGATACAATGTTTTATAAGAAGAATTCTTTTGTGTTTGCGGAGGAGAAACTTTTACTTGGTAATTAAGGAACGTAAGCGACTTTCAGAGGCGCCAAATGTTTTTGTTCTTTGTCTTTGATTAGCTCCGAAAATATTTGTTTTTGCACACTAAAAGGAATACAATGTTTGTGTAAGAAAGTGTAGCGAGGCGGACCGGCGGAATTATCGGAGGATTCGGGGAAGGATCCAATCGCCCATTAGAGGGGGATTAGCTCCATTAACCTTTATGGAAGCTTCAGCTAACGAATCGTTGGCGGCAAGCAGCAGCTCTGGGGTCAATAATTAAACGTTAATAATAAACTGATATAACAATAATTGTTAGGGTTTCTTGCGTCCCTAGATCGTTTTTGTGGGATGTCAGACTACATGTTTCATAATAATAAAATAATACTTGAGGACGCTCGTGACTTTGTACGTAATGCGTTTCCCGCTTCTTATTTGTTAAACTAAGAGGTAAAAACTGCTAGCAATATTATGTAGTTTTTTTTAATGATTTACGATTTAGACATATTCTTGACGCATGTATGTTGAAAATTGTCGAGAGCTCATCATTGAGTCAAGTAGTGATTCAGGTGGGTTCCGTCGGTTTGGCATATTTTTCATCGGTTTGGTATTAGGCATGACATGGCTCACACAAAGGTTTTACGATAAATGTTGACATTGCAAAAAGCGTATTATAATTGATAATTATTTAAAGTTTTGATTGAGCGAATTTTAAATAGTACCTATACCTCAAGTAGCAAAATTTTATGTTACAAGTGTCCTAATCCCTTAAAAGGATACGATCGTCTTCGTACTACTTTTATTTCTGTAATTTTACTATTTTTGTAATGTTTTTCTTTTAGTACAATAAAGTGTTCATATACATAATAAAGGCAAAGCCGAATTTTGCTGTGCATTATGTCATGTTGCATAACGATCATGTTTCTTTGCTTAATTTTATGGTGAATACGTGTATAGTGTATTGTGTTTCTGTTTAATGAGATTCATATAAGGATTAATTAGCTAACAGACTTTATGCGTAGTGAATACTACTCGTAGCACGAAACTTGATTATGCCAAAATAGTTTATCCTCTCGCGATTGCTTAAAGTTATTATGGAATATAGAACTATTATTAAAAGTAAGTTCTGTAATGCCAAAATATTCAGTGATATGTGATATGACATCTGGCTATTATATGTATTGTGTTATGGTATTGTGTTCAAATCGGCTCCCATTACTTTCAAGTAAATGAGATCTATCAAAACGTTGGCTTTACGAAACACGTCAAAGGCAATATTTTACCCCAGTAGAGTACAGGCCTTGGGCTGATACACTCGGTAAAACAATATGTACAATACAAATACGCTTTATTGAACACCACACAAAGAAAAATAAACAAGGAAATTAAAAAACATGAAATTCTTACACGGTAGACAATTGGCGGTCTTATCATCCATTTCATCAAACTTTTTGTTCTGCTGAAATCAAACATTATGGTTTCAGCAGAAAATAGCGTATCAGGGTATCTTAAACATTATTTACATAGGTTAGATTAGGTTAGATGTTTAAGGCCCGATTCGACCAAACTTTTATACCGGGGTAAACGCTTACTCTAAGATTAGTAATGTCAAAAAATGACAGTTTTCTATGGCATTTTGACATTACTAATCTCAGAGTAAGCTTTACGCCCGTGTAAAAAGTTTGGTCGAATCGGGGCTAAGAGCCTAAAAAAGGAATTCAATGAAATGGTACACCCGATCTAATCGCTATAGGCGATTTCTTCCAGACAACCTTGCGGCCTTGGATAGAAGAGACCCAGCAACATAAACATTTATATAAAGTAGACGGTGCAAACAAGGATACCCTTAAAGGAAAACCTTATTGCTCTGACATGTTTCCATATTGACAACGTTTTGATAGTCCTTATTTAATTGACAGTAATAGCGGCCAAGTTAAAAACAATACGATATCACTTCAAAGGCTATATTGTTTTACATTATGGAATGCAAGCCCAGGGCCTCTATTCAACTGCGTTATAACGATATCGTTTTTGACCTGTTTCCGTATTGTCAACGTTTTGATAACTCTTATGTCATTTACAATAATGGTGACTGTGACATAAACGATTCTTAAACGTGTCAAACACGATATCGTTTTAACGCACCTGAATAGAGGCCCTGGTAGCCTGTGAGCTCGTTTTGCCTTCTACATGCCATGAAAAAGAACATTATTATAACGATTGCATTTATCGTCGCGTTGACAAAATAAGGGCTGTAAATAGAAATACTCAACGTCCGTAGTATTTCAATGTTTGCTCAAGCCCAAGAGCCAGGACCACGATGCGATGTTTCGCTACGAGAGCCGCGTAGCTCGGAGCTCGTAGCGCTCTGCGCTTTGTAGCGAGAATCCGCTACGAACAATGTTCACGCTAATCCTTTGTTGGCAATTATGGAAGTGTTAACGCATTCGGAGTCGTGAACAATTGTACAGACAGCAATATAAATGATTGCCACAGTTTAGTTGCTTCTCACTTTCTAATTGAATAGATAATTGTAGAATATCGAGTCTATTTTTAAACATGACATGCGAAGTGTTGTTATTTATGAAGCTTAACGCAAATGCGCGTTTTCCAAAAAAAGTACCTATAGTTAGGGACAAAAATTAACAACGGTAATTTTTCCATTACTTCACGAAAATTAGTCATAATTTTATATACTGTCCTTATACGCCAATAGGTGATATTTGGAATTAAATAAGCATAGCAGATTCAAACCTCACCTGTTAGTAATATGGTTGAACTTGCTACAGTTTTGTCTGAGATACCACTATTTCTCTTAAAGCAGTAATAGTTAATTTTTGTACGTAATGGAAAAGTTCCCGATGTTAATTTTAGTCTTTAACTATAGGTACTTTGTTTGGAAAACGCCCAGCGACGCGACGCTATGACCTAACTAATGTCTCGTTAGTCAGAATTGGGTCACACATACAGCTAATAGGTACGAGGGAACAAAATACCATGGAGAATGGCAATGATTTCGATCTGTATGTATGTATGTACATACAGGTCAAAAACATTACCCTCCTTGTTCGGCAGTCACGTACAAAGGATAGATGATGCTGAAAAAGTACCTATGGTTAACCAGAGGAACCATAGGTACTTTTTTAGGAAAACGCCCAATTAAGTCAGGAATCTATAATGAACGTTCTAATTGATTTAACCTAACCTGAACTTAAGTTAGATTTCAAAATAGTAGATTGTTCAACAAGGGACTAAAGTAAGCTGAACTTCGAGTGTCATTATGGCTTTCTAGTCTAGAGTTAAACACTCTGCTTTCACATTGACTGCGAGAAAAATAAATCTTAAATTAGAATTTTGTTATTACAAAGACTTAAGTGACTGTTGAACATTTTGTTAACTTAGTACTTCTTAAATGTCAATTCAAAAAACTGTCACTTTAAACATGTCGGCGTGTCTAATTTTTTTGTAAAAAAATGCGCTATCATTTTCACTCTCAATCCGACAGCGTAATGCAGAAAGAGACAGCTACAAGGTTGTTTTTGGGGTTATAACATTACAAATAATCCATACATAACATTTCTGAACCGAAGACTGAGGCGGAAAAGGTAGTATGCCCTGCCCTGCAACTAGTAGCTGCTATCAAATCAATTGACCTTTTGGAAACGTTGAAACTTTAGCTGTAACAAAAGTTCTGAGTTCGTAGTTTAACTCTAGCGCAATTGAACTAAGTGATTCCAATTTCTCTCAAGTTACAGGACAGCGGCTGAGTTTTTAGTTTAAGAGGGCAAGTATCATTTCAGCTACTAAATAGCAAGATAGTTCGCACGGAAGTCACCACTTGTTTTTTAAATGAACGTGTTGAGTTTCGAAGTCCAACTAGGTCATCTCTCTCTCTGTACGTAAAATATTGACCTCTAGTAAAACTTGACGTTGGCGTCACCATCGACAGTCTCGATGGAGCCTTAACCTACAATATATACAAAAAAATCTGCAAATTTCCTAAAAAAGCACATAATCAGTTTATTGTTGTCTAGTACCCATAGCATAAGCCTAGAGTTTAGTCTGGGACTAGGTCAATTTGTGTGACATTGTCCCCTGATATTTATAACGAATTATTCAGGCGAACTATCACGACTAAAATATCGTTGGTTGTTGAGTGAGATGCGTCGAAAATGTCTATACGTACTAAAAATCTTGTAAGATTCGTAATAATAACACTAGCTTTCAATAAAAATCATCATACTTGTGGTTTTTATACATATATTTTTTGAGTTTGTTGGTAGTAACGGTGATGGAATTATACTCTGAGCCTGGTCTGCTTAGGGAATGCAAATAACCGGTTATTATCAAATTCGAGTAAGCAAAAGACGGTTAATAGGGCGATTCTTTGGCGTTTAAACCGCCTGTCATTGTTGTTTTCAATATATTGACAAAAATAATTATAACTACCAGGGATAGTTAGAATAAAAGACGTGTTAATTATATCTGGAATAATATGCAAAGACCAAAATGACGGCGGTTAAAACGCCGAAGAATCACCCAAAATCGGTTTTAACCGGTTATTTGCAATCCCTAGGTCTGACGTCTTCACGCCGCGCCCGTCTCCCAATGAGGGTACGACACTATGGAACGCCAGGTGCACCGGTCTAAACATACAACTTTCGCGTTCTCTACATTCATTAATGTCTCCATGCACGTACGTCGGTTTCGGATGCTTTTGTAACACTCGCTTACAATGGGCCTAGTAAGAAGGCTCAAGGTCATTCAAAGGGCGTAGAAAGAATTTATATATTTGACATGATAGATCTATAGTTAGGCTTTGATCGTACGGCAGTTATTATGCTTTTTAAATAAAACATCCTCACACGATAGCTTTCAACGGAATGAAAATTCAATCAATTGAACATTCGCATTCCATAATTGTAAGGAGTTCCCGATTATCCTTAGATGGAATCCATCGTAATTACAGTCCTAACATCGCAATACCTAATGGTTCTGATAAATGAACCCGAGTACGGAAAATTGCCTCCGTTTCTTCGCCCGGCATTGACGGCTTCGTGGAGCAAAAAAATCTCTTCCATCGGATTCCAATCAGACCCCCTCATTTATTGCAATTGGCTGATGGAGGAAGGTTCTCTTGAAATGCGGACAATTTCTCGACAAGCTTCGATTTTAACTTCGGCCGCGCCATTTTGAGATTAGGATGGATGCTCAGTTTATTTTATTTCATTTCTACAGTTTATGAAAATCAAAACATGCAGGATTGTAATTGTCTTAGATGAAAAATTTGGCACAATCTACATAATATGAGAGGCCTTAGCATATTTGCTTATTGACTGTATCAAATCCATTGTAACCGGCTCTCAAATTAATAATTGTGATTGATTGCCCACGTTTTATTACTAACTGAGGCTAGAATCACAACAATCCTGATTTACTTACGAACACTAGATCATTATACTATAACATTTATATTCGAAACAGTAAGCTGCTAGCGGTTTTTTGGTTTATTCCCTGAAAGCGTTTCCTTAATGTGTATTAGTCAGATTGTCTTTGTCACTATACGGGATGTTTAGTAAACGATTACGATTTCATCAGTGTAGATAAACACATAGACATTAATTTACTTACAGTGTAAGAGAAATTAAAAATTATCTTGGGTTCGGGAAACTTCAGCAAGACTTGTATAAGAGCGAATGAGATACTTAATTTTTAGAAGCTATAATAATAAAAAAATATTTATTTCAGGCTGTACCCATATTCTTTATATCTACATCGTACAAAACAAACGACCATTAATTAGTACTGTCATTAAGTCTACTTCACATGTGAGTGTCATCGATAGGGTTGATAATCGTTAACTGAGTTAGAAAAAGTGAATAACGATTACTTTTAAGCATTGTAGCTAAAATTTTGCTTATCAAAGGCTTGTTGAGTGCATTTTAAAAGACTTTCGTCTGAACTACTCTGGGCCTGTCACTTTTCTAACATTGTCTGATAAGATTTTTATTTAAGACGTTCGTTTCTTATTTGAAACTAAAGAAGTAGCAGTCGCGTCGGTTTAAGTATTCAACAGTTGTAACTAGTGAAGAATCCACGGCGACCTGCTTCTACGTGCTCTGTTAAACATGCCGGCGCTGAGACGTCATTTCCGTCGACATCAAAAATAGCATCCGCAATTTTCTCATTTAAATTGAAGTTGTGCAAAATGAAACAATGCTCTGAACTTTTTATGTTTTATATTTTGTAGAACAAATTAAACAAGAAGGCAAAGAGCAGTGTTTGAATGGGTGTGTACGGTGCGGGGGCAACCGGTGAAATTACTAGCATAGAGGACTTCCATTTAAGTCCTCAAGGGATTTGCAGTCTAAATTGTCATCGTGAGATTCAGAGTTCGTTTTTTATCAGGCGCTCGTTTGCCTTGTTTTGTCCCTGCCAGAAAAAAACCATTTACTTAATTTAAATACATAAACCGTATGGCAGGATTATTGTAAACTAGCGGCCTGCCAGTGCTTTCGGCCCCGCTGCAAATTTCTGACATTCCCGATGGACTTTTTTTTTTCTTGCAAACATACCTTGTTCTGGCAATAACGAATACAACAAAAAGAAACCGGTTTTGGTGCAGTTGTTCAAAAGTTGTGCGCGTACATACACTTGAGTGAATTATTTTTATTTATAAACATTGTGCCATAAGGGAACGAAATGGCAAGATTCAATGGATGCCGTCCAACAGGAAAACAAAATTTTGCTACCATGTTGGTGACACACTTCAATGTAAAAATGGGCAAAATATAACTAAGAAATGCGAAGATCACACACAATACAGTAATATAACGTTGATCTCTCTCTCGATGTAAACAATGTCTGGTCCTCTTACTAGATTTAGAGAGGTAGATTTTTGACGTATAACAGGCGTACTTACTTTATAAACATCTTTTATCTTTAATCTCCACTGTAACTCTGTCTTTTGGACCAATTTTAATAAACGGTTATGATTCCTCCGAGACGTGACAGTGTTATAGGCTATATAAAAAATATAAGGGGACCGTGGCGATAGTCGCCGGTCGGGTCTGAGTTAAATATTCGCTCTCTCTCCTGGAGACGAACTTTTGCTGACGATGTGTGGATCATCAACTTATCAAGCTTACATTAAAATTCAATAACAACCAAAAATCCAAAATCCATTATGATGCTTTTTAGGGCTGCCTATAACGTAAGTTTTGACGCCGGAGAACATTTTTTTTTTTTTTGTTTTTTTTTGCAACGTAAGGTATATGCGTTATTATTTTTTGCAGTCTTCATCTTCTCCTTTTTTTTAAAGCCGTCCACCGCAATGTTCCGAAGTTTCGCCAATGTCTAGTGAGTAGAGTAAAACAGTAAACAGAATAAATCAAAAGTAAAAGCCGGACATCTTTCAATCGGCCATCTTCCCTTCCCGAAGGTTACCTGAAGCTCTAAGTACAGTCATCCAATAAAAATGTTAAGCATACTCAGAACCTCCTCATTGTGAAAATCGTTGTCACCATCATGCTTGTTGTTTGACGATCAGTTTGGAGTTTATTATGACAATTCACTAAAGTGCTTAACATTATCGCTGGAGTACTATACATTTCAAGTACGTATTCGTATATTTCTGGTACGTAAAAAACCTGGAGTACCTATTATTAGTCTTAAGCGCCATAACATGTCTCTCAGGCTCTTAGCGCAGTTTTATATACTTACCTTGACATTTCGCCAGACCTTGCAAAAAGTTAAACTTTAATGGAACCATGGAGCTAAAAACCTCTAAGCACACTGCAGTGTTAACGTGTAAACTTGAATGATAAATGCGGGTCCGCGCGCGCCGTACACGGATCGGCTTTTAGCGGCCCTGTCCACCTGCTGCCGAGACTATGACGCATTGCCGTTCATTATAAAAGAAAACACTCAAACTTTGCCATGGACTTAATAAATTATTACGACACTTTCTAGAAGGTAATAAAACAATCATAGGTGTTTTTTGAGAACGGTAGATTTTTTGTTCGGTTAAGAGATAAAAAGTCACGTAGAAAATGTTATTCAGGAATTATAAAAGGTTGTCAGGATTTCGTAAATAAAAAAAAATGTATTTTACTTAAATTAAACTCAGCTAGTATTCCTGACAGTCTTTTCATCTGTTGTATGAAGATGTGCCTTGCCTTTAAGCTACAAAGCTTATGTTAGACCATAATTAACCTTTAAACATTCAAACGTAAAATTGATTTAGAATACTATTTACATGAGCATTTGTACTTTCATTTTCTTTTTTAAACATAAGTAATTTTCTGATATGTGCACAATATCTATTTTTTATGGCAAGAAAAAGACACCAAGCCCTCAGGCCACGTGATGAAGTTGATGAAGTAGGATCAAAGATCCATAGACATTATACAAGAGAGGAGATCTCAAAAGCAACGTTCGCCCACTGTGCACAGACAACGTGCTATCTCAAAATACAAATCCTTGAAAACCCTTTTCGCAAAACTTACCTAATCAACCCGATCGCGATCTACTCTTTGCTTCCCGGGAATACTTACAACAACCCGCACATATCCTTAATAACTTACTTTAAAATATACTACAATGTCCTAGTTACGTAAGTTTCCTTATACCATTTTTACCTCGAAACACTTTTAGCGGCGATTACAGTAAGATTACTACTGACAGAGAGTTTGCCTTCATTTAATTTTCAACTTTAATTTCATACAAATAAAGCAATTTTCAGAATACTGTTACCCAGGGTTACTAATGTCTTGCACAAAATTTATTCGCACATTTTCGTTTCGCATAGCAACCATTGGCACAATCATCATTTCGCACAATTGCTTTTTGCCTAAATTTCTTGGCACACTATCATTTCGCACAATTTTCTTTGGCAGAATAATACATTGGCATAATGTTGATTAGAACAATACTCCTATGGCCGAATAATCGTATCGCCGAAATTGTTATGGCATAATAATCATTTCCCACAATTTTCATTACAATTTTAATTTAGATTTAGATTTAGATTTAGAAGGAAGTTTTTCTGGGCAGATAAAAAAAAATAACCTTGAAGGCCAAGGCGGGAGCTGAGCTCCCGCCTTGGCCTTCTAACCTAACCTATCCGAGTCGGTTCTGCCCTGATTCATCTTGTTCATTCGCTACAAATAAGGAAATTCTGTCTCCCGTAGGTAATGCGGAATGTATATTGTGCTACAGAAAATTCTGCGATATAAAATTCGGCGGAATACATATTGTGCTACAGAAAATTCAGCGGTATAAAAGTCGACGATAGTAGTAGTATGCTATTAAAATTTGTGCCAAATGAATATTATGCGACATAATAATTGTGGTAAATATATAATTATGCGATGGTATCATTCGGCTGAAAGTAATTGTGCGAAAACGGTTATGCGAAGTGTATTTCGGACAACAGAGATTGTGCAAGATAAGGGGTACCCTGTTACCCATGCCTACTGATTTAGTAATAAGTATTTTATTCGTTTGAGATTAAAGCTGAAAATTAAATGAAGGCAATCCATCTGTCAGTGGTAAACTCAAAATAATTCTACTGTACTCCTATAGTAAGGAGTATGGTTAATTGACCTTTAATCAAGGTGCAGTTGCTTTCAAATATATCCACGGAGACAAGGTGGTCAAACATATATGAACACATCCTAACTTCTTTGACGGTATAGATTTCGATTATGGTCAGTCTTATCTATTCTGATTTATTTGGCAACTGGACTGGAATTGGAATTATCCCATTTATTTATGAATAAAACAATAAATCATAAGCTGATATGATACAAAACACAGTCATACAAATTAGAAAGCAGTGTTGCATGATCATGCAATGTTATGTTAAAAAAAGATTGCTTTACATTAAGCTAAACATTTTATACGGTATAATATAATATTCAAAAACACATTCACTTCATTCTTTTGGTTCACATAACAAACACCGTGAAGCAGACAAAACTGCGCTGACGCGGATTGTTCGCTGCTGCGACGTTCGTTGTTGTTGTTCATTTGAACGCCGAACAATGTGCGACAGCGACAGTTGCGACCGTTGTCTTCCTCCGTTCATCCCCGTAACGAGTGGCAGCTTTATTGTGTTCTTACGGCACCAGCAGAATGCCAATTGGAATACTGAATAAAATTGCGGTACTGAGTAAGTTTTCAAGTATCTATTCATTAGATACCTAGATAGCCACAGATTACACTGACAAGTACAAAAGGCGCTTTTGTTAACGTATCAGCGTTTAGTTAGCTCAAACGTGCCTACTCTGCGTTTCCATTTCTATCGCATAAACGTTCAAACGTTTGCATTCATTCTTAGGCCCGTATTAATAAACCGATCTCGGTTTAAATGCCCGTGTCAAGATACGTCAAAAATGTAATTTTTCCATGGTTTGACGTTTACTTTGACGTATCTTAAGATGGGCATTTAAACCGAGGCGAGTTTATTAATACGGCCATAACTTACACGAGCCCATATAAAAGTCACACTCAAAATCAACATTATCTGGTCAAACATAATTTGATAGTTTTTGCAAAGTGCTGATTTATACTGAGATAATTAGATGTTCATGTTGAATGAAGTCAATCAACAACATAGGATCAAGAGGTAAATTCTGTTGTTTAAACTACACTGTCTACATACATACATACCATCACGCCTTCATTCCCAGAGTGGGGTAGGCAGAGCTACCAGAAATTTCAACAACTACAAAAAGAGTTGTTGGTAATTCTGTAACCACATTTTGCACAAACAGGCTAAGGTGTTTACCAGTGTGTTAGTGATAGGTTGCAAGCCCATCGCCTAACAGTACAAGAAGCCTTAATTCCCTTAGTCGCCTCTTACGACTTCCACTGGAAGACATGGAGTGGCACTATTCTAACCCGGCAACTACACTGTCTAATATTTATTAATACAATGGTTCAAACTTAGAGGAAGGTACGCTTTTGAAAGAAGATCGGAATGTACCTACTCATGTAGTTGTGTAAGTAAATTAAGCTATCTTATATTTGTTCCCAATACTAGGAATTATAATAACTATCAGAAGTACCAAAACTTCCGTGTCAGAATACTGAAAACTAGCATAACTTGGCAACCTAACTTATTCTTCTGTGCAAATTTTCTCAAAGGTTAACTTAACAAACGTACAAATCCCGGAAATAAGCAACTCAAAGGGTAAATAGAATTCTCAGAAAGGTATCGCCGGGTTGGAGCCCGGCACCATTAAACTATATCCGGCACAGTGCTATCTGCAGCTTAATCTATCGAGATGGCAGCGCCGATAGCACAAAAGGACCAACGCCATTTACGTAAAACAAGCAAGCCCGACGACAAATCTACCGTGCAGATGTAATAGATAACGCTGTAAGCAGATTAACATCTCGTCCCCAAGGTTGCGCAAAAGGACTCGGCAGGAAATGAAGGTTGTCTGTGGGCTGGTACCATTTCCGTGGGCGACCGGAAGCGGCGGTCGCTTAGCGCGCGCCATTATCGCAGTACTGCCAACACTACTGAGAACTCCGCTTTGTCTGCGGTATGACTCGCTTGTCTATGACAGCATATATAGCGATCTTTTGTTTGTCATTAACGCTTGGATACACAATGGCGGTTGTATTATGGGGATACGGAGACTTTATTTTGTCGATATTATCTTTCGCAAATAGTGTTTTTTGGTAAGCTTGTTTTAACATGTAGAGTTTGTTTAACGGTATCTTTAAAACATTTACATTTAAATGATAAATACATGTACTTTACATATTAAAAGTATATTGAGTTTGCTTTAACCTTTTATTTTAAACATCCTTATCAATAATTAATATACCTATAAGGTATATAGTCTTGCTATATTTTGATTACTAGCTACAGTATGATGCACAACTTTAAAAAAACAATATTTGCGACTAAATAATAAATTAACATCAATGTAAAAATACGCAAGATGCTCAACTCCCTTTTTTGTTTTATCTTCATAAATATTTGTTCTGCGCAAGTTTACTAACGTTTTTGGGAAAATTACTTGGATATTGCTTACATTATTTTAAATTACATCGCGTTTCTTTAGTTTGAGGCTCTTCATTCGCTTTTTTAGTGTTCTGTAGTCAACTTCTGTCCACGGGTAATCTCAGAGACCCGTGGCAGTAACCTGTAATTTGGAATATTTATACATTTAGGTACTTAAGTTACACAAAAAAAATGTATAATAAAAACCAGAGAAAAAAATATACTGTCGGGTATATCCCATTTTTTTACATTATGACATTGTGCACTGGTATGATTAGTTAATTCTGAAAACAAATAATTTAAAAAAGGCGCCTGCCATCCCTTAAAGAGTTTAAAAAAGAAAAACAAGCTTTGCAATCAATGTGACAATATGCCAAACATAAAATGGAATCAAGAGATAGCCAAAATTGTATCGTATGGGGACTTTCTCAAAATTATGTTCCACAAAACTGGGTTTGCTTGTTTAAATTCATTTCAAGGCATGGCAGGCGTGATTTTTTTTAATCTAACCTAACCTAAACTAACAACTTTTAACGGAAAATTGGTTTATTATTTTTGTTTTTTGGGATAGTTTTTCGTGTTTGGAGTAAAGGCTTTGGAACCCTACGTGCGATATCTAAGTGAAGTGATAGATAGTCTAGAACCAAAATTATATCGTCCAACATGAAACTCCTCTTGAGTTGCTGACGCAATGCTCACAAGCCGCACTTAAGTTTAGCATCGACGCTACTCGACTCGACCTAACTAACGATGCTTGTTAGTTCGCACTTTATACAACGTACCATTTTATTGAACTACTATTCAAATCAAAGACTTTTCACCTAAGTCGTCGCAGAAACTGGGGACCAAAAGTTGCTGCGTAGCTTGGGCGCCGAAGTCTGCCCAGCCAAGTTGGATTTGACGATTGACCTCTTCTTGGTTCTGGAGATTAGAGACGTCTTTTCACTGACAACCACTGCAGTTTCAGGTTTAAGGAGGTTCTAATATAGCCCATAAAACTCTTATGGTTGAATATTAATCCAACGACATCCAGCACATTAAAATCCATCAAGACGTTTAGCCTACAGGTCACCAAAACCATAAACACATGCAAACATACACCCAAAAAACATTACGCTACTTCTTGCATAGTTGGGGGAAAATATAACACAACTATAGAAATACATAAGGTTGTTAAAAGTTACCGAGAGAATTTAAATTAGGTTCATGTTACTACTACTGCGTATGTACAGGCAACTTAACTCCTTGAAGCAGTAATACTGTCTGATGTTAAAAACCTATCTCTCTTTTAGTTTATATTGTTATTATCTTAAGGAATATCACAACGAAATATTTACTTGTTACTTTATTATTAATATTGAAAACCAGAAATACACATTTTGTACAAAAGAAATACTTTTATCTCGGGGCTTCATTGAAATGCAGAGGCACATCCGTGCATCTAAACCAATATTATAATACTTAACCCGGACCCTTTCACGGGTCGGCTGAATGTGTTATTACTGAAAGCCTGGGAGGCTTATAAGGAGTGTCCGGAATTCCCAACTTAGTAAACCGACCTTCTGACCGCGGCGCGGGTAGATAAAGTTGTATTTTATTTGGGACACCATGTATAAGCAGGATGAGTGTTGGCTTTAAGTGGCCAGGAATTGGGGACTTATTGGATACGTGGAGTAATACGATCGCTTGAGTACCCTTTAAGAATGTTGGCGGTATAGTTTTGTTTTAGATCGCGTTTAGGTACACTTCAGAACACTTGCGGTGCTTGTCCAATACTATTTGAAATAAAGTGCTTAATTAAGGCTTAGTGAAGAACGTCGGTGTTCCCGACTCGGAGTCGAATCGTACCAAGTTCGAACTCGAGCGGTCTTAGTTATGGTAACTTTTCGGACATGGAGACGATGAAGGAAAAACATCGTGAGAAAACCTGCTCAGTGAGTAAGAGAGGTAAAAGTTGCACATTGGATCAAAGTGTTCCAGCTTAAAGTTTCCAGCTAATTAGTAATTAGCAACAAATTTACACCAAATGATGTAAATTACCTATAAATGTGAGGTAAATCTGAACTCAACCTTATTTACACTACACACGTGCACCCGACCTTATAAATGTACTCGGATACGTGTTACTTAGCCAATCTTTTACGATTGTAAATAAAGAGACGGCTCTTCATTTAAGACCCGCTACGTTTCCACGAAGGTCTCAGTTTAGTTTAAATGTAAATGCAACTTAGTCAAATGTAAATTTTGTTTATTAGAAGAACTGTATAAAGAACTGAACCACGATGAAACCTCATAACTGTGTGAGGTTCTCGCCGTCAAAACTTTCTAATTACTTTATTTAAATTTAATCAAAATAATTAAAAAAAAATAATGTTTAATTACAAAGAAATACGGCCCAACACGAGACAGTGTTCTTTGATCGAGTATGAAATTTCCAAACGTAATTTTAGTCATACGTAAGAGATAATTATATTATTTTTATCTGTATACACATACTAGCTGTTGCCTGGGACTACATCCGCGTAGAAGTCGTTTATCGCTATTCCCTCGGGAACTGTGCAATTTTTTGCCATAAAAATTATGCCTATGTCCTATTCCAGACTATGATCTATCTCTGTGCCAAATTTCATGCAGATTCGTTGAGCCATTCTGGCGTGATTAACTAACAAACATTCATCCAAACTTTCACATTTATATCATTAGTAGGATTACTAGGATAGTAAGAATGTATTTTTTTAACACAGTTGCTCAAAAAGTGGTACTTTTCGTAGCTGTATATCGTGCGGAAAGTTGGATATTCCGCACTAGTGCGTTATAGTTTTCCATTTTTTTTAAATATAATTTTGTTTCAACTTCCAAGCCGTGCATCCAACCAAAGAGTTTGAATGTTCAACCACTTTTTGATTACGTCATTTAGCATTGAGACTATACATAGGTAGGTAATATAATATTATATATTATTATATATTAGATATTAAAATATTAAAATTAAATACAAACATAAATACATACACACATAAAATGTATCTAGGTAATATTAAAAAAAAACAGCTCTCATCAAGATGGCTGAATCTGAATTAGTATTACGAATGATTAGATAGTTGCGTAGGTATTAAGGTGAATTCATATTACACCATGCCAAAACCGGGCCCAGCCCAGTACGGCGTAATGTGAATCAACCTTTATGCATTACCGCTGGTTAATAGAGTATTGTACTTTTTGATTTTTAAATATAGGTAATTAAATTACTGTGACTTTTTTTTTTTTTTAGTCACAACCGTTGCCATTTCATAAAGTCTGTGTCAATTAAAAGTAAAATTTTCTCTTGTAATAGTTTTATTTACTGATTTATTATTGTTTTATGGATATTTTTTCGCAAATGTATTAAAAAACGTCGTTTGATACACGTGCGGAACTGTCATTTTAACTCGTCCCGAGTCTTGTCCCTCGCTTGCAGCTCGGGCCAAGATACTTCGGGACTCGTGTAAAATGACATACTTTCCGCACTTGTATCAAAATGTACTATTACAAGGACATTGTTACGAGCGCCTAACTTGTAAAGTTACAGCTATGCAAATAAGCCGTGTGAATATTGCGCAATATGAAGTGAACAATATTCACATACATATAATATAGAACATTTATATATAATTGTGACCTACATTCACACGGGCTTAGACAAGTAGCATTTTGGGATCTTTAAAGATCACGGAAGAACTTTAACAGTCAAAGAACATGACATGTGTAGGCTGATGTTAAACCCGTTTAGTTTGAGTGCTAAACTCATTAACTTTTGTAGAATGCATCTTGTCTAGCCCAGCTGTTCTTTAGTCACAGAATGGAAGTGTAGGATCTAGTAAGAATCCCTGTAAATAAGATATAAAAGGCTACTTTATTTCTAGTTCCTTGAAGCAGGAAGTCGGAGTTTAATTTCGCGCCTAAGGGATGTCCACACTGTCCTTTTATTGTTCAGGGAAAAACATGGCGATAAAATCATGTTACAGAATATGATTAATAAGTAAAGTAAATTAAATGATTAATGAAAACTAATGATGGTTAGTAGGTATAATATTATTAAAACCGCTAAAGCGTGCTTAAGTATAACTAAAATGAATTCTTTTACACAATTATCAAAGGATTCGGACACTGTCAAACTCCCGGATTAATTCCAGAAGTTAGATCATGTTTGAGGGAAATGAGGAAATACTTACTGATAAATTAATTAAACGCGGACACAGACGTACAACCATGTAGTTAGCTAAAACTTTATTTAAAAAACGTATATTTAAAACAAATTCAATCCTTTTCAAACGACGCTTGCAAACTAGTTGTGTATACAACCCTATAGTCGGTACCGCCCAATTATGGACACGTTAAATTTTACATAGTTATATAGTGGTCAATCAATTGGTGTTTTACTCTACATAGTTTATATATCAGTACGACACGTTTGTAGTATTTTTGATCTACAAGACACCTTACTACATGCTTTTTATTTACATTTACGTAATCTGGATCATCGATTGAAAATACTATAAACGTAAAACGTGAATCAACCTGTGAATAGTTTAGGAGTTTATAGCGACCACCCTATTTCCTTTATGTAAAGTCTAGATCTAACGTTGTTACTCGTGGATGCATTCATACATAATTATAGCGTTAATAATCCAATTAAGCCAGTGCTCATTCGTCGATAAATGGTTAGAATGGATTACTCGTACCAGTCTTTCCGTCAACAGTCGTATCTTCAATTTGATAGCTGTAGCAGTTTCAACCGTACACGGTCTCTCCTAAGATCGAAGATGCAACGTAAATTTTAAAACATAAAGGTCCGTTTTTCACACAAAGCCAGCGTTGCTCTCAACTCCGGAGTTAGAGTTAAAGCGGTCCCGTTCCGAGTTACAATATCTGCACTCGGGATTGGGAACTGCAAACGGAATAAAATAGTTGCACTTAAAATTAAAACCAATAGGCTAAGCCGTTGATGTGTCCGGGATATAGTCATTCACGTCCAGGAATAGGAGATTCTATTATAAGGTAAACGAATTTATTTATGACTTGCTTTTTCCAACGACTCCGTTCGCGTTGAACTCGTTTATTGCTATTCCTGTTCATTTTTTCGGGATAAAAAGTACCAGACGTCCTTCCCCGGGACCCAAAGTATCTCCATATCAAATATCAACAAAATCGGTTCAGCGGTTTATCCGTGAAAGCGTAAGAAACAGATAGGCAGACAGACTGAGTTACTGTCACATTGATAATATTAGTATAGATGTATTTTTTTTAGATCGAATAGAGATAATGGTTTGATTTGTTTGATAATTTTCACAAAAGCATTTTTTTCATAGTAGGGAATTTTTACATCGTGTTCTTTCATAGAAGTTATTTGGTCTTTGTTCATGTAGCGATTTTTCATACAGCGTTTTATAATGTACGCGATCATTTTTTACGCATATTTTTCACATTCAAATAATCCAATAACACTGGCGATTCTTCACTCATGTTTTATTATTTAGGTTTTTTTATAAAAGTGTTTGATGCCAATGAGATGTGTCATTTTTGTATACATTTTATTCAGAGTTGAGAATAAATCCGCAAAAAACGACGACGATGACGATGGTTATATTAAAAACACCCAAAAAGCTATCCAGCCAAAGCAGCTCTTGAATAACTGCATAAACATTAACAAAATTAGCAAGAAGTCGATAATAATTACTAATAACTTGATTATAACGCCCCGTCGAGCTAAAATCTGTCCCGTACTAAAACGCAAACGCTTCCAGCGGAGCTAGTCCTGCGCGTCTTTAACTCAATCCTGGGCAAATGGCCGCCCGGAGCCCGAGCCGCGGTATTACGTTACAGAGGCGACAGCGGACGTCCATTTCCTCGGGCGAGGCGCTAACTCAATCACCGCTCTACAGGATTTTTCCCCTCCACGAATTCTCCTGTTCACACAGCGAGAAACGTGACCGAAGGACCAGACTGTCTGATGTCGCCCTAACAAAGTTCCCCGGTATTTCCCTTTGCTTTGTCCCTAAGTGGACCTCTCAGCTGTTTGCTCTCCACGGATTTTAGCAGCTTTTATTTCTTTTCTCGCTAAATGTAGGTACGTAGGACGTTGTACGGTTGCCACGAAACTTCAATCACAAATGACTCATTTGATGTGGCAAAATTAAGGAACAAATTTTATTTCTTTGATTTCATCTCAGACGTCAAAGAATTTCTATTTACGTTGTAAATATTGCGAAATTTTCAGTCAGGAAAGCGATAGCAATGAAAACGTATACACGAAGAATTCGTCTATGAAATGCGAATCCTATTGAAATATAGACATAAAAGTTTCTTAGAATGTATCCTAAATTAGAATTCTATGTTTCGCCAGAAGTTATACTTGTCAAGCCATACTCGGACAAAATAAATTTCTGCATTAAGATATTTTTCAATAAATAATGTTCTTCCTATCGGAATACCCAATATTTTCTAGGTAAAGATAGATACCATACTAGGATGATTCCATTTGCATTCTTAACAGAATGGTATATGTTTCATATTACCACGATCTCTCTACGCAAGTTGTTTCTACCTACGTGCAATGCTGTAGTGGTTATTCGTATGGCAAAAACTTGGAACTGTGGTAAAACGTTGGACTCATGCCGTAAGAATTATAATTTATGCTGTTTGCGTAAGTATGGAATATCGTTTAGTGCCTGATTCACTTAGATAAGGAGACGCACAAGTAAACTATCGGAACGAGCAGCTAGAATTTAATATTGAAAAAAATAAGAACACAGGGTTTTGTTGACAGTGTTTACGGACGATTTCAATCAATTTCTAACTATCGGATAACTAAATGCATACTTATCCAAATCCGATGTCAATACAATGATATATGACCATCGAGCTGGTATGATGATAAAAACAGAAGGTACCCATAGGAACTCGTAAATGGCTCACAGCCAATGGCTCCTTCGAGTTGGGACTCATTTGACTGAACAATCGGCTTTTACAAAAATAGCACTAATTCCTGAACAAAGATATTATTATTATCTAGCTTCTCCCGCGATGCCGTCCGCGTAGAAAAACATAGCCTATGACACTCACAAATAACGTGGCTATCTATTGGTAAAAGAATTTTCAAAGTCGGTTCAGTAGATCCAGAGATTACCCCCTAAAACCTCACAAACTCACGTATTTACCTCTTTTTAATATTATTATAAGTTAGTATCGATTTGATGCTAAAAATATGTCTGAATTATTTGTTATCATTGTATTGAATACTCATTAGTAGGTATGAGTCAAACTAAGTGATGAGAAGCTTTGCAAGAAAAAGTATTTTGTAATCATAGTCGTTATTAAAATATAATCAGTAGTTAAGTGGGTATCTATTGATGAATATACCTACTCGTATAGATTGTTGTGATCCTTGTGACATAGGTATATGTGACTAAGGTAGCGATACCGAGTATCAAAGCGAAATAACATTCAGAGAAATGACTCATTCTGTTACGATGCAAGCAAATATTAATCGCCTCTTTGATTACATATATCCTACGTGTAGAGCATGCGCGAATGTTTGAAAGATACATAAATAGGAACGTACAACGAGTGAGTACATCTGCTTAAAAGCGCTTTAAATTTCTTGGCAAACAGGTCTATTTACAGTAGAACCAGAGTCTAACACCGAATTTATTACGCCGAATCGGAAAGCTCATAAAGGGATTTCTCGTATTACCTATAATGCTAATTGTGTGAAAATTTGAAATTAAGGAATTGATTCCCGTAAATTTTTTTCTTATAATGTTAGATAGTCATAAAAAAAAAAACCACGCATACCGCTTAGTACTTCTAACGTTAAAGGCCCATTATGTTGAAGATTATTATTTTCACAAGTTATAAATTTAAATAAATATCGATATGCCTTTGAACGTTATGCGTAAATGTTCTATATCGATAATTATTCAGAAATATAATATATGTTATTATAAAATCATGATTTCTTATATTTAAATCGTTTCATAGCCTAAGTAAGTAAGTTTATTATGCCTAAGGTAAAACGACTTAAGTTGAATGAGATTTGGTTTTTATATCATAGTGAGGGCAATCGTGTACACACGCCACCGATGGTAAGTGGGATCAATACTACAATCTTAAGACTGCAATCCTAACCCTAGGACTAAGATGGAATGCCTCTATAGGTACTAGTAATTTACTCGTACTTTAACGTTCGACAACTGTAGACCTTATAATTCCTACAAGTTACATTGCCTTTATCAATAGGAACTATAATAGAAATAATAATGAATAATAAATACAGTCATCAATGTCATCATTACATTTACGGATTTTTTTTTTATTACTGTGACATTTTTGACCATCGAAAATCCGAACTGCAAGTTATACCTTCTAATATTTTTTATGACTGACACTATTTTTAATGGAAAACGTTATGGATTGTAAAAATCGGAACTGTAATTTGATGGCAGACAATTATAGACCCGCCCACGAAACATGCCGTAAAGTCTTCTGACAGCCTAACACACAAAAGCTCTTTCCGGTTTGGCGCCGCAGCGCCCATACCTCTCCAACCTCCTTAATGGCTTTTGTTTCTGCACAATTAAATGTTTTTCAAAGTGCAGCTGTGCCTTTGAAAATAATGCATTATTTCAAAGAGCGCAATTGGCTCTAACAAAAGATATGAAAAATTAAGCAGAGTTATTACAATAGGGTCGGGAAGTAGCGGCGGCACGCAGTGCTTTGATGCAGTACTACAAAGCGAGCATTACTAATTAGAAGTGCAGCCAGTAACTGCAGTATGGCGGAATGCACAAAGTTACTACCTTTTATGCAGCTACCTTTGCTCACCATTTTTACGTCGCGACTGAGGGAACGCCGTTTTGTAGAGCCTTTTGTGGCTTGTGTTGTGACACACTGTCAGACGATTTAATTACCTAAGTTTTTATTGTATTATCGACGTCGTAAATATTAATTTTAAGGTAACATCTTCTAACAATCTGTCACAACGCGCCTCACATTATATTAAGTTTCATCATCCAAAGTATTACACTTGACTTTGACAAAATTAGCACTTGAAAGCTTAATATTTTATAAACGGACCCCGTAATCGTTTTTTTTCATAAACTCGCAATATTTTTGATAGACCTATGCTACAACATGAAATACTATGGAGTAGACACCAAAATAACTAAGAGTCTCTGAGCTAAGTTGCGGACGGACGGACGCACAGACGCTCGGATATGACGAAATTATAAGGATACGTAGTTTGACTACGAAACCCTAAAAACCAGCTAAAGGCAGTAAATTGGCCCCATGATGATATCACAGTTAGTAAAGGGGTTGTAATATAAAAATAAAAGCTATTACTAAATTGAAACATTTGCCGCGCTTACTTCTCGTGTGTGTCCGAATCAACCACTCGCGCGTTACTCACCTCACGCTTTCCCGCGGGCACTTCCCTTTGGCGTTGATAGTGTTTTCCATTTGCAAGCCGTGATGCCCTCTATGTTCTTAGCCATGTTATCTATTTACACTATATTGTGTAAAATACATGCCTCCTTCCCTTTACATTGTCTCATTACACGTGTACACATAATTAGACTATATAGATACGACTGCCACGTTACGTGCCACGCATATTTAATTATTTCGGTCTATTTTGTTTAAGTATTACATTATTTGCGGTTGCGTGCCAAGAATTAAATACGTAAAGATTTGATTAAAGTCATTCAAAATTGCAAGTGATAATTTTACTTGAAACTGTAAATAGTTGGAAACTAAAACTAAATTTTTATGCTGTTAAGCTTTGCTCGCTTAGAGCTTGCTCGTTTTTCGCTTTAGGTACAACTGATTATTTGGTCATGACTACTGCGATTGCCAAATTCATAACCACACTAACACATTTCAGTAATTTATAAATTAAAATTTGAGCTTTGAAACAATTACATTTGGGTATCACTTTGTTTCCTTTTGTAGCCCGCTGTAAAAATTAAAAGACCTGCTAAAGTGCATTATCTGCCTTTGTGTCGATCTTCCTACATTCAGGGAGACGGATTTTGAATCGCGTTGATGATTGGTTACTAATAATGAAAAATAATTTACGAGTGGGTGCGGGTGCTTGTATTTGATATCTATCATACGTGTGAAATGTTTACTCACCAGTGATATTAAAAAATACGAAGTTTAGTAATATTATATACGAAGTTTATTAATAGTATTTAAAGTCGCCCATATCGTTGTGTCATCGCATCGTCATCACCAGATGAAATAAAAAAATGGACTCCTTGTATATGCCTGGCGACAAGGTGATTATATTAGTTGATGTGACTGTTACGTAATAACATCACACGAGAGTTTTAATGCCTAACCCCCTTACGAATAAACTTGGAATAGTTATACCATGTTTTGTCCTTATCTGCCATTGCGACATTTGATTTCGACAGATAAGGACAAAGCATGGCATAACTATTCCAAGCTTATTCAACGTTTATTAGTAAGGGGGTAAATATGTTCAGTTACATACACTGCTTTATCTGCATAATTATAAACAACAAAACAAATTAAACTAATTATTGCAACAAGTCAGATAAAACGTCAAAAATGGCGGCAACCGTAGTTTTTTTTTTAATTCCGAGACAAACTAGAGTCGGCCCCTACTATCATATCGTTCAATATCAAGTAACATGCGAGATTTGTCAAAATTGTATGCATTTGACATTTTCATTTCGAATAAAATGTCATCTCGAGTGATATTAGAATTGAGGTCAAATAAAATTACTTTGTATTTCAAAGATATTCGAAATTTGAATGTAATAATAATATCGAATTAGATGTTATTATTTTAAGCAATAATACCATTTTCACAGATAATAAATTTGTTCTAACGA
Source organism: Acleris holmiana (assembly GCA_949316455.1). Lineage (NCBI taxonomy): Eukaryota > Metazoa > Arthropoda > Insecta > Lepidoptera > Tortricidae > Acleris > Acleris holmiana. The sequence goes on along the minus strand of OX438770.1, from coordinate 7,592,687 downwards.
AATAGTTTATCTTTATGCCAGTCGTAATTTGCGGATTTTGAATGCATCATAGATGGTTTATCACATGTGTGTAGAATAGTGTACTTACATAAGTTTTTATTGCTGCTTAACTAATTTATAGGGGTACATTCAAATACCTACTGTACGTGATTTTGTCATTAAATAAAGCCAGTTTAAGTCAATAGTCACTAAAATTTTAAGCTAATCGCGTATGTATTTTGACATTTTTGACTTATTTTGCCACAATAACTTCAATCTGTACAAAATGGCGGCTGATGTGATTTTGCCATTTTGCTCACATTTTAACAGAGCGCCGCGGGGCACGGCTCTACCCTCGTTTGTGACAAGTCGTTACTGTGATAGTGTTGCCAACACGCAGGAAGTGCGCTCGCCGGCCGTTCCGGAGTTAATAGCGTTTAGTGCCTGATTCACTTAGATAGGAGACGCTCAAGTGGACTGTCGGAACGAGCAGCTAGAATTGAACATTGAAAATAATAAGAAAACTGGCTAGTGTTGATAATGATTACATTTTGAATCGTTTTTAACACTTTTATCTTATATTAGCTTCAAAGATAATTAACTAACGATGTAATAAAATCTTATAAGTCGATTGTAACCTACTTCTAATTGTCGTACAAGTACAATTTGCATACTTATTCAAATCCGATGAAAATATATGACCATCGAGCTGGTATAATCATCAAGACGGAAGGTAAAGCCATTGGAACTCGTCAACAGTAGGTATATCCATCGAGCCGGGACTCATTTGACTGGTATTTTAATGGTGTCAGTGTTAGAAGTACAGTCAACTTTTACAAAAATAATACTAATAACTAAACAAAGTTGTAACGATGTTATTATATCTAATGAATTTGATGAAAATAACATGTCTGAAAACTTTTGTTTGAAATATTACCATAATGATTGTTTTATGGTTTAGACATAACAACATAAATGCCTTTTGTATTAAAAGTATATACAGGGTGACTTCAAATAGGTAATACAAAGTCAATGTTTTACACACATTTCCCCTAAACTTAGCCCCTCAATTAAGTTTCATACTTTTAAAATAATCAGAAGTATTTTTTTTTTAATTTTTAAATTATCCCATTTTTGTTGGCTTAACATGGTTATCCTACCATAATAATTAACAAAGAAGTTTAAAGAATTTCAAATGAACACTTTCCTCTTTGGTTATCCGTCACCTGTCACAATTTATGAAGAAAACGTGTTTTGACTAGTAATTGTCACTTATCAATGAAAATAAGATTGTATTGTAAATGTAGTGTAACCACACTTTGGGACTTTAATTATTTGTTTTGTTTGAAAATTAGCATTAATTACATACAGTTAATTTTAACAAAGGGGTTAATGTATTATACTGTGTGGCATTAACTAAGCCACAATCAAGTGTTTTGTATTACCAATTTGAAGTCACCCTTTATATAAAATTGCGTAAAGTGGAATTGTAAAATATACAATAAAAATTAAATTAAATTGAGTTGAGTTATGTATGAAAAAAAAGAGTAAAATTTAGCGTAATGTAATGGTATATAATTGCTGGAACAATACTTAAACGCAGCGACCCATAGTAGTTACATTCATGTTACAAAGGGAGTTCCCCTACACAGACACCTACACTTTCCCAATTGTAACGCTGATAATACACCCATCAAGATATTGAAGGATAAAATATCCAAGCATTATTTTGATATTGAAAATGTATCGCAACACAGTAAATTGCAAAATATATGGGGAAATTTTTGATTAATAGACATTTGGATGTGTGTATATCAGATAATAAATTTATCAGAAGCTTCCAACAGTATGCCAAGTTTTCCGCATTAACATTATAATTGATTATCCTAATACTAACTGATTGTATTCCAAACAACAACTACCATACTTTACCTCCTTATAACTAGTGTTGCTATAATTTCCACCTAAATCACTATAACTGCTCAAACTTTCCTCATTGAACTAGCGCAAAGAATTACGTAATGATACACGCTTCAAGAGTTTGGAAAAGCAAAACAATTCTTGTATGAAAATGTGTTTGAATAGCTAGCACTGAATATTGCAAGCTGGAAAATGTTTTTATGAAAAACCTCGCTCGCTCCACGCCATTCGCTGATCTTTAATCTCTTAATTACATGAGAGCTGGGTGCGCGGGATTACACCAAAATAACTACCTATGCAAAGTGGATGGCCACCCCGGCCCCCGCTCCCCTCGCCGCCTGAATATGAATTATTCTTTCGCTACAGCTTGGACGCATATTTTCATTTTATATGAGCGGCCGCCTACAGCGTAAATCTACGTGCCCATACGCGAGCGCCGCTTTCTGAACTTTGAGTTTTGTTTTATAGTTCGCGGCTCAATGTTTTAAATTAACGCGATGTATGCCTATGCGTTTTTAAGCGCCAGCTTTATGATAAAAGTCATGTAAGGGCTTTCTGAAGGGTATTGATTATGGTTTCCGAGAGATGTGTATTTTCGATCGCTAATCGCGCTCGCTCGATCGCTATACCTATAGTCAAGGTCATAAATAAGTATATACTTTAGTACCTTGTCTATTTAACGTCATGTTTAAACTGCCATATGAAATTGTCGCAGCGGTTAAAGACAACCGGTGCAATTACTAGCATAGAGGCATTCCATCTTAGTCCTCAGGGTTGGCAACGCATTTGAGGTCTTAGGATTATAGTCTTGAGAACTAAAATGTCTATGGGTCTCAGATTCCACTTACCATCAGGTGGCCTGAGTGCTCGTGTGCCTTCTCCTTAACATAAAAAAAAAGTGTATACATATTTTTGATCTTGACTGTACATAGTACCTTAATTGTTGCAGGAAGTCAATGATTAATTTTGAAGTTATTCTTTCTTATGATTTGAAGTTGAGATGGTTCCATGGTGGCTCATCGTTCAAAGTTACACGGGCAATTATAGCACAATTAATTGCCCTTGTAAGGTCCGTAATAGTAAACTTACCTACATGTGTAGATGAAGCGAGTGCACAAAGTCTATTACGTCTGCAGTAGTGTAGTTATGCGTGTAATAGTAAATTACTGCAGAGGCCGTGAAGTTAGGGATTGCTGGACGAGTTTAAGGTAGAGGCATAAGAATAAATACTATGTAGAGGGCCGACTCGTAGACTCTACAATTCATTATTTTTTAAACATACCCTTTGAACAAGCTGTTGGAGCACCATGTTTTAACGCACATAACATATATAGTACCAAAGAATTTGTTATTTGAATGTCGCAAGTATGGTTACAGAGTCTAGTTGTGGTTGGCAGCATGTAATTTTTCCTTTGTCAGTTGAATGTTAGTAAGCAAATTTAAAAAGGTAGAGCAGCGGAAAATTATTGCTTGGCTTAAGGAAAAGAAGTAGGGGGCCATTTGCAACGTTAAAAGATGGCGGACGTGTGATTTGTTTTAGACTTTAATTTTTGGGTAATTAGGTGTTCAAAGTTCTTTTCTGATAGTGATTTGTACTTTTTATGCCTTTGTGTCGCACAGTGATTGAAGACTTGGACTTATTTCGTGTATCTGGCATCTTTCTTCTCGTTTCAAGTGGACTCGCAGTGGTGCAGAGGTTAAAACTATCTTGACCTCTGACCTACAAATCACCGTACAACGTTGCCCCCAATCTTCCTAGAGAAGATTGGATTGTGTTTTATTGCTATATTGATTTATAATTATATATACTTACTTGACACTGGCGAAATCACTTCACGTGGAAACGCCATATCCCTGCGGTAGTAGCTGTTCAAGTCGCCGCGGGGGCAAAGAAAGAAGAAGAAGAAGAAGGAAAAGAAGTAATGTGGGGTAAAAAATGGTGGGAAGTAAAACAAGAAACTTCATTTCGTGATATTAACGCATACATTTCCGAGTACCTATATTAAAAAAAATGATATTTAAATGTCAGTATTATTTCATGAATGAATACCTACTTACTATGTGAACTCGTAAATAGATCACACAGTTTATAACTATGAGTATACACTAGGTATTTTAGGGTGGCGGATTCACTAAATATTTTTTATGGTAAGGAGGATTTTACCTGATGAATTCTCAAGACTATAATCTCGAGACTGCAATTATAATGTAATAAGCTACTACTTCATGTCCATGATCACACGGTATTAATAGTTAAGTTAATGTTTCCAATGATTACAATGTAGGCACAGGGTAATACCTATTCGCTAGAAAAGTTCCTAATAAGTAGATACTTTAAGGAAACGAGCTAGGCTCCTTTCGACTTAGCAAACCAGGCAAACCGGGTAAACTTTGATAACTTTACAAATTAAAACTTGTGATCATGTAAAGACTGACTATTAACTAAAAGATCTTTCTCTTCAGACTGTATTGTATTACTTAACTGAAGTCTGATGAAGGAAGTTAGGAATTACATAATATTATGCATACTGTACCTACTTTGTGTAACTTTGAAGCGCGAGTTTAGCAGCTAATTGACAGAAGAGGTGGTTGTCATAGGTTTGTGTTTTGTAGTATCTGATTCCTTTATTGTTAAGAAAATCAGAAAAAGTGAATTCCGTTCGTTCGAACTTTTTATACATCCAAATATAGCTTTTTAACGAGATTGGAGTTTTTTTTTTTTTTAATGGAATAGGAGGCAAACGAGCAGACAGATCGCCTGATGGTAAGCGAATATTGTCACCCATAGACACCTGCAGCACCATAGGAGTTACAGGTACGTTGCCGGCCTTTTAAATGAGAGTACGCTCTTTTCTTGAAGGATTGAAGGTCGTATTGGTCCTTTATCATCTGATTCATCTTTTAGGACGGCGCTAGGACATTTAAATGATATATTATTCAGCCGAACTGAGATAATATTTCCGAACGCCATTAGTGGTCAACCGATTTAGAGCAGTGACAGAGGTGTTTTATGGTGGCCCAACGCTAGGAGGCACTTTCACCTCATCCAGGGTATTTCCCGGTTTAGCACCACGCCCGTCCGTCCCGCTCTTTACGACCGACGGCAAGAGCTCGCAGTAAAATTTCAATATCCCCGAAATATGGCATTTCATTTCAGCTGCTTAGTGGTATAGCCGAAATGAGACATAAAAGTGTATTCGATTTTTTCTAATAGACCTCAGGCGGCGTTCCTGCGACGGGTGACGCAAATGTGTTTTTCGATATGCAGCGAATATTGAGTATTGTTCGGTGTTTACTTACGAGTATTAGGTGGCATGAATGAACATGTGATATTATCATACAGTGCAACGGCATGTATCACGACGAAAATTAAAATAAAAAACCTTATAATAAAATAATAATTAAGATGTATCGCACTACTAGATCAAAACAGTATCAAGTCAAAATACTCGCTAGTTTTGTATAAAACTCATAGAGGTTGAGTTAAAGTTGATTTTAAAATACAGTTGTATTTTGAGTTGCTACTGTTTTGATCTAGCAGTGCGATATATTAATTCGATCCTGGCCTCTATTCAACTGCGTTATAACGATATCGTATTTGATGTGTTTCCGTATTGTCAACGTTTTGATAACTCTTATGTCATTTAAAATAATGGCGACTGTGACATAAACGATTTTTAAACGAGTCAAACACGATATCGTTTTAACGCACCTGAATAGAGGCCCAGGTCAAAAACGATATCGCTATTACCTTGTAGAATTCCAGCCCTGAGCGGTCATGGTTAAGGCTTTTATTCAAAACCTTTAAATTCTAATAATAACCCGGAGTTATTAGAATTTAAAGGTTTTGATACTTGATTTTCCATCAGTTATATGCAGAGATCGGACAAATGGGCGTCATCACTCGCAATAATGTGGACATGACTCCATAGATATTAGTTAAACAAATTAAATTACATTAATTCATTACTTACCCTAAATATATTTTTTAAATTCTTTGCAAGGCAGTAAATACGAGTAAACGTTCAAAAACTATTACATGCGAACTATTGCGATACGTCTGTTAGGTCTGAATATGAAAAAGAGAAGAAGGCACTCTACACAATTTTTATTATCACAGCCTTGAGTTTAAATTGACGACATACATTCACATTAAATAAATTCGAGCACGTGTTTAAGGGATAAAGTCAACCGCAACGGCGGCGGCGGCGGCGGCGCCGGCGGCGGCACCTGCGTCGGCGGCGGCAGCTGCGGCGGCGGCGTTTCTTAGGGCAGCAGCAGCAGCTTCGACGACGTCGTCTTCGTCGGCACTTCTCTTCCCGTACCGCCCATTGCCCAAACTTTGACCCTTTTTTCTCTAAAAATCCCAAAGCAGTTCCTTTCTCCAAAATAGTGTTTACGTTCCTGTTAATCTGCTCCGTATCAGGCGACCGGAACTCTGCCCTGATATGCGACAGTATATCAGCAATAGTCGCCCCATTCCGACTGTCTTGAAGAAATTTGATGATTGACTTCCCAGTAGGTATAACGAGATCCTGCAAATCTTTGTTCTGTTCTTCTGTTACAAGCATTTTGTTAATTTAAAACCAAATAAGGAAATTGAAAAATTTTGGCATCTTGTATGTGGTGTAGGTATAAAATGTTGAATAAAATTTGAGATTGATTATCAAGTTCTTTTTCTAAATGCTTTGTCTAATTTTAAAAGTAATCATTATTATATACCAGATACATTTTTAACATTGAATTCTGAACGGCCTTTTTATAAGCGAGAGCGAAAAAAAGAGAAAAAGGGAGTTGGATTATAGTTTCATCTCGTTTTTAGGGTTCCGTAGTCAAACTAAGAGCTAGGAGCTCTCGGGAATCCCATGTTTTTATTTACCTCCCGGCACATTTTTATGCCTTTATTTCATCTGGTCGTGTTTATGGCTTATTCTTTTCCTATTTTTTTTGTAGCCGGTGTAAATATATGTACATTGTACATGTATATGTGTGGAATGTTCTAAGTACTTAGAACTTTAATTTTACAATTTACCACACTTTTTAGGGTTCCTCAAACTAGGAACCCTTATAGTCTCACCATGTCCGTCCGTCCGCAGCCTAGCTCAGATACTCTTAGTACTAGAAAGCTGTAATTTGGCATGAATACTCGTATACATATTAGTCACGCCAGCAAAGTAGTAAACCAAAATATAAAAAAATAATATATATTTACTACCCTACGTAAATAGGGGATGTTTTTTTTTTTCGCCTACCCCATTGTGTGGGGTATCGTTGGATAGGTCTTTCAAAAATATTATGGGTTTGAAAAACATTTTTTTAACTTACTCCACAAATTGTTGCCTTAAGCCATCAATTATTAGTTCATTACGTCGATATGATAGTTTTCTTTTAAAATCGCTATATATGCGCTTTTATTTAAGTTTTTTTTCAGATTTTTTAGTAGTTGTAGTTTTGGCTGTAGGGGGGGACGACGACGACGACGAAGACACTAAGCGCTAACAAAAATTAGCGCTTTAAAGCTTAATATTTCATAAACGGATCTCTTAATCGAAACATTGATTTCATACTCGTTATATTTTTGAAAGACCTATCCAACGACACCCCCAAGTTACGTGTAGGGGAGATACTCTTTTTTTTTTTCATGATTTTATTTAACCACTTTGTTGGCGAGACTAATATGTACGAGTATATTCATGCCAAATTACAGCTTTCTAGTACTGAGAGTCTCTGAGCTAGGCTGGACGGACGGACGGACGGACGGACATGGAGAAACTATAAGGGTTCCTAGTTTGACTACGGAACCCTATTACTAAGACTCCGCTGTCTGTTTGTCTGAATGTCATCAGGCAGCATCTCATGAACCGCGATAGCTAGGCAGTTGAAATTTCACAGATGATGTATTTCTGTTGCCGCTATAACAACAAATACTAAAAACAGAATAAAATAAACATTTAAGGGGCTTTTGCTTGTTATTAATGACGGCAACAGGTAAACATTTGACATATTCAGAGAATATTTCATTGTGTATTCACTTTAAGAATAAATAATTAAATTAAAATAATATGAATATTACATCTCCTATACAACAAACGTGTTTTTGTTTTTGTTTTTCTGCTCGATATTAATAACGGGATCAGGTAGACGCTTGAAATATTTAGCTGTATATTCGCTTCAAAAATAAATAATTAAATTAAAATAAAATAAATGAAAGGGGGCACAAACGTGATGTTTTGCCGTTTTTTTCTCAATCTTAATACCGACACCGGTCTACACAGAAAAAAACGGTTGTAAAGATAATGCTACGGAACCCTTTGTGCAAGATTCCGGCTCGCACTTGGCCGGTTTTTAATGTTAATTTGATGAACATCTTCCTGGAGGTTCCGCTGAGGTGCGGCCTCAAATTCCATGTAATGAAATCGTGTTCCGCACGAAGCTTTACCTACTGTTCTAAACTAACATACTTACGATAGTAATTATGTTGTATGTATACCATGGGGTTTAAAATGGTTGTGTTTATCTATGTGGATAAACGTGGATAACGCTTCCACCACTGTCGCACTGACATACTGGCCAGAAAGTGACAGATGTGTTATTCACGTTTATCCTCATCGATAAAAAAGAACATGTTAGGGCCCTATAATATTATTATGATAGCGTGGCTTTGCTTGAACAAACCCAGAGCCCCTAGCCAAGATGCGTTCGCTAACTAGCGTTTCTATTCGTTTGGTTTTTAAACCAATCGCGTCACTAGTAGATCACGTGATCGTATGACGCGATATACCAGTGACGCGATTAGTTTAAAAACAAAACGAATAGAAACGCTAGTTAGCGAACGCATCTTGGATAGGGCCTCTGTATATGTATGTATGTAAACTATTTATTGCACAAAAATATAAATAATACAATTATAACACTAAATTAATATACAAAGGCGAACTTATCCCTAAATGGGATCTCTTCCAGCTAACCCTGAAGCAAATGAGTAAGGACAATGCGTGGGGTTGGACACATACAAGTTTGCACAAAAAGTAAAAAGAAATGATAATACTTATAAATAAATAAATAAATTTTAAACAAATTAGCAAGTACACAAACAAATATAAACGTACATGTATAATACACACATATATACATATATACCTACATAAATATATAAATAACAACTCTAGTCATTCTAGGAACCTGACTTCACGACTGATTCAGCCACAAAGTTTTTAAATTCCTCTTTAGAGAGACTACAGAAGGGGACTGCCTCAAGGACAACGGAAGTTCATTCCACAGTTGGACACCACGGACTGTAAAGGATTTAGCATAGAAACGTGTGTGTGTGTGTGTGTTTGGGATATGACATTTGTATCGCGCGTGTACGCAGTCGGCGTGAGAGGGCCGGGAGCGAGGAGTCGATTTTGACACTAGCGCTCAATCAGCGTCAGACGCTTGGACTCATAATTCATGTTCTACTTGAACTATCTAATTGATTCTCATCTCATTACATAACTACTTAAGTATACCTACTTTAAATTGTACTAAAAAACTTTATTCGAAAAACATGTGAGACGTCGTGATTGTGAAAGAAAAATGGTTCGAAAAAGGGTTACACAGACCGAATGCAACTAAGTTATGTAACTAATTTACTTTCCTCGCAAAAACAGAACGAGTGTGATATTTATACAAAGTTTTATTTGTCTGCTGCATGTGATTTCATTTGATATTGTGTTTAATTCCATTGTTACTTAGTTCGATTTTGAACTTTCATCTATAACATTATCTTTTGGGAGGGATCGGATTCACGTCCGCGGGACGGCCGGTAGGTATTATTTACTAGATGACGTGTTTCAATAAAAAAAAATATGGGTACTAGACGGTCATGCATGAATTAATATGTTGATTTAAAGTAAATTGTCATTTAGGAGTTCAAGAAATAATTCAATATTTTTGACCCAGAAAATGATCCAGAGCGTTAGTGAACCGTCCATTGGGACTATCGGGTAAATATTTTTATCATAATAACGTATTTATAAGCAGAAATTTGTTTGCTGGTTCTTCTTGCTGTCACACTTGCTGGAAAAAAAGATTGATACGGTATATTTTATCGAAAAAATTGCTCAGTTCAATGGAATGGACTTTGATTAAAATTGAGAAACTGTAATTAGATTGGTCCCGAAAGCGACCTTAAAATGAGTAAACAAGGACGAAGTCGGTAGCTAGGTATAAACAAGTAATTTATACCGCCTGTCGTATACCTGTAATTTAAATGTACTGTACTGTGTTCTATTTTTTGGTGTTCATTAAAGAGTATTTGTATTGAATTATTTTGTAATACCAAGGCATTAGTGATGGAGTTAACAGTTATTTATAAAATTTGTTGAGGTTAAAATATATTTTAAACATTGGGCTTCGTAGTGTGGTGTCCGTTTGTGCCGCCTGTTGGCGAAGGCTGTATAGGAGAAAAACTTAAGTAAGGGACATCTTGTAAGTGGTTGTGTACAAAAGTAATAGAGGGAACTTACTTCATATTTCAAATATATTATGTCAAACGGTCTATACAGACGTGTTACAACGAGACATAGAAGTTTTTGTGGCATGAATAAAATTGTCCTAGGGAGTTCCAAACGACGTTAATTTATCGATAAATTGTACTTTATTTCTTATGGCAGTTATGACTATGAGATAACGTATAATATGACCATGAAATTTCCATTCACCGTAACTCAAAACTTTAGTGGCGTGAACGTTACGATAAAAAATAAATGATTATCTACCTGTAATATTTTTTAATTTTGAGTCCTTTCCATACATTTTCCAAAAACTGAGTAGGTACGGATTATATAGAGTAAACCTACTATTATACTACACAATGTCAAACAATTTACCTAAATAGGCCTTTTTTGTTTGGTATCAATTAATTTTGAATGGAAATCGATTGAATAGCATTAAATGAAGTTTTTGTGTAAGAAACCCATCGATGGGTAGTGATCAGCATTTTAGTTACTCTCTATTATATCCGGTGAACGATACCTATCTACTATGAAATGTCATATTGAAATAAGTATTTGAAACACTTATCGATAATTTTAATACCGGAAAGAAGTCCCTAGTTATTTGACGTTCCTGCCACAAAAACTTCTATGTCTGGTTACAACTACATAAACAATACAAATATTAATCACACCAGATACAGTTTTATTTTAAATCTTAACACTTAATTCTTACGTCTGAATATGGAATAGACAAATTAAAGTGCCGAGCCTATATCAAAATCTTGTCCCGTGGCGGCGTGTTAGGCCCACTAGTGGTGCTATGTACCTACTTGGCTCAATTGTGATAAGTTCTGTAATTCTCTTGATTGCCATGTTGATTAATTACCAATAAAGGTCTAAAGGTTGCCAGTAGGATTCTGCATAATTTTAATAATTTATAATATTACTTAGTTATTAGTTTCAGAAATATAATTTGACAGTTTTTATGTTGACGTCACTAAGCTTATGACTTGTCCCCACCTTATCACACGATGTCACACTTTATTGACCCCCGTCCCTTACCTAATGTGTGACGTAATTTATTGATGGCACCCGTATGAGTTTATGATAAGGGATCGTATTCGTTTTGACGACACGTTAGCCTAGTTATTAGTGCCTGCCTACGAAGCTAACGGTGCTGGGTTCAATTCCCGGTAGGTATGGGCAAATATTTGTGTGATGAGCGCTAGTATATATTTCTCTATATAAGTATGTTTACCTTTGCCTAGTACCCATAGTACAAGCCTAGAACTTAGTTTGGAACTGTCAGTTTGTGTGAAATTGTCCTCTGATATTCATTTATTTTATTTATTATTTATTCATATGAATACTTATGTATATGTAGTACTGTAGGTACCTTCGCTAACACAGTTAACTGTACATCGGTAGACTTTATGCCTTTTGTAATAAGGTCCACCGATGTACAGTTAAGAGTGTTACTGTTTGTACAGTCAACGTCAAAATTAGGTGATCAAAATCAACATTTCAAAACATGTTCGAGCAGGACGCCCCGGATATAACAGATTATACCAAAGTGTAATTTTCAGATAAACATATAATTAGTCAAAAGAAAATTATCACAATAACACAGGGACTCAGAAGCCAATGACCAATCAATATGTCAAAGCAAAGTAATAAATAATACACGATGTCATAAGTTCATACATAACTTCTATCTCTTTACTGGAAATTTCGATGAAGAATGATGATGATGATGAAACGTTTTATGCAGTGTCAGAAAAGATAAGTCTGAATTGAAAAATGACGAAATGAAAACTATACCGATTAACTAAATAAGTATGTACGCCATAAAAAAGGATTTATGTAAAATGTTGCGAAAAAATCAAGGTGGAATACCTAATAGGAACTTATTTTAATCCTTGACGAAAATTAAAGGTGTTATAGTCGATCCGCGTGTTTGTCTAACGAATACCTATAACCGACATTAGCCGAACGTCTTGATGAGAGGTCATGAAGTCCCAAAAACCCGTAGTTATTTACTCTCGTGGTCAAATAATACGGGTCACAGTGCGTTTTTCATACAAACGAGGCTATTTCGAAGCCTTGGTTCATGATCAGGGGTTGTTTTGAGTGAGGTTTAATGGTGGGTACTCCGAGGTTCAATAAAAGAGGTCAAAAGTTCTTAAGATACTTAACTGATCGCACAACCACAGCGAGAGAGTTTGGGTCAGCATTTGGATTTCCTTACATTTTATTGCCATTTTAGATGTTTTTCTGAACATGCACAATTCCGGCGTTAGCCGCAGATTCAATCCGTTGGGTATCAACATTCTGGAAGTCCTGTATCGATGCTCGGGGTATCCATCATCAGATCTCACTAAAAGCATCCCCTGGCGAGGAACCAAGGCTTCGAAATAGCCAATATACTCGTAGTATGAAAAACGCACTCTGACCCGTATTATTTGACCGCGAGTGTAGTTACACTATGATAGTTTGGTAGTCTTACTGATTATTGCTATTGTTGATAATCCGTTTAGTTTGATACACTCAGTAATGAATGTGATCACTTAGGTACTTATGACACATTAGGGGGTAGACGACACGTTGGTCTAGTTGGGAGTGACCCTGCCTCCGAAGCCAGCGGTCCTGGGTTCAAATCCCGGTAAGGGCAGATATTTGTGTGATGAGCGCAAATATTTGTTCCCGAGTCTTGGACGTTTTCTATATATATTTAAGTATGTATTTCTCTATTTAAGTATGTTGATCGTTGTCTAGTACCCATAGTACAAGCCTAGAGCTTAGTTTGGGACTAGGTCAATTTGTGTGAGATTGTCCCCTGATATTTATTTATTTATTTTATTTACTTATGCTAAACTACAATAAGTCAAAGACATCTGACGCAATTGATTTTACGAGTAATTTTAGTACTTCGTCACTTGATCGTCATGTTTGAACTGTGGCACTAATCTGTCAAAGGCAACAAATCGATAAGGTAAAAAGAACGAAGTTGCTTATAACGCCGACTGTACAAGTTTATAAAGTACTTATTTACTTTAGGCAGCGCGATTTTTTCCATGTCTTGTTCCAGATCAAAAAAAACAAATACTTCGTTCCGTGATCATATTCGCTCGCGGGAGAAATTAAGAGGAGAGAGTCACGGGCTGCGGGGCCAGAGGTTCTTCGAGGGGCGCCTGGCCAAGGTCACGATGGCCGTCGCCATGGCACCCTGGAACATGTGGTGGCAGGTGGGGTTCTACATTGCAACATAAGAGGCCACATATCGTCACTACTTTGAAAAAACCTCGTATCTCATATTTCGTTATGTACGATTTTAAACTTAATCATGAAGAGCAACAAGTTTAAAATTGTATATCACGAACATAAGATATGAGGTTTTTTTCAAAGTAGTGACAATATGCTACCACGCCTACATAAAAATCAAAAAGGATGGCTTTATGCGCTTTCGCGTGAAGAACCTGAGATGGAGATAGGTTGCGCACGCCATGATTGCAGCTTCAAATACAAAATTGATGTTTACTCTAAAACCACAACATTTATAAAAAAGCCGGTGTTGACCGGCGAGTCGGACTCTCGCACCGAGGGTTCCGTACAAACTTTTAGAATGTAATGTTCTATTGAGGGACATGCTTGACTTTGCCGTTGAAAAACTATTGTATCCACATCGATACAGGTCGCGATTAATTTACTAACTGCAAATAAGATTGCAATCGCAAAGATTTTTTGTAGGACCTTCCTTCTCGCCAAATTTCAGGATTCTAGGTCTACGGGAAGTACCCTATAAATGTTGATTCCATTCAATGTCTAAATACCTTTTGCGGCATAAACGTTCGTATCTTTTTTTTACGTTAATCCTAATAGGGTTCCGTATTTTCCTTTTGAGAAACGGAACCCTAAAAATTGGTTAACCAGGCTTACAAAACTATAAGTGCTAAACTAATGAATCAAAAAACATTGCTTTTCATTTAATAGTTAGCACTTTGGTTATTGAGATCCAGGTCACGGAACACTACCGACTTTATCATAATGTTGCCTCTTAAATAAAGTTTAATTTATAACTGAAATACGGGCCATGAGGGCATTGGACTCGTGCCTCGAGGGTTCCTATTTATATGACCTAGTCTATATTAATATATTTATATGAAACTGAACGATCTGGATTTTATTAAGTAACTTCGTTTTTTTTAGAGTAGAATGAAGGAATAGGCCAGTCTGTAAGAAGGGAGCAAATATTTTTTTGATAGATGTTTGTTGTAAAGGCATAATGGGGTCCTATTATAATCCAAATTTTCGACCTAGGGGAATGATATATAAAAAAAACATGTACATAATTTCTCATTCTCCGACGGCGCGAGGAAAGATAACGGATGCATCGGAGAATAAGAAATGAGTTGAATGATTTTCAATTAAATATTTTCTTCTGTTGCTTGTAATTTTATTGTGCACAACTTTATCTTGTTTATACATACTTTTAGACCCTTTTGTCGCAAAGTCAATTGTTGAGGAATTGTTTTAAAATGAACCAATTTTAGCACCTACAATTCGAGAGGGCGCCTCCTCCCCGTGACTTATTGTAAAGTAAAAAAAACTACCGACTGGCCTTAAAGTCAAAATAAGATAACAAGAATAAATTTAACACTTAATAATACTTTAATCCGGAGCGAAGCGAGGGCGGGTCGCTAGTATATTATAAACGCGAAAGTTTGTAAGTATGGATGGATGTTTGTTACTCTTTCACGTAAAAACTACTGAATGGATTTTGGTGAAATTCGGAATGCAAACAGCTTATACCTTGGATTAACACAAAGGCTACATTTCATATCGCTATTCCCTCGGAAATTGATTTATACGCGTACGAAGCTAGTAGTACTATAAACAAATGTTTTAGCAAGCATATTTCCATACATTTTCACACTATCTGTTCAAACACTGCTAAATAATTTAAGTGTCGTAAACCACATCAAAAAAACACAATATTCCAATGTCTGATTAGATAATTCACAAGTTTAAAATGTATTTTTAGCTGTCTCCCTAGGGAAGGAAATGCCATTTTCATACAGCTGTAGAGATATTATGGAAATCCTTAATTTCCGAACAGGAGCGATGAAAAAGCATTTTAATCAAATTAAGGCTTCACGCACTATGTAGGTACGCACTGATCAAGCAATATACGGATTAGGTGCACGATTTGCAAAGTAATTGGCTATTGGGCGAATAGAAAGGATATCCGGGACGGGCGTCCATCAGAAATCGGGATCGTGCGGGCCACGGCGTCATAATGGAAAACGGATTAAATCGTTCAGTGCCACCAATCTTAGATCGGTTCGATATTGGCTCCGTTCTGTAAGAAAATTAAGGAGATCTGTGAGATTTTATTGCGCAACCAATTTCGATGAGTTCCCTTGCTAATAAGCTAACTTGACGCAAGCTGCCGGCACAACTTTTATTTTTTACTTATCACTCGATGCGTCTCAATCGTCATTGAATAATTAATTAATTGCAAAAAACGACAAACTATTGGCCTCTCAGTACTTGCAACGTATTAGGGCAAGTAGACCCACTTATACGGGTCTTTATGACTTCCTCGCAAGTTCAAACTAACCAATCGGAACATAATGTTGTTCATTCCCGCCGCTGTGACTGCTGGATATAAGTTTTGATGGGGCGGTCGAGATGAGAGAACTAGGCCAGGGTGTCGATATTCGAATCTTACTTAAGATTAGTGTCTTATTATAAAAATGAAGAGCACTCGTATTTTATTAGTACAAAACTTGTAAAAATCAATAAAATTCGGTAAATTAAGTCAACGGACCAGATATAAAAATCGACGCCCAGGGCTGGAATTCTACAAGGTAATAACGATATCGTTTTTGACACGTTTAAGAATCGTTTATGTCACAGTCGCCAATATTGTAAGTGACATAAGAGTTATCAAAACGTTGACAATACGGAAACAGGTCAAAAACGATATCGTTATAACGTAGTGGAATAGAGGCCCAGGTATCCACAACGGTTCAGATGGTCTTCACAAGTAATGATTAGCTTTTCGCAGATGTATAAAGGTTTCCTCAGTTTATTTTTCCTTTATCGTATATGTAAGTCATTAATTAAGGAAATACATCTGCATAAAGTAATAAGCGAAGATAATTAGAAGCATCTAAATAGAGGTAACTAATTAATATACATAGGTACGTTAACTAAGGTAGCCAAACGATGCCATAGATTACGAATTCCTAACGATGCACTTTAGAGCTACCGTTTAGGTGTAACCACTTATCGCCGCATACCGCATAATTCTCTCTTAATATGCATTCCGATGTGCAGTGCAGTGCAACAATGCGCAATATAGCATAGTCTCTTTGCATGAGGTAGGCTGATCGCCTGTGACGTCACAGCCCTGCCTTGATCCCCTATCTATCATATTCGACCAGCTTACCAGCGACTATGGTTACATAGAGCCTACAAACGAAAGAGGTTTTTGGCATTTTGGCCGGTTTTAGGCCGTTAGCATATATAATGCGTTAGTGGTTTTGTCGCATAAATGTCGTTTAGGGAGGGTAATTCACGATCAAAAACAAAGCTTCTACTTCGATATAGTAGTAAGGCAAGTATATGATGTTAATATGCCACTACTTTCAGTTTTCTTAAATTCCTCTTACATTTTCAATTTCGTTGACTTTGTGTTTTTTTTATAGAAATATCATTTCGATACGATGAAGTCATTTTATTGAGAATCATTAAGTAGTTTTATTTTCGGCCAAACACCCATTTATTTAACTGGAAAATTTTATGACCTCCGTATGTGCATTATATACAGCTAGCCGAGCTAGCTACCAGCTAGGGCAAGTCTATAAATCCCCTAATGGGCTGCCGAGTGTTGCCAAATAATTCACACGGAAAGTGCTGTAATGGCTAGAGAGAGCGCATAAACAATATCAATTCGGCCGAGTAATTTCTAAAAGAAAGGTTGGGTTCCTTTAGGAGAATATGTGGCCAGATGGTACCGACAATAACATTAAAGAAGCTGGAAGAATGGCTGTCCGATTAAATTTAAGATGACAGGAAACCCATGAAATATTTAGTTTGAGGAAATTTTTGTGCATCCTAAATAATTATTTTCATTCATGCGTTTAATGCGCCGTAAAGTGTGAAGGTGGTTTACTTATATACTTAACTAGGTATAAACAACTTCGCACATCGTGCCTTGAAACTAACCATAGTGCCCTCTACATACGCAGCTTCAGAACAATAGTGACCCAATTCAAAACTTCAGCTTTCAAACTTCAAGTCATAAACTTATTACAGTTATTACTATAGAGACCTAATTCGAAATTCTCATTTTTTCTGAACATGCGATTATTATGCTTTCACAGTAATATTCTCCTTTTAAACGTCACCTTGAAAGAATATTCATTGGATGTAGTAGTTAGTCTTCAAACATGCTTCCAACAACGGTATAATGTTGTTCTTCATAAAAAACCGGGCAAGGGCATGTCGAACCATGCTTAGTATAGGGTTCCGAAGCCTTTAAGTACTACAAACATAAAAATCAACAAGTAATAACTAATTTTCTATATTGGTGCCAAAAGATGATTTTAGTAGGTATAAACACTTTAATCGCCTGTATCTCAAGAACCAATGATGTCTACTTAGTCATCATGATAGTATTTCATTCAAAATTCGTTATATGTCCTTTCATTTAAGATTTTTTTCAGATTAATATTTTTGAAAGACCTATCTACACGAGATGGGGTAGACGCCAAAAAAAATACATCCGTTACGTGAAGGGGAGGAAGCCTACAAAAAAAAATTTTTTTTACTATTTATTGTACTACTTTGTTGGCGTGACTAATATGCATATTCACGCCAAATTACAGCTTTCAAGTACTAAGAGTCTCTGCGCTAGGCTGCGGACGGACGGACATGGCGAAACTATAAGGGTTCCTAGTTTGACTACGGAACCCTAAAAAGAAGAAGAAACGTATTAGAGCGCAGCTTGCATGTGTGCGCGCCTCGACCGTACGCGCCGCAACATACCACCAGCAAACTTAACAGGACAGACCTGGCGATGCCGCTGGCATTGTTGACGATAACGGGCATCATAAATAAAACGATATCGAAACGAACCAAATAAAATTTCAAACAAAAAAATCACTTGTCTTATTTGACAAAAGAAAACATTTACAATACATTTTCAAACGGCCAAATGAGAAGATTGAAAACTGTAAGATAAACCGGGCTAGAACATGTCGGACCATGCACATCGTAGGGGGGTCGCTGGCATAAGGAAAAGGCAAGATTCTACAGTGTAGAAAATTATAAACGTAGTCTTTTAAATCATTAACTTTTTGTCAGTTTATGGCCCAAGGGGGTCGCCAGAATTTATGAACATGTAAAGGGGTCGCGTATTCAAAAAGATTAAAACACATTGTTATAAGGGTTCCGTTTTTCATTCGGAAGTATGGAACCCCCAAAACTAAGTACGTATTGGAAACCTTTATGAATCCATTTTTTTTCCAGTGTTTCGTGCAGCTGACCATAATTTACCAGTACATCATCCACCTCCTGCTGGCCTACTACCTGGAGACACCCAGCGTGTACCTCGACACCACGGTCTGCGACCTGGTGTACCTGCTTGACCTCCTCGTGTACACCCTGCATGCTTTCTGGACCCTCCTCCGCGTACACGTGCGGGTGTACAGAAGACACGTGCTCCTGATTATATATGACTTCATTAGTCTATTTCCATTTGTGTTAATATGTAAGTCATTTTAATTATTATCTATTTTTTGGAGATCCTTTCTTTCAGAGCTGATATCTCTTAAACGGCTCATCTGATCTTCATGAAACTTAATCAGAAACCATCCCGATTGAACCAAATTTATTTGAAAAAAAAAACCGCTTTCATATCAGTCCATGCGGTTGGGAACTACGATGCCAAAAAACTCTTTTTTTTGTCGGGAGTTAATAAGAAGAGGATTTTATACAATTTGACCTAAACTCAAAAATCTAATTCAAGACCAACATATTTTTTTTATGGCATCGAGAAGGCAAACTAGCACACAGGCCACCTGATGGTAAGTGGAAACTGTGACCCAAAGACATTCGCATGGGTTGCCACTGAAACAAAATATGTTTCTACCGCACTAGGAAGATTTATTTATTGGTATTTTTAAACCTTACATTTAAATAAACAAGTTAATTCAAGTTACTTATACAAATACAAGATGTCCTGTTAAATATTTAGCCATAGAAGGTTTTTGGTAGCAAAACTGTTATTGCTTGTATACTTCAGGTCTTAATAACATTTGGTACGATATATTATAAATAATAGTTGTGAACAACGTTAGATGCAATTTAAATGTTACATGCGTTAAGCTATTCGACAAAATAACAGATCAAAAGTGTGTGAGCTCACTTAATAAATTATTTATATTTTTTTAATTTTTACTTTAATAATCACAGTCATCCGCCATTTTTTCAGCCTTGACACCATAGTAGATAGTTTAAGCTGAAAAAAATCGCCTTTTAACACACACACACACACATTTAATTACTTTTAACACACTATAATGTTTTTGAATATTGGGTAGAAAAATCATTGAATGCATAATTCCCTATTTGTTAAATATAACTTTTGATATTGAGAATGTTAGTCATATCTACAAAATATTTATAAAGATTTGATTATCAATGCAAAAAGGTTGGCTTATTCTGAAATGTTTCGATTGACAATGACATAGATGACTTTGACACTTATGACACTAAGTATACAACAATATGGATACGTATACAAATAAATAAATATCAAAAACAACTTAACCGATTTTAATAAAAATTGGTATGACTAATCCCCGGAAAAGGGCAGGGATGCTTTATCGTGCAATTAGCAAATAAATGGTTTCTACGCCGATGAAGGCACGGGCAAAAGTTGGTCATGACTTAATTAATTGTGGTTCAATGTCCAGGGACTCTATTCAACAAGGTTCAACAATATTGCCTTTTACATGCTATCGTATTGTTTTAACTCGATTGCCATTACTGTCAAGTACATAAGAGCTATCGTACGTAACGTCGACAATACCTAATAAATGACGACACGCTAGCCTAGTTGGTAAGGTAAGGGCAGATATTTGTGTGATGGATGAGCACGAGTATTTATTCCTGAGTCTTGGATGTTTTCTGTTTTTAAGTATATATTCCTTTATATAAGTAAGTTTATCGTTGTCTAGTACCCATAGTACAAGCCTAGTGCTTAGTTTGGGACTAGGTCAATTTGTGTGACATCGTCTTGTGGTATTAAAGTTTATTTCTTTTATATATTTCTCTATATAAGTAAGTTTATCGTTGTCTAGTACCTACCCATAGTACAAGACTAGAGCTTAGTTCGGGACTAGATAAATTTGTGTGACATTGTCCTGTGATATTAAAATTTATTTATTTTATATATTTCTCTATGTAAGTAAGTTTATCGTTGTCTAGTACCAATAGTACAAGCCTAGAGCGTAGTTTGGACTAGTTCAACTTGTGTGAAATTGTCCTGTGTTTTTTTTAATGCTATAACCGGGTATATATGAATGAGTACCTGAACAAGGTTTCACCGCTGTAGGTAGTTTCAGACTGTCGCTAATGTACCTACTTGCCTAATTATTCGTTGTGTCGTTTTAGTCCAAGGCCTCAAAGATCTGCAGACGTTGGTTTGGATTGGCCGGTGGCTGTGCATTGGCCGCATCTACAGGCTGTTTCTATTCTGTCAGCACATCAATCAATTCGTTAGTAGTATTGTTTTACCTATACATAATGTTATTAATGGTGATACATTTGAGAATATGGTATGTTATTTTGCATATTTATTTTATTAATTTCAATGATTGAGACCCTTAGCCAGTGACGCTCAACTTAAGCTGTTAGTGCACTGTCATAAAAATGATTGAATGTTATTTCATCGTGTTCTAACTGCCACAGATGCACAAATCCCGTCGGTTCCTGATGTTCGTGGAGCACATCACGTTCGTGGTGCTGTTACTGCACTGCAGCTCCTGCCTCTGGTACAACCTGCACAAGCCATCCTTCGACTCGGCCAAGCACTACCACCTCGGCTACCCTCCACACGTCGGCTCTGAAAAGCTGAGATTCAACAAGTATGAGATCTAACGACCGCATTTAGAGTCAGTTAACGACGATTATCGTGTTAAGTAACAGTTTCCTGACACAAGTTTTAAAGAGGAAAGAGTTAATTCCCTCTAAAATGTCTAAGAGTACAGTTAGCAGCAGAAGTAGCTATGCAACCGAAGAGCTCAAAATAATCTGCACTCGACTAGTATAGATCATTTTGAGCATGTTATTCTGCTTAGCTACTTTTAATGCTGCAATGACTGTACGGTAGTGATTGTATTACTGAATCCTGTAAAACGAGCAATATTGAATGTACGGTTGTTTGTTTGTAATCGCGTTCATGAAAAGGGCCCTTAGGGTTTTTGGGTCAAGAAATCGATTCGTCGAGTGGTCGCCTTTGGAAAAACTCTGTTTCACCGGGGGGGTGATTCTCTCAATACAGCGCTGCGTCGATCTTAAAGATTAAGTTTTATCTGGCAAGTATCCCGTCGGAGCGTACAAAACACATTTTAGCGCGTGCCTTCTCAATTAGGCAGCAGGCAGGTGAGTCGAGTTTAGTGTCGTAAAAAGCTGCCTAATTGAGAAGACAGGCGCTAAAATGCGTTTTGTACGCTCCGACGGGAGTTCTTAAACTTGCCAGATAAAACTTCACCTTTAAGATCGACTCAGCGCTGTGTTGAGAGAATCACCCCCCTGAGCGACGCTCAATCTCCCAGGTACGATCGAACTCATATAGCTGAATATTTTAGTATCTTATCGCAGCTATTGATATACTGCATTTAAACGACTCTCAATTTAATACGTTATTGCGACAAGGTACTAAAATGTGCAGCTACTTATGAGTTTGACTGCATGAATCTTGAGTGAGGTGCCTGTTTAAAGAAATGTTAAACCAAAATTTTACTCAACTATTGTGTGATGTTATAGGGTGTTAAAAATACTGTATTTATTATACGTATATTAATTCTTTCATTCGCCTAATTCATCAATTCTCGGTAACTCTGAAATTGATCTTTATTGCTTGATAATAGGCAAACGAACGATACTATTCTGTCTACGAAACTAGCGGTTTCGTGTTACATAATGTTCGATTTTCCTAACAAGGCAATTCCGTACCCAAATACATATAACTATACAGGCTGCGATGGACTTAATGACCGTTGTGTTAAAAGGTAAAACAGTAGGTTCAACTGAACTTGCCTGCGTAATTTTAATATTTTTTTCTGTTTAACTCAACCAGAAAATTAATATTTTTAACGATGTTACACTAATTGCGACCAAACTGACAAATTTCTTTATTGTGCAGCTACTTATCGTGCTGGTACTACTGTTCGTGTCGATACTTTAACGTCATTTTCGGTGATGCATTCCCTGTGGTAAGTACCTAAAAACATTTTATAAAAATCACCATTAGAGCTAGAAAATATGCATCCTGCGATAGTTAACTATGAATATTTGCGATATGTTAGGTTATTGAAAAGAAAAGTATAGAATGTCCTGCAACACAATAAATGTATACAGGATGTTTTCGTAGAAATAACATTTTCCCTGGGGGGCGATAGTATAGACTAAATAGGCCAATGAAGTTTTTTTTTCATCTCCTGACAATTGATGAAAAAGACAATTGCATACAAAAAAAATACAGTGTTCCTAACCATTACTATTTCTAGTACTATAGTAATATTTAATGATTATCGTTCTCAATAAGGACGCATTGCGTAGGTAGAGGTAGGTGATTACGTTCATCCTACCTTAATGTCGTTTTTGTGAGGAAGCGCCCTTTCTGTAGGTACATGTAGTATATTATATTATAATCTGCGCTTCAATGCCCCTAATATCTTTGATCCTGGTTTAAAAGCTCGTAATACAAAAGGGTTAATCAAACACAGAATGTACTACCACTTACACCCTTTTTATTCGAACCTCAGAAGACTTATTCCCTTTTTCACTGTAGCCTCAATGTATGTCATGTCCTGTATTAGTACAATAATTGCGGTGATAGGGTAGGGTGTTTCAATCAACTTTTCTTGGTACCTCGTTGCCATGGTGACGTCTCTAGGGTCACTCTATAAAACAATGATTTAAAAGTATATAAATCTACCAAACATCAGTTGTTGTGGCAATTCATGCCAATTTTTTGGGCCCATAGGTTTATTTAAAGCATATTTAGTAAAGAATAATGAGATACCAACATTAAACCATTTTTCTACGAAATTCTATCATAGTTGTCTTTTGGCTTACGGGACCGAATTACAACAAAGAAAAGTTGATCCACCCAAATGATGTTTTTTCTTAGTATTCCCAAGAGTTGTGGCTGACGGCAGCGATCATGATGACGGGGTTCATCTACATGCGGTACCGGTTTATTGGGGTCTTAACTTGGGAACTGGTCGTCTCTAGCAGCCGGCGACTGACGTTCGTAGATGACGTAAGTACCGCCAAATAACCTCAAGGGCGATGGAAATGGGTCACTATACATACACATTAGTATACAACTAGTACCAGTTTTGATTGATCTTGATTTTTTTAGATTGAAAGTAGCCTGAATATTGAACAAAGCAAATAGTCAAAATTAACATTAATTACTTTTTTGTAATTAAGTAAGTATTCACTGACTTTGAACAAAAACCGTGATCTGGTTCTCAAACAAAGTAAGGGCGGGAAAATCTTGTTATTTTTATTCCTTAGTTTATTAAAACGATGTTATCTTTGAAGCATTTTTTTTAAGGAAGTTATCCTTGAAGCAAACTTTTCTGTCTTCAACATTGAGTGTGTATTCTTTGGTTTGGTTCACCCTGTATATTCGTATAGATTAATAAATTTGGAAAACTTTAGTAATAGATACTGGGCCTCTAATCTAATGAGTTATTATTATTAATATTATTATATTTATTTGCTCTTGTTTATTAGAAGTTTCGACACTTTTTCCTGCTTAAATACGCATGATATGTATATTATTAAATTTAATTAATTGATTTATATAATGCTAGGTTAACTTCTATCATTGTCATAAGCAATATTTAAAAAAAATACTAACTGTTGAGTTTTTTAGAGTTTTGACGTGTAAAAGTGCCCGTGCGGCCTACTTACTGAATAAACAACTTTTATATTTTTTTATCATCCCATATACAACTATTTAAGAATTGTAATTTTTTTTGCAAATCAGTAACTTGAACTGGGTCCTCCGCTTCTTTTGCTCCACATACAAACAAATCTAACTACAGACACAAATCCAGGATAGCAGCTGCTGGTATTATGATGGAATTGGAAGGTGGCCACAGGAACTTTTCATTTGCTAATAGATGGTCCGTCGAGTTTGGACTCTTCCAGTTGGCTGGTCTTTTAATAGAGAGTTAGTTATCAGTGATACAATAACAGTAGGCAACAACAACGCGTGTCATAACAAAAACTGACTAAAGCGATAACCTTATCTGGCAGATAGCATTTATCTCTTCTTCTTCTTTGTCGGTATCACTCTTGACAGAGTGGTCGTGGTCTTCACTTCAGGTATTGGTGGCAAGCTTCACAACACACCGCCACTCTTCTCTGATAGCTGTCTTCCTCGTGCATTCATGTAGTGAGCATTTATCAGGAGATTATGAAATTGCAGTACCACCACATGTTAAACTACTTGAAAGTATCAGGAGCTCCAGCATGGTTGGCCGAACAGGCAGAGAAATATAAAAAGAAACTCTGGACCATGAAAGACGGCGTCTTGACCTCTGATCACCTCCAGAAGCTGCCCCTTACTCTGCAGATGGAGCTTATTTTCGACATTAATGTGGCACATTTTCATCATACGCTGCTGTTTCGAGAAACAGGTAATACGGCAGAATAAAGTGACCCTATAACGTGTTACAGAATAATCCGTGAAAAAGAAATTACGAAAGTAGTGTCAACCCTAGTATACTGTATACCTAAGATACTGAACTGACGTTATTTAGTAAGGGTTGACACTACTTTTGTTATTTCTTTTTTACGGATTTTTTTGTAACATGTTGTATATCGTTACAGTTACATTTCATTCATTATACCAATAGGAATATCAAATAAAATGATATAAAGTGGGTTTATATCTTATAGGCATAACTAATAGACATTTTGCCGCTATATGTGCAATATTAAAAAAAATACCAGCCCATAAGTAATAAGCTTACAATCGACCTCAGTTTAATTTTCATTAATATACTTACCCTGGGTTCCTATATTCAAAACGTCTCGTTAAAATGTAACTTCACGTTAAAATTTGACATTTGCTACATACAAAATGTGTCAAATTTTTACTAGACGTCACATTTTAACGAGACGTTTTGAATATAGGAACCCAGGGTTAGAAGAAGATAGATAGATTGAGCAGTTGCTATGTTTTGCAGCGGAATCGTTTCTGCGTCAGATTTCGCTGCACATGCGGCATGAGATATTCCTAGCAGGGCAGCACATCTGGAGTCAGGGCGTGGTGAAGAACGGCATGATCTGCGTCAAGCGAGGAGTCATCGAGATGCTCTCGGACGAAGACAACGAGAGCCCCATGATAGCTTTTAAAGAAGGGACTGTAAGCATAGATTTCTATTTAATTTAGCCGGTATAGCCAAAGGAGGAGAGGCACATAAGACTACGTGACCAATAACAACAAGTGATATATCACCGGATACGATTATTTTAAATTGTAAATTTTTACTAGTCCCAAAAGTGGTAGTCCCAAAAGACAGTGGGAGCTCAAACATTACTACATGTCAGAAGGCACACAAGCCGCCTAATGGTATATAGGATTTAAGACCATTGAATAGACATTTGAAGACATCCTAAGACACCAAATGCGGTTTCAAATGCTAGTAATTTCACCGGTTGTTTTATCCTCACATCGAAAATATCTCACAGCGATTTGACATTTCTCATCATAATACAAAATTGTACAATATAAAAAATACCTTTCCGAATGATATCGCCTAGGCCATTTCTGCCCATCCTCTTTTGAAAGTACCCTGTGTTTGGACCCTCCTATCTATCCACGGATGTTGTAGAAAGGAACTAAAGATAATATGACTTAACATCTCCAGTCATTGAGACGATCTCTAGGAGAAATGGCGCCAGGCAGGCGGCCAGCCAAAATGTGGTCAAAATTTTAAAGTTAATAATAACCTATTAGCCTTTCTGCTGCCTCTCTGCTGCTATGTATATGCATTCTATTGAGTGGGCGTATCACCATCTGCCATTCCAACCAAAGTAATTAGCGTTAGCCAGGCAGACGCCATAGTTTAATCAACAGCCTATTTCACCAATCCATATCATAACATGTGTTGTAATTATTTATGTGCAATAAAGACATTCATGCATTTCATTCATTTCATTAATATAACCTATTATTAATCATCTTTCTTAAATAGTCCTTCACTGACCGGTAGTTGTCCGTGGGAGCATATTTATATAGTATGAACTTAGGGACAACCGCCGGTTGGTGTTCCACCACTTTACTAAATTTGCTGCATTTTAGCTTCATTTACGCCAAAGGTCCGGAACTCCCACAGTCCCATGTTTGGTAAAGACATACCTATGAATAATAATAAAATAAATGAATGAAGAAGTACTGGCTTGACACTTGTTTTTAAATCTTTTTATTGTTTATTACAATTGTTATTTATTTTTTATTTGAGTTTAATGCGTCTTTATATCTATATATTTATCGCTATGTATAGCAAATCAAAATTGGTTTAATATACTTTTCGGTTTACCTTTTTTTTGATTTCGATGTTATTGATTATTTCATAATCGCTATGTTAACTGGAAGACATCCCTTGAAAGGATACGTTTGCCTAATTTCTCTTTATTTGAGACTTAAATAATACTACCTCATGAGAGTAGTTTCAAAAGAAAATAGCATAAATATAGCCCACTTTCTACTTCTCCATTACTGCAAATTTTTTGCTAAAAATATTTAATTTACATATGATTATAATATCAAAGGCTTCATGTTAAAAATCAATCAACCGCAGATACGTCTGAATAATCACGCATTCTCTCTTGGGGTGTCCAGAATTACAAATTGTAAATTTGTATGAAAAACTCATCCGTGATCCACCCGCCCCCCCACAGGGGGGTTCCCTAGGGGCTAAAAAATGTATTATCCCGCTTTTAGCTGTTAAAAATAAAAGTGTGGTAAAAAGGTTGTTATTACAGACTGTGATGTATTAGTAGCTATCTTAATAGACCATATTTTTGTAAACTTAAATTGTTTTTGTTACGTTTTAGACAAATGCGCAAGGGTATTATTTTTCGAGAGTTTTCATGTACGTAATGCGATTTATTTTCCTGTTGGTATGTAAAAAGAAAAACCCATTAAATAAACTGTTACATCCACCAATGATTGCTATGTTACAGTGTAGTAAATGTTTCATTTTAATTGATGGATTACTTTTTAACTTATTAGGTCTTGCTTTGGTTAAAAACGTTTTTTTTTATGGGAAGTTCAAGTCATACAAGCACAAATGCCATAATCTCAATTTGAATTCTTAAGACTACAATCTTAAGACTGCAATTCAAGACTCCAAATGCGTTGCCAACTTAAAGGTCTAAGATAAAAAGCCTATATGCTAGTAATTTCACCAGTTGCCTTATCCCCGCACCAGAACACAACAGCAGGAACACAGCTGCTCGGCGATAGGTTAAGATAATAGATATTATATTATAGGATAAGATAGTGGTAGCGATCCGGACGGACCCTGCACAAGGTCCTACCAACACTAAACAGATACAGTATCCTTAATTTAAAAAGTTTTGTTGATTCGCCAGGTTCTTGGGGAGCTGAGTCTGTTCTACTCCATCCCGGCCAAGGTGACGGTGACGGCCGCTACGTACGTGGAATTGCAGGCAAGTAAATTGTTGTATCCTGAAACACAATATATATGCAAAATATAGAGCATGGGATCCTGTTATTTCATAACCAACATTTCACAAATGATTCATTTCACAAACATATCATTTGACAACCCGCGTTTTTTTTGAAACTACAAATAATTCTGGACTTATTTCAGGACCATCGTGTATAACCCAACCTAACCTAGGTTGGGTTAGTTTTATAAAAAATCTGAAATATTTGTAGTTCTTTACAGAAAAAAAAGCAGGTTGGCAAATTAATAGGTTGCGAAGCGATGCATTTGTTAAAGATTTTTTGGCTAAAAGACAAAGAACCATAGAGCATTATTTTCGTACACACACACACGTATCATTTTGCTAACTAAATCATTATAGACTAGCGGTGATTTTTGGCACCCTCTAGAATTTGTTCTATATCCTCCAGAGGCCCACCATACTACAATCCGGTAGATTTTTGTAAGTAGGAATTTGAATCTACCAGCAAGGAAATAAAGTTCAATTACCATTGCACTTAAATGACATTTTCATTTTTGAAACAAATCAAAATGAACTGTATGAGGCCTGAAATAAAGTTACAATTGAATTGCCTGAATTATGTACTTTCTATAGCACACCGGAGGGGCTATTGTCTAACGCACTCGCAATCGCAACCGGCTTCAAAGTGGAGCAATTGTTTTCATATTGTATGCAGACGAGCGTTCGATTTTCAAAATGAAAACGATCGTGATTGCGAGTGCGTTAGACAATAAGCCCTCAGGTCTTACGAGGATATATAAAAGTCTAAAAATTCATGCTATAATGGGTGGGTTATAAAAGTTATAAATAATATACAGTCGAACGAAATACGCTTTCATTTTTAAATCTTAAGCGTTGTTATATTGAAACATGGGATTATAACTTGAGTCGTATTATTAATAGAATTATTACCACGTTAAAATATCAACGCATGTTATTACTCTAGGGTTACCACCAAAGATGATTTTAGATTGATTTTATCCGCCTGTTTCACAATCGTCAAGTAACGCATATCTGTCGAAAAAAATTAGCCCTTTCCCTTTCTTACACTTGAAAATAGTCGAAGAGAAAGCTATCTTTATTTGACAGATAAATTTACTTGTCGATTGTGAAACAGGCCCCTTTTCTTGGCGATGTATCTTATAAGATACATACCATAACATTCAGTTTTTAATATTTTCTTCTTCATATTTTTTTTGCTGTTTTAAATTCTGAAGAGGTTTGAACTCACTTTTTTTTATTTTTGCTAAGAAAAGGGTTAATGTTACTAGTTTATTATTACCTAAATTTATTACTTGGTGTCATTTTGACCGTGTCTTTTTTTTGCAATTAATCGTTTAATCATGGTTTAGTCATTAGCTACAAGCGACTCGGTTATGTAGCACATATGCTCCTTAGGGCATTGCTTACCGGCTTACCATCTGTGGGCCAGGCCGCATCCTGACTTGTCGGTGTGCTTGCAGTAAAACGTACAGGCGGCGTAAACGCTGCGCATTGATTGGTAGATGCCACTGGTTGCCTAGAAACCCTTGCCGATTCCGTGTTTTACTGCAAGCATACCGACAAGTCAGGAAGCGGGCTAACATGCTGCCACTGGAACTAGTGTCAAAAGACGTCAAACGCGAACTTGTGTCAAATATTATTATGAAATTATTAAAATGACAGCCACCCGGGGTTTTAGTTGCTTCGTAATAAAAGGTTCCAAGTCACACAAACCCTTAACTCTTTATTCTTACATTGGAATATGGAATAGACGAATTACATTCCCGAGCCTATGTCAAAATCTTGCCCCGTGGCAGCGTGTTAGGCCCAGGCTAGTGTGTTTGTATTTGTGCCTATCATGACTATAAAAAAAAATCTGTGTCACTGACTCCTCAAAAATAAGCAATTTTTATATCGATGGTGTGCACACGTGGATAAACTGTTTTCTTAATGCATCCACAAGTATACAATTCGTAGAGATCTTCACAGGTACAAAAATGAAAAAAAAAACAAATCGCATGTTCAGAACTATAGAGACCTAATTCAGAAATTTTAAATTTCGAATTAGGTCTCTATACAACGTGTTACAAAATAATCCGTAAAAAAGAAATTACAAAAGAAGTGTCAACCCTTATTAAAATAACGTCAGTTCAGTAGCTTAGGTATACACTATACTAGGGTTGACACTACTACCGTAATTTCTTTTTTGCGGATTATTTTGTAACACGTTGTAGTAATAAATTTATGACTTGTAGTTCGAAAGCTGAAATTTTAATTGGGTCACTATTGTTCTGTACATGCAAAATGATGTTTATATTTGTTGCTATTGCATTAATGCACTTAAGGCAAGACGAGACAATTGTAATTTTATAAAACATCCTATCCCTCGGCCTATCTATTTATTCTGATTAGATTGTTATTGGATTGGTTAAATTAACTTTGTAATGCTAATTGTAAATTGAACGAGCCGTTCACTAGCAAGCAATAATACAAAGCTGAATAGTATTCCGTCAAACGTAATCAAATTAATGATGTGGCTTATAACAGCAATTTAATTAGCTAGATGAGAAATTATACGCTTATTTTAATATAAATTCTACAGAGGAATGAGTAATGGCTGAGTGGTATCCCTCTCATTTGCACATAAGCTTGAAAAGTGAAATAAAAAATGTGGCAACAACGATTTTTCAGCTGTCCGGAGCGTTATGACAATGAACGGCGCCGCGTTTGTTAACGATTGCCAATTTAATACTTCAGATTTAATAATGCTTTTTTGAAAGGACTTTACGTGCTGAGCTTATAAGATTATTATAAATATTATTATATAATAAATAGCACAAAAGCAGCATATTATAATACAGGGTAATTGGTTTTATGATACATTTCTAATTTCTAAAGGCGTTTTCTAAAAAGTTTTTCATCATCCAAAGTTATAAGAGAATACTTGACTCAACAGGAAGTACGAGTAGGAAAACTAGGAAAGTGTTTCGAATAAATTAAACGTTACATGATGTAAATGTATTGAAACAAAATACCGGTTTTTTTTTGGATTTATGTTTCGTACAATTGACGCTGATCCTGTTGCATTTGAGAATAACTCCACAATTTAAAAACATATTTTTTTTTATTTCTTGAAACACCGTAAAGTTTTCATAATCTTATTATTGGACAGATGACAGATCTTATAATATGGAGATAACCATTGAAGCGCTGATGAGTGTAAAGTACCCTTACAGTCATCAGCACTTCAAAGGTTATCTTGGGGTGTCCCCTTGTTTCACCGACACTCATTTTATAGAACGTATCGTTTCACAGAAGTTCACTTCATCGTAACTATTTCCTACTGGAACCCTGTTGCTTTCAGGATATCTTAAACAATTGCGTAGGTTAGGTAGGGTTAAACTTGACACTATCACAAAATCTAAACTCCTGCGCCTAGAAAATCCTGTCTATGAAATGAAACTTCTGTGAAATGAGTATCGGTGAAACACGGGGTTCGATTCCCCGCCGGAGAGCCATTTCTGACGGTATGTTGGTAAGTATCTCGGAGACTCAGGATATTGAAGTTGGTATTAAATAAATCGCTTTCTTTAAATAATATAAGTTTAATACTTTTGGTAATAAAGAGATTTACAGAACGATAACTAAATAAATAATAAAATAAAATAAAATGAGACACCAAGACACGGGACCCGTGTCTGATGCTTATCGAAAATTTCTAGAGAATTTTATCGGACGCATCAAATACATCATGAACAATTTTGAATTTGGATATAATTTAAACGAAATGTAAAAGTGGCCAGTAACGCAAAAAGGAGGCAGTAACAACCTCGTTACAAGGGTAATCCTTGTTGCAGGTGCTGCAGCGCACGGACTTCATGCGCGCAATGGCCGAGCAGCCCGCGTTGCTGGACGAGGTGCGGGACAAGATCGAAACCCGACTGAAAAGCGCGCGGAAGAGACAAGTCATTAAACATCTAACTTTTTAAATACTTTATTGCGTAAAATTTAAATAGTGTATAAAGCGAACTTGATGCTGCAAGCGTTCTCAACCACTCGATCTATAGATGAAAGAGAAATATAAACTAGGCAATACAATGTCAATCTTTTCCTTTTGGAAATCTAAATCAGGAAAATATTTAAACTATTTCACTTTTTTAGTGTAACTGCCGTACTCAGAGACGTCAATTAATTTTAAAGTGTGATTAAAGTTGCTGCTGTCACTTTCTTTGTCATTGAAATAGAATAAGACAATACGTCATTTAACAAGCATTTAGTTTAATTGACATCTGTGAGTGCGGCCGGCAATATTTATTTATTAACCTTCCTTATTAAAATGTTATTTGTTAAATATCGTTTTTTGACAGTAGATAACAAAAACATGTTTTTTTAAGTGTTATTTTACTACTTGGTCGGCGTAATTTAAACGTATAACTATGCCAAATTACAGCTTTGTACAGTCAGCAGCAGAAGTACCTACGCAACCGAAAAGCTCAAAATGATCTGCACTCACCTCTATTGTCAAGAGAATACGTTGTGTCTAGATCATTTTGAGCATGTTATTCTGCTTAGCTACTTTTGAAGCTGACTGTAGTACCAAGAACAAATCCGCGGACAGATGGACAGACGGACATGGCGAAACTATAAGGTTTGCTTGTTGAATGCGGAATACTCTTTTAACGTTTTTTTTTCCAGAAAGCAATCGAGGAGTACGATAAATCCGATTCAAGACTAATTAGGACCCGTTATCGGCCGATGAAAGTGCTTAAAAACCACTTAGCCGGAATACAGGAAGAAGACCCGACGTTTGTAGACGACTCCTATTTGTATTACAAAGGTAATGAGAATTGTGATTTGAGCTGCCATTAAGTACTGGACTCCCAGCTTTTTAATACCGTTCTATTACCTAACGCGATAACACTGGAACTCGCAAATTTGTCACTCCTGTTTCTTAGCATTATATGTACCAATAAGTATAAGTTAGCAGACATCAGTTCCCACATCCTAAATGCCTTTTTCTTTACTCACTAATTAAATTCTCTACACTATAGATGCACACACTATGCATGCACTATGCATGCTATTCTATTTTATTCTATACATGCTGAAAATACCCAAAAAAAAAACTAAAAAAAAAACTCAAAAATCTAATCTTAATCTGTGCATGCTTCCACGGGAGCTAGTGTCAAATACGTCAAACGAGAACTAGTGTCAAATATTATTAATAAATGAATTCAACTCGGGGTTTAAGTTGCTTCGTAGTAAAAGGACTCAAGTCAAACAAAACACACTTTTATTTTAAACCCTATTACCTTATTTTTATGTCGGAATATGGAATAGACAAATTAAAGTTCCGAGCCTATGTGAAATGCTGTCCCGTGGCAGCGTGTTACTACTGATGTGGACTATTGTTTTTTTGATGACTTCCACTGCAAGTGATATCGTCTGGCCACGACTTTATGCGACGGCAGCAGCGGCTAGTAGTAACATTTAAATATATAGAGATGTATTAAGGGTGGCACAAGTCGCCGTGGCGACGACGCGACGCGATGGAGCGATTTATGTGAGTTTGTTTCAGGTTTCCGCCGTCCGCCCCTCAACGCCGCCGCAGTCGCAGCCGCGTAGAAATGTGGTCATGATTTTAACGCATCAATTAATTAAAATAATACCATGTATATGTCTATTTTTACGGTGTCCCCTTGTTTAACTGACACATAGAACGTATCGTTTCACCGAATTTAATTTCATCGAAAACTATTTTCTGCTGAAACCCTGGTGTTTTCAGGTTATCTTAAACATTAATTACGTAAGTTAGGTTGAGTTAGACTTGTGACTATTACAAAATCTAAATCCCTGCGTCTAGAAAACCCTGTCTATGATATGAAAATTCTGTGAAGTGATGCCTTCTTTGAAATGAGTGGGTAAACAACAGTAAACCAACATTTTTAATTTTTATAGACGAATTCAATGTCCGCCGGCCAAAGTTTACAGAAGAGTATCTGGATCTGTACCAGGTCTCTCCAAAAGTAACGACCATAGACGCCCCTAAGATATGTATCAGGGCACACTTCCCTTGGATTTTGGAGCCTGATACTGACTTTGTGAGTATTCAAACATTTAAATTCAAAATTATTACGTGAATTGGCCACGAGAGGGATCTTTTACACGTCGATTATATTGGAGTAAATATATAATAATAGCGCTTTGGACAAGACCATCATTGCAGAAAAGAAAAGCATCACACTGTGGGCTATTAATATCAAATTCTATCTGATTGTTACTGTGTGTGGTCACTTACCTAACAAATCATGAAAAATATTAGCTGAGGCAGGCGCGGCTCACTTTGCGATATAAGTTCATCGCTACTTCGCTACAAGTACACGCCGGTTACCCATCTGACGGGTACTATTTAGTGGCTGCCACGCTGCGCATCGGATCGCACGCGCACGCTACTTCGCGCGCACACGCTTACTTTAATCGTAAATATATCGCAAGTGAACGTGCCGCATTTGTCTGTTTGTATGTTGCATTGTTTCTGTTGAAATTAATAAAAAGACACCTAAAAGATATTACTAATTATTTTGTAACAAAATGCATAGAACTTGGTGTTACCGATTAAGTACTCTTTCCGAATCTCAGCCAAGTTATGCCTTTAAATTCAGTTTGAATTTTGAGGGCGATGAAATGTTCAAATGATTTGTTTTTTTTTGAAATAGGCAAAAATATTGGACAATACTAACGACACCATAGCAAACATCTCAAAATAGGTTTATATATATATTTTTTTAATAATGTAGTTTTTTATCTTGTTTTCTGACGTCTAGCATATTTGTAACCTTGGGAGTAGTAGTTTGAATATAAGTTATCTTCTAACTCTACACGCTTACACACTTATACAAACGCTGGAGTGATTTGTCTAAACACTGCCACTTTTATTTCAGACCCGCATGCTCCAGGTAGCGCATTTCTTCATGGTGTTGTACGTGTGCATCATGGTTCCTTACGCCTTCATCATTAATGTGGGACAGACTGACTTCGAAAAGGTGCTGAACATCGTCGTCCTCACTGGCCTGGTGATCAACATCTACTTTCAAATTACAACTGCTATTGTTGATAAGGTAAGAAAATGTACCGTAGGTAAGAAAAACTCAATGTTACATTAGAATGATTGATGATCATTAGGGATTAGCTTTGATTATCCTACCTAGTTGGTTACTAAGTTATGTTACTGTAATAATCCTTATCTATATAAAATATACTAACGAAAGTTAAATAAATTATATATTAAAATGAAGTACACACAATCAGGATTGACATTTGACAATTTCATTCAAAATGGCTTCCTTGGGCCTGAACACAGGCCTTCAGACGACGAGGCCAGTCATCAATAGCGGCACGCACGGTTATCATATCTAATTCCGTCACTGTCTTGACTTAGGCCCGCTTGAGGGAGTCGAGATTTGTGTGGGTTTTAGCACAGGCTTTCTCCTCAATAACCTGCCATATAGCATAATCCAGGGGGTTGAGGTCCGGGCTGGAGGAGGGCCAGTCTTCGTGGGCAATGAAGTCAATTTTGTTGCTTCGAAACCAGGCTTGAGTTGTTTTTGCCTTATGTGCAGGGGCTGAGTCTTGTTGAAAGACCCAGGGCTGGTTTTGAAATAGAGAGTGGCTTAAAGGCTTCACTATTGGTTCCAGAACAGTTTCCTGGTAAACTTTAGCCCCAGTTTAGACACCTTTTTCACAGAAATGGACCTGTGTTAACCCTGAGTATGACACACCTAACCAAATCATGACATAAGAGGGATGATGGCCTCGTTGCACTCTCGGAACAGCTACACTCGCTTCTTGACTGTTTTTTGCATATACTCTGTCATTCTGGCGGTTACAACATTCCTCAATGGTAAACATTTTTTCGTCTGTAAATAATATATTTCGGTGGCCATTTTGTGCGTACCGCTTCAGAAGCACGCGACTTCTATTCAGCCTCATAGTCTTCAATCGTCCATTAAGCAAATGACCTTTCCGTCTACGATAAGCGTGTAGTCCAAGGTCTTGATTGATAACGTTTTTAATGGAGCTTCTGTTCGCAGACATCTGAATTGCCAACAACTTTTGCTTCCGGACGGGGTTTCTTGCGATTCTCGCCTTCACTGCCTTTATTAGAGCTGGGGTCCGAACGGTGCGTGGTCATCCAGACCTCTTGCGGTCATCAAAGCTCAGGGTACTATTGTACCTATTAATGGTACGATAAACGAATTGTTTGTTGATTTTCAGATTTTGAAGCAACTTCAAAATCACGTTTGGCGGATGCCCGCATTTGTGCAACGCAATTACAGAGACACGATTTTCTTTTAGACCCCAATCCATTATAAATACGACGAGATAAGTGTTGTGTGTGCTATAAAATTATAACTGATAACCCGCCATATTATTTCATTTTTGATTTTTTCTGTAGCATTTGTTTTAACGCCAGAAAAGAGTTTGCAAATCGAGTAACAGAACTTAGTAATCAACTAGGTATAAAAAATTGGAACACATATATATTTATAATTATTATTTGTATATATATTCCCCAGTGTGGTTGCCGGGTTAGAATAGTCCCACTTCATGTCTTCCTCTGTATAATAGTAAGAGGCGACTAAGGCAATAAGGGCTTGTAGTACTGTTAGGCGATGGGCTTGCAACCTGTCACTAATACACTAGTAAACTTCTTGGGCTGATTGTGCAAAATGTGGTAACAGAATAATTAACAAGTTTTTTTTAGAGGTGTTGGTAATTCTGTAGCTCTGCCTACCCCAACAACAACTCAAAAGACTCTTTTATAATTCTGTAACCGAATTATAAACAAGTCTTTTTCGAGTGGTTGGTATTTCTGTAGCCCTGCCTACCTCACTCTGGGAATAAAAGTGTGATGTTATGTATGTTTATGTTTGTATATACATAATATTTGCAATTACGTTCTTGAAAACTAACGATTTCGATGAAATATGCGATTTGAGTTTTTGCGGGAGTGAAAGGCATATAAAGCATGGATGTTAGATTAATATTTGCTTTAAAATGAATTTAAGTAGGTATAGTCGAAGTCATAAATATGTTTACACTTTAGTACCTTGTCACTTCCATTCCCTGACACAATTACATATTTTAACACAGTAGATATTTAAAGAGTATTTTTAAAATTCGCCATCTTTCTGTTACCGCAGTTTGGCGAAGTCTTTTGTAAAAGTATTACGAGAGAAACTATTCTTAGCAATCTAACGGAGTCACGTTTAATAAGAAGAAATAAGAGTAATACAGCTACTGATGCGGGTTTCAAAGTTCAGTCAGAATGGTTTGTGTGAGTGAACTTTCAGAAAAGAAGCAAGAAAAGAGAATTACCAATTTAAACGTTAATTATTATCTCACTGTGCTAAGAATTTAGTAACTGTAGTACTCATAACGCCCACTATACTACAATCAGTACATATTTGTGAATGGGAATTGTATCTACCAGTAAAGACAAAACGTTCAAATTATTTTGCTCTAGAATGGCATTTACCATTTTTAACCAACGAATGATGAACTTTTTTACTACTAATATGTTGTTTAAAATAAATTGCCTTGATTATGTACATTCTATTACACATCGGGCCTTACGAGGGTAGTGTTTCCAACCCATGAAGGCGCACGCTTGCATGGTTGCGTTAAAGTAACTTTCTTCGTAAAATAAGGTACTTAGTAGAACGGGAATTCATCGATTAAATTTTTTTTAGTTACATACTTACATTTTATGTTTAATTTTAGAACGTCGTCAAAGTCACCGTTAGAGAGATAGCCGAAGAAAAAATGTCCACCTTTGGTTTCTATATGGACATACTGTCCGTTTTTCCTGGTTATATATTCACTGACACCCTGGATCCTTACGGCGAGACGGCAGCTGGCCAAATCGCGTCCCTGTTCCCCATTCTTCAAGTATGGCATATTTGGGACTATATCAGACAGTGGCAACAAAACTTCCAGAGCAATGCTAAGGTATAATTAGAATTTTCAAAACATCATATCCTTAATGACATTTTTAGACCTAATTAGTTTCCCGCTTCCCTTCTATAATACCTACCTACCCATTGAAGTACAACTTTCGAAAAAATATTTCAGGGTGCACCCTTAACACACAGGGTACATAAGGAATATTTGTTCCAAATTTAAAGAAAGGTTCAGCAGCTTAAATTATGCGTTATCTATCAGTCAGGTAGTCACGGTTTTTTTTATGTATTTTCACATATAACGAAACAACGGCGACTCGTGGCGATAAGGTAGCACTAGTAGGTAATGAGACACGTTTTTCAAATGTATTTTAGATAAGATAAAATAGCAAATTAATACTTATATTAAATGAATGAATAGGTTTTTTCTAATTGGTTTACCGGTTTCATTTTCCCGACTTGTACAGAAAAACATTGGTACATCACTAGTCTGTTAGAAACGTCAAATGCTATCTAAATGCCACGAGTCGCCGATGTTTACATATAACTAACACTTCCTCAACGTGAATAAGACACTCTGTAAGAGACCTTTATTGTAATACTTTCAGCTATTATGCTTGCTGAAGTTTTTTTTCCTGGTTACTATATTCAGCTACTGGTCTGGATGTTTCTTGTACTTGATCTCGTGTCCGAGGAAGCTGTGCAAGGAGGTAAGTTTCACATCCACTGTTATCTAGTAAATCACTCTAGTTACTTACTATACATAGGAGATAATATAACTTAATGTCTAGAAAATGTGTGATTTCTATTGGTCACAAACTGTTCTTAGTGATTACTGATGATATCTACAACAGATCATTTTAATCTGTGGTCTGCTACATTTATTGTAATCAAAATGTAAATACCTACTTTATCGCGATCATCTGCGTTTCCTTGAAACGTGAAGAAAGCCGATGACCCTTATCATGAGTTGCAATTACCGTACTCGCTAGCGAATCGAATTCTCTATCCCTCACAGTATTGTCGTAGAGTGAGAGGGACAGAGCATTAGAATCTCTAGCGAGTATCGTAACTGTAACTCATGATAAGGGTACTCTAAGGGTTAATCAGTAAGTTAGTTCTGACTGAGGACGTATTATGAAGTATTAAATCAAAAGATAGAGGTTTAGCAGTCACATAATCCCTCTCACTGCCAATAATTTGTCAGATTTCCTTTTATTCTGCAACTTCTGATTGTTCTTCTAGAACTCCTGGATGACCAAACTCGTGTACTGGGAGACGAAAGTTTTCGTGACTAATTTTGCAAAGCACGAGAATCCGTTGATCTCCATGCTCTTGTTTGGAACATCGGCTTTCACGGGCGCTGGCACCGCAGACATAGCTCCGGGTGTTAATGATTTAATATTTGTGAGCAAATCGTATTATTTCTGCAATGATAATTAAACAGATCCTAACCGCGGCGCAGCTTAGCAAAAGTAAGATTTTCATGTGTTTTTCATCTGGCAGGATTATACTCAATGTTCTTATTGTGGTAACCGCCATAAAATAGCAGTTCAAAAAAAAATAGGCATTAATGTCATGAGGCCAGTTTAACTCCGAATAGGCCGTCATATTTTCCATATTTTTTTTTGCCACGGTATAAATGTGAGTCTATATTGAGATGTTGTTTGCAACCGTCATGCTCACAGGATAATTGACTTTGCGGGTAGGTTGACGGTAAATTAACATCGTCTTACCCTCTTTTTGATTTCAAAACTACATCGGTCGATGCTGCTGCGAGCTTCGTCATAATAGTTAGTACGATCACACGTCATAAAACTAAAGGCCATAGTCAGTTTTTTATAGTAAATCGGCCCTAACGTCAAATTGACCCCTTCAGACTCGTGGTCACACCGTTTTGTCACACCAGTGTGATGACGAGTAATTTATTTTCCTCGTAGCCACATCACTTTAAACAAGATCGCACTTTACTGAATATTATATTTATTGAGTGTTGTGAAGCACTCAACGGCAATGATAATTTTAATTACAATTTTCCACTTAACATTAGGCCGTAATATGGAGGTAGGTTTAGGTTATGTTAGTTTTGCGGCAAGCCCGGAGGGCCAAACCGCCCAGAAACAGAAGCTCCGCGGGAGCGGAGCTCCGTCGACGCTTATTTATTTGAAGTTAGACGGTGTTGACGGAGCTCCGCTATCGCGGACCACCCGGTTTGGCCCTCCGGGCCTGCTGCAAAACTAACGTAATCTTTAAACCTACCTACGTGTTATATTATAGATGTTTTCTAGCACTAGTAGTGTGACCAAAAGTCTCAAGCTTTGGTAACTTACTATTGGTCACACCAAACAGTGTGGCTACGAGGAAAATAAATGACTCGTCATCACACTGCACACTGGTGTGACAACCTGGTGTGACC
Source organism: Acleris holmiana (assembly GCA_949316455.1). NCBI lineage: Eukaryota > Metazoa > Arthropoda > Insecta > Lepidoptera > Tortricidae > Acleris > Acleris holmiana. The sequence goes on along the minus strand of OX438770.1, from coordinate 7,551,930 downwards.
ACGAGTCTGACCCGAAATTGACTACCTATGTGTTTCTAGGTAAGCATTTTTTTAAATATTGAAATAATGTTCTTTATTTAGTTTCTTTTTATCATAACCAGTATTAGTCTTTTACATGTTGACGCAAAAAATAAAAGTAAATAAAAAAAATAAGAAAACAATTATAAAAAGTCACGAAAAAAACTCATAGTCAATTTGATGTAAGGGCCGATTTACTACGGAAAACCACATTGACCTTTTTTTAAATTATCTTTCAGGTGGTCATAATAGTTATTATTGGATCATACCTTAACTCTTTATACATCGCGAAAATTTGCAGCATCTTCATGTTAGCAACTCAGAGGCGCTTGAGATTCAAGGTGCGTAACAACATCGAATGCGTTATTTTATAAAATATAAACATTATTAACAAAGTGTAAAACGTTACTTCCGCTTATGCTAACATATTTGATGAGCAAAACGGTGTGAAATAAAAGTAACTTTTTGTTCAACAGGAATCCATGCGAGAACTTTTTTATTTCTTGTCGGTTAATCATGTTAGCGGGAAAATCAAGGATCGAGTAAGAAAGTTTTTCTGTGTTCAATGGTAAGCAGAATTCTTTTCGTATTTGGAACTTGGAACATTTATGTTTTCTGCCGTTGTTTGCTGATTAAAACTTCGCTTGCTTATTAAAAAAATCTCCAAATCGATCTTGATAAGCCTCATTGATTGGCTTAGAATATATTGGCAAGCTCTAGCCGCTTCAGGTGATTTATGTAGACAGTTAACTAAATCCAGGGTATTTGGTATTGCTATAGCCTATAGTTTATTGACTCAGCGAAATACTTTGTTTTACTCAAATAAGAAAACAAAATTTGATGAACGTAGAAGGTCTGTCGCTAAGAGTCGTATCAATAAACTGATCCCAACTGTAAAGCTCGTCTCAAGATGCGTCAAAAATGACAGTTTTCTATATGGTTTGACGTTTACTTTGACGTACCATGTGACGGGCAGCTCGGTCAAGACGAGTTTATTAATACGGCCCTAAATCTGGTACTTAATGTGTTTAACGTCAAATAGTTACAACCATATAACGTTAAATTTTTACAACCATTTAACATTTAATATTTACAACCATTTAACTTTAAATTACAACCATTTAACATTTAATAGTTACAACCATTTAACGTTAAATTACAACCATTACAACCATTTAACATTAAACAGTTACTAACATTACAACCATTTGACAGTTACAACCATTAAACCTCAGATCTGAGCATTAAACATTAAATTCGTATGCTAATTGTGTAAGAATCTAGCGTAGCCAGCAAACCAGCGCCTCTGTTCTATTGCGTTATAACGATATCGTGTTTGCCGTGTTTTAAAAACGTTTATGTCACAGAGTCGCCATTATTGTAAATGACATAAGAGTTATCAAAACGTTGACAATACGGAAACACGTCAAACGCGATATCGTTATTATCGTGTAAAATCGCAGCCCTGGACGCAGGCCGACCTTGTTCGTTTTGGCGGACTAAGGCCCCCCGCTAAGGCTTCCTGTCAAAATGTCTGGTGTTTTTTTCCGGTTTTTTTTCTTTTGTTCATGAATCGGCCAGTCTAGTCTAAAGTCTTTTTAATGAGATGTAAAAAAAAATTGATATAAAAGATAAATATGGATTATGGACTGCATCAGGTATTACAACAACGCTGTATCCATCGAGGAGCTGTTCAAAGACATGTCGAGCAGCATCCAGCAAGAAGTGTTGTCCATCGAGACCGTGGAGACGTTGCTGAGTTGTCCACTATTTCAGGTACTCTGTGCATGTGCTATTATTGATCTAAACTAGTCAACATTGTCTCATTGGTTGGTTTAAGCTTACTTCTGGCCTTTCGTCTTTCTTCTGTCATCTTATGTTGAGATTGGTCGGTTTCCTAGTATTTAGTTGTTTGAAAATAACCTAAAAATAACCTGAAATGTGCATCCTCTACTACGCTTTTCAAATCTCGCTTGTGCATCTCATATTTTGAAAACTTTTTGTCCTTAAATTATAACTCTTTTATTTATAACTGTTACATACTAGACAAATATGTTTTACAAAGCCTTGATGTGCGATGACAGAGTTGAATCAATGTTTGGAACCTTAGCCGGTATTAAAATGCAAATTAAGAAGGCAATATAACTGGGCTGGTATTCTACACAGTAATAACGATATTATCTTTGACGTGTTTCCGTATTGTCAACGCTTTGATAGCTCCTATGTCATTTACAATAATGGCTACCGAGTCATCAAACACGTCAAACGCAATATCGTTATAACACAGTAGAATAGAGGCCCTGTGGGGCTAGTCAAGTTGCATTCGACAATCGTTAGCGATTATGTTTCGATTGAATAATGTATGGAATTGACGTAAGCCACTGAGATAGTAGATACGTGACTATCTAAGCGCTAACGATTGTCGAATGCAACTTGACTAGCCCCACTGGTTTGCTACTTGTTAGCATCATACCTCGCGATCTTTAGAAATTCATATAAGAGGTGTATATCTGCATTAGAGGACAAATATGCTAAGATATTGTCTTGCGCACGTTATCTGAATGTTTTTAATATGAGTTTGATACTAGGAATGCAGCCGAGACTTCCTGCAAACGGTGGCAGCGAGCACGCGCAACATCGTTCTACCGGAGAACGAGATCGTGCAGCATGCCGCCGACATCGGCCGGGACATGTACATCATCGAGAAGGTAATTCCCTTCTGCAGCCCTCAACACTGTTACGTCCTCGGGCTGAGCATAACGGTGTGCCACATTAAGCGACGGCCGCAGAGGCAGCGACGAGCGACAACAAACAAAAACGAATGTTACAGAGATATATGTAGCATCCCGGGTGTCTTTCATTTTTCGAAAGACCTTTCATCCAATGTATCATTTCATCGAACGATATTTTCTGCTGAAACTACTGTTTTCAGGGTATCTTAAACATCTAACCTAACCTACGTTATTAATGTTTAAGATACCCTGAAAACATTATGGTTTCAGCAGAAAATAGCGTTCGATGAAATGAAATTCCATAGCATCCCACCATCCGATCACCACCGCTGCAGTCACCACCGCGCTAAGTCGTATATTTTATCACAACGTAATTTTTAGGGGCACTGCAACATTGTGAATCACATGGGGAAAATAGTATCTTCAGTGGGCCCTGGCAGCCAATTCGGACTCGCAGAGATGCTGTTTGGGCTTCCTAAAGTAAGTGCTAATAATGTTAATAAATAATAACCACAAAAAATAATCGTCGTTTTTGATGCATCGCCATGATCAGCTTGTGTTCGTTCCTTTATCAAACTTGTGTATGAAAATTTGTCACTCAACAACTTAATCGTTATCAACTTCCTGAGAGTCTGAGTGCGGCCGTTAGACCATTATTGTAAGGGGTGAGGTAGTCCTATACTTTTACATCGTCCGAAGAAAACAACCAACGATCCACCTGCCGTCTTTTAATTAATTCACTCACTTATCGGCCGCGTAATGACGCTTGCGACATCTCGCTGCACTCACCAGAATTAATATAGTATCTAACATACCGCGCAAAAACCGATAACACGCTCTGGTAATAAATACTTTGAGCCCTATGTTGGATATTATAATTATTGTTGCTGGTGGCTGTACAACTATTCCGCGACTTGTTTGTACCAACTTCTACCAAGTCTGTAACAAAAAAGAGTCATTAAGGTTTGAAGTAAAGCCTGACAAGTTCCTTTTCAGCCCTCGCCATGTTGCGGATTTTCAGTGGAACAAATTTATTTAAATGGCAACGTTTTTTTTTGACAACGGACGTTGGAAGTCATTGAATGTCACCGATGTAAACAAATCGATTTTAAAATCATAATGCCCAAGAAATTTCACCCCGATGCAAAAAACATTATTATAAATACATTCAAATGGTTGCGGCAGAAAAAGGACGAAGGATTCAGCAGCATTCCAATAAACAATGTTTTGAAATTAGTTGTTGACATGACGGGTATGATATTCATAGTGCGATTGTCATGAATTGGTTAGCTTGGTACTAAATATGTATATTAATTATTAAATTTTTTTTTTCTCATTCATGGCGTCTGTAGTGCTACAATTAAGAATATATACAAAAAGAATGAGCCGTTACCGCCATTGCCATCGGTACCAAAAAAAAAAACAACCAAAAAAAAAGAGTACAAATAGACGACTTGGACAAATGTGCCATAAGGCACAAAATTCATGAATTCTATACTGTGCGAAAGCAAGTACCAACTCTCAAAAGTCTGCTTACCGAATTGAAAAAAGATGTTGATTTTACCGGTAGTAGGGAGTACTTGCGATTGCTATTGCATAGTATAGGGTTCAAATACAAAAAGTGCAGAAACCAACGGTACATATTGAAGGAGCGTTCGGATATTGTGGTTTGGCGGGAAAGTTATTTAGACGAAATAAAAGAAGCAAGGGACAAAAATATACCTCTTGTTTATTTAGATGATACTTACATCCATACTTCTCTTAACCACGCAAAATGCTGGCAAAGCGAAAATGAACCCGATGTGTCGAAATCCGTTTCAACCGGCAAACGATATATTATAATTCATGCCGGCGGACCATCGGGATTTGTTCCCAATGCACTCCTAATATACACCGTGTTTTTTTTGATTTACGATAACTTCGGCATATTGTTTGGTACACGTATAGAAACTACGTGGTACATTAGATATTAAAATATTGCAAAAAAAAATAAAAAAAATTGTTTAGAACAAAGTAATTAAATGTTGTGTCTTCAATCATTCTAAAAGGGTCTTTAGAGTTAACTCATAGTTAGTGTCAAATACGTCAAGTCAGCGTGACATACACACACACAAGTAAAGATAACACTTGACAGGTGCACGATCGCTTGGCTTGGCGGGAAGAGAGAGAGCCTTTTACATTAGTTTAACGTGATTAACTGATTAATTTTAATAATTGAATATCTTTATAACCGTACGAGTTATCATATGTCTGTCTTCGGGAAATTAGCTTAATTTGACTTGAAGAACGTGCCCTTAAAGTTATCGTAAATCAAAAAAAACACGGTGTATAATGATAAGGAAAAGAAAGCCGATTCCATGAACAGGAACAATTTTAAGAAATGGGTTTTGCAGAGATTAATTCCCAATCTCAGTGAACCCACGTGTGTTATAATGGATAATGCCCGGTACCATTCTTTCCAAATTAACAAAGCTCCAACATCTGGCGATAGAAAACACGTCATTGCTGAGTGGCTGCGTTTAAATAACATCTCATTTCCCCAAAATGCATCTAAAGATAAATTGGTCACAATTTTGAGACGTCATAAACCCGAGCCAGTATACGAAATAGATACGATTTTCTCAAATCATGGTAACAAGGTGATAAGGTTACCGCCCTATCACTGATTTAAATCCCATCGAGATGATTTGGGGCATCATGAAAGCAAAAGTGGCAACTAAAAATGTTTCCATCACGAATGATGCCTTCCTAAAGCTCGTTGAAGATAGTTTTCAGGTATTTACATTTATCAATGAATTTTATTGAACAGTTAAAAATATAGCTTACTTTTACACTTCGTTATTACTTAGGAAGTGACTATAGAAAATTGGAGTAAATGCTGCGAACACGTAAAAAAAATAGAAGACGGATATAGGACAAAAGGTCCTATAATCGAATCACAGACCGAATGATTTATAATCGAGGTTGGTGGTCCTGAAAGTGACTCTTCAACGGACGAAAGTGAAAATACATCGGAGCCAGAATCTGATGAATATATGGATGTCGAATATTTAGAATCGGATTTTGACGGATAGGTAATTATTCATATTTAATTATCAACTAGACATGCTCTTCCGATTACATGAAAACATAGTTTCACAATCTACAAGTACTTAATTGTATATCTCACTCGTTTTTGCACGATGCCAATACTCACTGTCCCGACTATTCATGACGTACACGTATAATTGCCATATGTAAGCTGTTTGTAGCGACACTACATCAGGGCTAAATAGGAACTTGTCAGGCTTTAATAAAATATAAGTTGTGCTTAGCCGAGCAGAAGTATGTACTTTTTTTTTATTTGGCCTATCAGTTTAAATCTTTCTTTATATTTCATTGATTACTTGCCTTTATTTAAAGTGAAGACAACGTGTATGTATGTATGTAAAATACTTTATTTGTACCTACAGACAGAAAATAATAAGATGAAAACGAATCACAGACACGAAACGAGTTTGTACAAAAGCAAACATATAATTTAAAGGAATCTCTCCCAGTTATCTAAATCTGATTGCGGACCACCTACTAATTAAGTCCTAAAATAATGAATTTTAATAAGACCACCTTTATTTTAAATCTACTACACCTCTGCGTTTTATGAAAGTACGTCGCACATTTCCGTAGTGCATAATACTCCACAGGTATACACAGTTGTGACGTCGACTAACTGCATATTGCTGCACGTGGAATTTAGTACTTTGGTGCAATGCTGGAGCGCATTCCCGGACATCAGCCACCCCATTATAAAGGTGATTCATGCGCTCACTAACTACGCTCGCTAACGAATGATGTATGCGTTGAAAACACTGTTGTAACTTTTGCCTCGTGGATTAGCATATTTGGGTAAGTAGTGTTGGTCATTCTCGTATTCTTTAGGTTTTACCAAAAAGTGTTTTCGACAGAATATGTCTTTAAATAGTATTTAATTAAAGTCGCTATCCGCGATTTTGGATGCTCAATTATTCTGAGCTACGCGACGGATTTTGATGCAGTTTTCATTTTTAATTTTACTTTTAAATCTCGGTTTTTTCGGTAATGTACATTCATGGTGATTTATATGTTCCTGAAAAACTCATAGAAAACCGAAGTGAGTGCGGGTTAAAAAGATAAACTTTTATTTAAGAAGCTAAGGTCTGTACTAATAATATTATAAAGAGGAAAGGCTTGTATTCATGTTTGTATGTTTGTAACAAATAAATTCAAAAACAACTGGGCCGATTTCAAAAATTCTTTCACCATTTGAATGCTACATTATTCCAGATTGACGTAGGCTATGTATTATTGTTCTAGACGGATAGAGCTAGTTCTACGATATAATTATAATCGTAACTGTAAAAGTAATAAATCGTCATCATTATAACATACGAAAAACGATTCATTTAAGCTGTGACGTCTTTCTAATATGTACGCAGAGGTGACGCAGAGCTATCTACTATGATAGTCATATTGATACTAAAATGCGTTTAAAATCTATAATTCATTAGTTTAAATGAGAGCATTTTTTTGAAAAACGCCATTAGTTATACTCGTACTTAGTAAAAAAAAAATCGACAGTCTAAATTAGTCCTTCTTAAATATTTTTATTTATGAATAACTTCCTAACTTTATGAAATCTTTATGAGTCGCGAAAAACAGACAGTTTCAAATATTTTTTTAATTTGTAGCACGGTGGGTGCAAATAATTTATACAATTATCTAAGTTATTCCATATTGGGAATTAATTTCAAAGCAAGTAACATTCCTCGTAAATCCAATCACATTTCAACCCTAAACCAAGGTACGAAGGTTGAAATTATAACTAAATATATGCGGTCACTAAGAAACGTCTTCTCTGAATACGGGTTAAAATTGTATAATTTTTAGTAGGTTTTTGGGAATAGCCCCTTAGCCTTGATGGAACTTTCAAGTTAATGCACCTACTTGTAGTCAAAGCTCGTTTAATTTCAACCTTGAATTCATTTACGCTTTTCCAGGCCTTAGAAGACCCAGAGCTTGCAGAAAAGGCAACCGAATTCGAGACCGCCAAACCCCAAACCGGTCGAATGGACACCAAAACTAATCGGATCGCGGTATTTATATACCGATCATCGAATTGTTACTTTTCGTTAGTCGAAAGTCGTATAAGACCTTGGTTATCTTGCAGCAAGAGATAAAGGAAAGTTTTGTCGTGTTAACCGGCCGCTACGAGCGTGCTAACTACAGGGGGGCCTTCGAAAAGTTGGGCATTCTGAGGTAAATATTAATAGAGTTGGGAACTATGGCGGGAACTTCGCGAAAAATGCCGCGAAAGACATGAAATTCTGTAAAAGGTTAGAAGAATGCCTATGAATATTAATGGTAGTGGTTTATTGGTTGTGTATGTAGTGGGCCACATTTATAACCTGGTATTACTACTAGGTAGGGCTAGGGCCAGGGATTTTTTTATTCAAGGGGTTATTTTTAGTGTTGTTTGTAACTCAGCCGCCATTAATGTCAATTTACCTAATAAGAGTTATCAAAACGTTGACAATACGGTAATACGTCAAAGGCAATATCATTTTTACCGTGTCGAATCTCAGCCTAGATTGTGCAAATATTTAAGCTATCTAGTCTGTTATAAACTCATCAATCGACTTTTTAAAAAAGGGGGGAAGGTTTTAAATTCGTCCGTGTTTTATTTTGTCCGCGATTTCTTGCCAATTTTCAATTTGACCGAATTCAATATTTTTTTTCATGAGTAGATTTTTTCCCAGGGGATCATTTAAATATCATCAAGATCTGGTCAAGAGATCCATCTAAGTCAAAAAAACTCGTTAGTAATTTGGAGTCAGTTCATTGTTTTATGTAGGTCCTGATACCGAAGTAAAACTCGGAGAACTTCCGAGTTTAGTTTCTAGCTGTCTTTGCCTATTTTCATATTTAGATACACTTAGGCTTATCTTTTAGACTCTTAAAAATAGAATTAAGAATATCTTTAGCAGATTCTATTTTCACAAATAGGAATAATTATTTTCGTGATAAATGAGGTGTTTTTGTGACGGGCATGTTTTTTCCTTCGTTTCCGCCCCGCGCTGCCTGCGGATTTTCCTCCTCGCTTAAAGTGACGTTAACGCTGTTTTAATTTTTTATCTCCATGGCAATCGCAATTACGTAGGAGCTTAAAGAGTTGCTTTTGTGCCCGCCGAGATTTCATTTCTCTAATGCTTTTATTAACGCCCTGCTGCTATTTTCAACGGGCTTGCTGCTGAAACAAAGAAATATTAATTTAATACTTTACAGTTATAGTTGCTGTTTTTTTTTTGCTTATTTTAAATACGAGTGATGATTTGGGATCATGGAACAAGAAATGGAGGGAAACCGCTCAAGATCAGGTAAAGTGGAAGAGGGGGAGAGAGGCCTTTGCCCAGCAGTGGGACATTCTGGGCTCATAATAATAATAATAATAATATTTTTTAATACGTGCTTCAATGTCTTGAAGAGTTTTATCCTTGGTTGCATGCATGGCTGATGATTTATTTAATACTCTACGGAGGAGTGTTTTCTATCCTTCTCATGTAATGTTCTCTAAAATCACGCATCGTGGGAATCCACGAGTGCACTCATCACATGTATTGGTTTAAGTTTTCAACGATGCTCAACACTCAATAGGCTCGCCATAGAGTACTCTACTGATCGTTACGAGGGAAATGTTCGCCTCTATTACAAGTATGTGTTATGTATGTATGTATATAAACTCTTTAATGCACAAACAGAAAATTACGAAGTAAAAAATGAAACAGTAACACAAAAGGAATGCGCAAGGGCGTACTTATCCTTATCCTTATGTGATATTAATTAATAAAAATACTGTTATGAGTATAATGTCGATATACAGGCTGTTAACAAATAAAGTTTGGATACTTTGAAGGTGTTTATAACTGCAAGTCACACATAATAAAAAATAAAATAAAATATGTCGATGAATTAATGACATTTACGTTAATATCGACGGTATAATTCGTCTTTACCCTACCCTAAAATAAGTAAGCTTTTTTATGAGATTCTTAAAATTTATTTTCCGCATCTTATGGGTGAATTGCAAAAATATTGTTCATATGTAGTTATCCTCCTAAGGCCTCTCGTACTTTTTTTTTTACAAAATACGTTCATTGAAAAATTGTCCTATTGCAAAGGAAATAAAATAGGTTTTCCTTTGCTTTTATGAAGGGCAATCAAACTAGAAAAGTACCTCTATTGCATTAGTAATAGGTTCATATTCCATTGGCAAATTTCGTTGTATGGTGGGTCTTAGGAGGTTAAGACCCTAATTGATGTCAATGTTTAATGGAAACAAAATATTTTCCCTTTGTGTAACGAAGATTAACCATACAATTGTATGACTAATTTTCGTTACACAAAGGAGAAATATTTCCTTTCAATTAAAATTTGACATCAAGTAGGTCCTTGACTATGTACAATATTTTTGCAATTCAGTCTTATATGCATAAAGCATACGCATTTTTGTAAAATATATTTTAGATTTCTCAAGTACGTCATCATACCGGGAAGCATCACGCCGCACGGCATATTTTTGAAATTCTGGTGCGCTCTCCGTTGCATCCTGGCCGTGTACTATCTGTTCTGCATACCCTACAATATAGCAGTAAGTAAACATTTTTGTATTTTTATAGACATGTTGTTTAATTGTTGTGTAGCTTTAGCTGATTTCTCAGCTGTTTAGGATTCCGTAGTCAACAAGGAACCTTTATAGTTTCGCCATGTCCGTCTGTCCATCTGCGGGTTTACCGGAGACTCTTGGTGCTATAAAGCGGTGACTTGGTACAGTTATAAATTTTAATTACGCCAACAAAGAACAGTAAAATACATGTAAATAAAAGGCCTTTTTTTGCATCAACCACCAAATAACTTCAAATAGCTTCACATTTGTTGTTTTTACCCGACTGCCCGAAGGAGGGTTATTTGAGAAAGATTTTGGTGTTTGTAGTGACGGCTTCGGAACGCTATTACTGAGCAGCTGGTTCAAAGGCCAAAATGCTCAACGAGCATGATCATGTTTTTTATAGCATAGATAAGGTAAACGAGCAGCACAGGCCACCTCCTGGTAAGTGGGATTCGAGACCGTTAGACATTTACATTTTCAAGAATACAATATTTAGACTGCAATCCTAAGACTGCTAATGCGTTACCAATTATGAGGACTAAGATGCCATTCTTCAGCCAAAAGTTTTATTTATTAGAAGTCATTTTTTTACCAGTGACCGAAACATGCACGAGTTTATTGTGATGATCATTGTGCATATTTTTATAGAAAAAAAAAGTTTATATTCCACGTATAATGTTTGGAACAACTTAGTTTACTCAGCGAGTTGTTGGAAAAAGAGTTGAGTGCTCGTACATAGATATATCCCGTATTTGGCGAAAAAAATGATTGCTTCACGCGTCCCAGGCAATGACAGCAAATTCCAATCAAGAGCGAATATCTGATCGGCTTATATTTCATCAACGCCAGCAACTACTCTAATCCTTTTGGTATTTGCTCTACGTGTTGTGTAGATTATTGTAATCCTAACAGAAGCATTCATATTAAATAGCTATAGTGAGAAATGTTGGTGTGCTACCCTTTCGCAGTACAAATGTATATTAGGCGAAAATCGTATGTCAATTTTGTCGAGTTCTTGACAAAATCCAAGAACGACCTCTCTCATTTAAATTATAGTCAGCCTTAAGAGGCCGTACACGAAATTTTGCTGATTTCGCTTATTTTCGTGATTTTACAGACGTGATTTTACTGTTGAAATATTTTACTTCTACAAATTTTAATGCGCAACACGAAAGATACCTAATTAAAATTTTCAACGAATGTATGAAATACTTTTTTTTTTTATTATTTAATTTTGATTAATCGACCTGAAACCGGCGACTGTTTCGTGAGTTTTGCTGTAAGAGGTTTAGAATATCGCATATTCACGAATCTTTTTGACGTCTTAAAGGTATGAAAAAAAATGATTGATTGCTGTAAAAGTTGTCTAAAAAATTTATGAATTACTTTTTATCACCTTTATATATTTTTTTTTGTGTAAAAAAATTATGAACTTGGTAAAAAATTATAGAAAATGGACAAAAAATAGTTTTAAATTTCGGCTTCTTAAAACACTCGTTAATAAAATTAAAAGAACTGTAATAAACTTCAGTTCAAAATCAATCCATTACCTTAAAAATACATCCAAAAATTAAAAATTAAATAGCAATATACTATAATGTTTTAAAATAACCTAAATCCCGAATTTAAATTCTCGACAAAGATGAAAAAGTAGCTCATTTATTCGTAACTCATTTATTCGATCATAACTGAAATGATATATCATGATGTGCATTAAAACTTATAGAAAAGCAGTATTTAAAGTGTAAAATCACGAAAATAAGCCAAACTGGCAAAATTTCGTATACGGCCTCTTAAACTAAAATACATTCTTCTTCTTCCGTAACACAAGAATAGTAAAATCATTGTTTGATTGATTTTGGTTTCCTACGTCCGCAGGTCGCTCACTCCACATACAACAAGTACTACTATATAGACATAGTGCTGTATATCGACATCATAATAATGGCTTATGTGGCTTATTACAATGAGAAATCCTTGTTGGTCACCCACCCTCTGTTGACTATCTCCCGATACGCTAAACATGGCTTTTTAATGGATTTATTTAGTGTATTTCCTTTTGAATATATGGTAAGTTACCACAGCAAAAACATATTTCATTTCATCTCTGTATATTTTGAACTAACGGTTTTACTTGTTACAGTTTAAACTTATCAACAATCAAGCAAATATGGATTTTTTTAGAATAAATAAAATAGGACAAGTAAGTTTATCTTTAGTGTTGCGCCTTTTAATATTATATGAAGTTCAATGCCTTACTGTTTCTATAACGTAATAGTATGACACTTAATGTATTTATCTCATTATTAATTTCCTACAAACTGCGACGTACCAAAGAAAATAATGAAAAGGAGTTTTTCACTGACGAATTCCCTAAAAACTTTTAGATAACGAGGATCATGGGGGCTCTTTCGTATTGGGAAAGTGATATAATGCGGGTCAACCAGGTAGTGACTCTGTTGAAGTTCCTACCCTTGGCGCTAACAATCGTGAACTTCGCCACTGCGTTTACTTTCATTAGCTACTGCACTCCCTATCACTCCGATCTGACTAATAGCATCATGGCTAATTGCACGCGGGCGCTCGTGGTCAATGGAAATAAATACGAGTCCAAAAGTGAGTAACTCAGTTCAAACATGATCTTAAACTATCCCGTGTTTTTTTATTAATGTCCATATATTGTTTTTTTTTTGTCTTGGGTACATCCTGTAGTTGTTATTACTGTCATTTATTAGTCCCACAAAATCATCTTTCGGGCTAATGAATGGGGGCCTTTGCGGCGCGTTTCATTAGGTTTCGATTTTAAAGAAAGTAATAGTATTACTGCCAGCGCATAAGGAGCTATACACATTCGTTTCTAAACAGTGAAGAATATATTTAGTCGAATGTACATAATTATAATAAAAATATCATAACAGAACAAAATCTCGTAAAAGTTCCATATACTTAAAAAACATGACAAAGTTTTAGACAGCAAAAATGGTAACATGATATGGACCATGGGCTTTTTAATATAGAGCTAGGGTGCGTAATATGGACCATTATAATTTTAGTATTACTGAAGCATAATGCGTATAATTCGACTAATTTGGACTTTATTGTCAGCCTTACATGTAAACTAAATACAAATTCAAAACACAAACCGTATAATTTCAACAGTGTTCGCAATGTTCACATAAGACTTTTATGCAATCTACACCAGCACTTTCTTCGTGTCCATGAGTTTTTTTTTTCAAATAGGCGATATAGCCATAGTCGTGAAATTAGTACCCCCATTTTTTCCTTTTTTTTGGTGCCAATGCAAAAATAAACAAATATAATAAAATATTTTATTACTCGTACATGGATAAACCATAATTTAATCCATGTATACGATCATGTTCATAATATGAATTACCAGTCCGCATTTGAAACCACCCAACTGGTGTACATAATAATACTTAGTAGCATTTGAAGCTATAAAAAAAAACAAAAGGAGAAAAGGACGATGGGTAAAAATGTCCCCACCCACCAACAGTGATGAAACATGTGCCAGTTTTTAGATCTTGGCAATATGATGTATTTTTTCTATGGCGACGATCACCATATGTATGGGGTTTTCTTGAAAAATCATAATCTTATCGTATGGAACTATGGAATTTGTTTGAAAATGAACACGTATGTAGATGATTTGCCTTGCCTGGCCCTTTGTTTTCATTAAAAAATTCCCATTGATTTTGCTACGAAGATAAGTATTTTGTCTTTTATTGGGTCCTAATGAACATATAGACCTGCAGCCCGTTACTGTTGGAGGGGGGGGACGGGGTCCATACAAAATTGCCCATCACCCTTTACTAACAAAACAGTGTTTCTAAAACAAAGGGGTTCAAGAGCAAGCGCGCTTGCTCTTGAACCCCTATGTTTTAGAAACACTGTTAAAGTAGTAATAATCTTACAAAGCTCACTGATACAATACATCATTGTGCTAACCTAACAATTTTAAAATGACGAAAATTGACACGAGCGACCATGCTTCTTTGCACCGATAGAAGGGCGGGAGGCCGCGGTGCAAGGGCGTCGATCGCGACTAATTTCACTACTATAGCAACTACATCTTGTGAAATATTAGCATGGTTCATATTTTCATGCCTAGTCCATAATATTATGTGCCCAGTTCATATTATGTGCTTAGTCCATATTTAGGGAATGTACTCTAATTATGATGCATTAAGCGACAGCACGTGTAATATTATGTATAAGCGGCATAGCACTAAGTCCGAGAATGCAGACTATTATTTAATTTTCTCAGACTGATTCCACATTCGTCTCCCATTCGCTCAAACCCAAATCGCCCCCGGTGTGAAAATGACTGCCTTTACAGAACTTAATGCACCGATGTCGTGATTTAGCCTTCAAAATATTTAACATTTTATCTGAAATTAATTATGAGTATGTTGGCTACTTCTCTTGTATACAGATGAATTCTCTAAGGCGCAAATAACTTCTATATGAGCACTTGTAAAACTTTGACAGCACAATAAAAATAAGAATAAGAAAAAAAAATCGGGCGATATGGAGCATAATTACTATTAATTACAAATACCTTATAGACTACCATGTCTATAAATAATATAAAGCTAAAACTAACATCGAGGTGAGAACACATACACACACAAAAGTGTGGTCCTGTTATGCCAAAGTTGGCGTCGTATTAATACCCTACCCCTAACCCTATCATCATAATTAATGCAATGTATGATGACGTTTCATCTTCAATAAAGTGAATAATGAAATAAACTCACACAGCCATTATTAAAACATAACTAAAACTGGGAATCATGTCATGTCACGTACCTTTAAATTCATAGCAGTTTCGCTCAGTTCGAATGTTTCTGAACGGCTATGTTGCATTTCATGCATAAAGCGAGTGAGAAGCACATTCTGTTTGTTAACTGTTTCAAAACTTTCCAGTCGCGTCGCAGGAGTACATAACGACGTTCTTCCGTTCTCTTGAAATATTTATCGGTAAGATAAAAACTTTTTTCCGTATGTTGTGGAACAAAACTAGGCGTCCATTTTTCTAGTGGCTGTTAAAATGGTGGCAGGACCCTATGGATAGCTATTACTATTAGTCAAAACTACTATTACTATCTATCTCTTTAATCTGCTAGCACAGAGCTCTTAAGACTCTACCCAAGGTCCTAGTAACACTCGTAGCAGCTTCTATAAAAAATGTCCTAGACACCCCAACTTATCTTCAAGGTAGGCATCACATTATTGCCCTCCTAAGCAGTATCTCCAATTCAATGGCAAAAGCAGATTAAATCCTATACTGCTAGTAATACGGTTGCATTTGAAACAGGAATTTTGTCCGAGATACTGCCTTTTGTGTTAGCAGGGCAGATTAGTAGTCTAGAGATTGTAGCAAATATACTTGTTTGTCTTTCTCTACGGCATCAAAATGTTTGCAGGAGATGCCTGTAATCCTATACCTATGGCAAACAAAGTCGATGCCATCATAGCTATGGTATTGCAAATCACTGGTTTCCTCTTCTTCGCTTTTATGTGCGGATATGTGGCGTCGACGCGTTCAGCGGCGGGGCACGCCTTGCTCGATCACACCGTAAGTTTTTAGAAATCTATCACACCTTAAGCTGGGTACGAATCTGAGCGGCTCAGCCTGAGGCATGCTCGCCCTACACGGCGAGCTGCTCGCGAGCAAAATTGTTGCACATAGACATGCGCGGGTGAGGCAGCGTGCGTGTCGTTCTGCCCGCGGCACGCTCGGATACACGTCCAAATTACGCACGGTACGCATACCGAGACGCCTTTGAGCACGGTCAAAAGACCGACTATCGGCGGCTCGCCGCGCGCCGCTCGCTGCTCGCGCACTGGGCGGGTAATACGTAATCCGTGCGTGCCTCAGATCCTCGAGATCTTAATTAGTCCACTATCAAATTCGACCGCGGAGTATAATATATATTAATCAGTAAATTTAATTTGCCCCACGCACTCGTAGGAACGTAAGGCAGAGGTTCTTACTACCAAATTAAAATGCGCTAACTAGTTAATAATGCTCTGACGGGACAAGTTCGTCTCGTCGTGTCGGTTAATAACTCGGCTATGAATTAAAAGGTTAAGTGTTCAAGAAAATCACCTAGCTAGTATGTTACTATGCCAGTTATGTAATTATGAATGTGAAAATTGGTAGATGGTTTTCAAAATGAGCTATTAATTTAGATATTCTTCATAACGCGCGTGAACTCGTTTTTAGGAAAAGACAATGGATTTAGCAAACTTCTTGTACCAAGAAAACGTAGATCCCGTCCTTACCGCTCGGACATTGAAATATTTTGAGTATTTGTGGAAGAGAACTAATGGAAGCAATCCTCAGGTGAGAGACATCTTGAAATCATTTTAAAGATGAAGGTAATTTTATATATAAAAAATGAAGACTATTCAATAACTTTTTAATTTACCTTTTCATTGATAAATGTATGTATTATTAAGAATTTATCGCGGTCAAAAATAAAGACGTGTTATATAGGTAATATATCTCTTAGAAAGAGATATATTGTTTATTGTGAGGGAGGAATATAACGCGATTTAATAAACACCAAAAAAGCACCTTTTTTCTTAGCAATGAAGAGTTGCCATGCTCATATATCGTCACACCCATGCCAAAGTCGCAAATCTGCACTTCAATTTCAAATAAGAATAGCAGATTCGCTGTTTTACCGAATGGCGTTTCCGTCATTGTCTTTGAAGTCAAATTACAGATTTGCGAATTTAGCATGGGTGTGATATAACCTTATAATACTTCCGGCACGAGGCTATTCATTATATGTATGTATAGGGGTGTGAACAAAGTAGTCAGCCTTAAATTACATAACTAAATGTGCATAGTTTCACCTGGGTCTATATCTATTCTACAGGGTAAAACCATATCGATTTTGACGTGTTATCGTATTGTTTTTAACTCGGGCGCCATTACTGTCAAGTAAGTAAGAGCCAACAAAACAGCAACACATCAAAGGCAATATGGTTTTTGCCCAGTAGAATACTTAGGAAAACTTCTACGTAGATCTAGGCACTATGTAAAACAGTCCGGAAAACTTGTTCAAGTATCAAAATTGACGAAAAATTTAATGAAGCAACCAAATTGTTGAAAAAAAACACTGTTAAAATGTATACTTACTTCTTAATTTTAGTTATGTTAATTGTATCTTTTATTTAATAGGGCGTAGGACCTGTAATTTAAGATATGTTTTCTCGTTTCTCTTAGCAAATCTGCCGGCGTCTGAACTCCGCGTTAATGGAGGACACCCTAGTGTTTATGTATGAGAAGACATTACGTGAAGTGCCACTTTTCGGCAAAGTCGAGAGGTCTTTCATCAGGGTCATCACTCAGCACCTCCACGAGATGTACTTCCTGAGGCACGAGACCGTCATACAATGCAAGGACGTACAACAGTTTATATATATTATTTATCGGGGAAAGGTAAGGAAATGTCGACGGCGGGTCGCAATTTATTATCCCCTGCCCCGTATTATGGTTGCCTCTATCGCGTTTTATAAATGTCGAAATAGCATCGTCACTCTCGCACTTAGGTACTGGTTAGAAAGTAACAGATATTTTGTCCACGTTTATCCACATCGATAGGCACGACCATAATAGCCCCCTGAATATGTCGGTATAACCGCTTCGTAAATATAATATGGTATTTGGTCATATTTTTTGCAGGTTGACGTTATGAGTTCGTACAATGAAATGATTACTTGCATGGGACCGGGCGGCATGTTTGGGAATTTTACTGGGGTAAGAAAAGCAAATAAATAAATCTGAGTAGCGAATAAATAACATTCTTTATAAATATGAATAAATTTTACGAGTTATGTTCTAGGATTTGGAGTTGTTTGTGTGTGATGGCACACTTTACCTATATCTTATTTTAAAGTCAGTTTTACCGTTTTTATTTCATTTCATGGCTCAATAATTTCACACAATTTTAATGTTGAACTTATTTGATGTAATTATTAAAATAGATTAAAACTCCCAATATTGAAAAAAACGGAATGCCAATACGTCCATCCGTGTTTGAGTGCGATGACACACAGATACACAAACACGCAGACGTTAAACAACACACGATTAACTTATAACACATTTATTAGTTTTGTTATTTCTGTTAGTAGTAAGTTCACTATCGAAATTCTATTCTGTTTTTGAATCCTTCGTAATTACTGATTGCACTTATAGTATAGGACCCGAGTATAGAACGACCTTCACCGAACTGGTTAATGGATGAAAAGTATTTTATATTAAATCAAAAATGTTTTAAATACATATATTGCAAGTGGATTGACTAAAAAAAATCAGTCCAGAATATGACAAATTTAAAGTTTCAACTTCACCGTTTCGGTTAATAGACAATGGCATACCTATCAAAAGTATGTAAGATAAAGAATATAAGCCTATAGAATATGCAAACGTTAGGTGGATATTATTTCCCGTCATAACTTTTGCGTAGGCAGGTATAAACAGGTAAATCGATATTAGTAATTTGCATCTGGTCTGGTTAAAGAATAAATTTTATGTCATAATAAAGATTAGATTCTTATCTACAATACATGTTTATATTTTAATATTACGTATTACGGATAGAAAGGATTCAAAAACGTTTCACATGGCACTTAGCACGTTCCTGCGGAGTAGCGAATAAAATTACATCATACAACAAGCGTCTTCATCACTTTAAAATCACAGCATTATCTCAACGTCGAATTGTACTTGATCTTTTATTTTTTAACAAAGTATTGACAAATAAAATTGACTGTCCCCAACTCTTAGGAAGATTTAACTTTAAAGTCCCACAAAGATATCCCCGATACGCCATAAAACCATTAGCACCTCCCTTTCGTAGAACCGTTCTTGGTATCAACTCACCAGTTCCACGCCTAAGCAAGCTTCTAAATGACAATTGCAGCAAGTGTGATATACATTTTGACTCCTCGCTCAAGATTCGCAGGATCGTCCAAGATTAAACATCACTCTCAGTAACCTCTATCTGTAGTTCTAGTACCTTTGTAGTTCTAGTACCTTTTGTGTATTCTTTTTTCTCTTAACGCTATGTAGCTTACTTAGTTTATAAATGCATGTGGTGTCAACCAGTAAGTAGCTGTGCAATTAGTTAGTACATTATTTTATTTAAGACTTCTTTAAAATGTATCATTGTAATAGCTGTTGGTAGACCAAATAAATAAATAAATAAATAAATAAATATGTAAAAAATATACCCATATATATAATTAATATATCAAATATTAAAACTGGACAGATTTTTTAAGTTAATCCACTTGCTATATATTTTTTTACATTTATGTAATTTAACATAAAATACTTTTCATCGATTAATCAGTTCGGTGAAGATTGTTGTACACTTGGATCATAGATTATTAGGTTCTGTATGCATCACTGAATTAATACTTTTTCTTTCTTTTCTTTCTTGCTGTGGAGGGTTAAATATTAACTTTGATATGGATTTCCAGCAACCAATAGCGTGCTCTGATGTGTCAATCTACGCGAGCCGAAGTCTGGATCTGTTGGTGATCCCCAGCCAGACGTTTTTCAACCTAGTTAGATACTACCCGAAAATACAGGAGCCTCTGAACAAGGCCTTTGAAGTCTCCAAAGATTACATATTGCCAATATCTGTCTATTTAGCAGATGACTCATCCTCAGGTAATGTGAAATTGTAATTATAATAATGCATACAATTGGCATTGTTAAGGCAGGCACCATAGTTTCATCGATAGCCCAGTTCACCAAATCATATAATTCTATCCTTATAGGCTACTTTTAATGTTCTCTTCCTTATAAAACAGTCCTACAGTAACCGGTTGTTGTCCGAAGGAGCATAACTTCTATAGTGTGAACTCAGGTGTCCCTTTACTAAATTAAAGTTGTCAATGGCCTCTGCGTGTTGGCTTTGGCTCCATGCACGCCTTC
Source organism: Acleris holmiana (assembly GCA_949316455.1). Lineage (NCBI taxonomy): Eukaryota > Metazoa > Arthropoda > Insecta > Lepidoptera > Tortricidae > Acleris > Acleris holmiana. The sequence goes on along the minus strand of OX438770.1, from coordinate 7,531,511 downwards.
CAACAGTCTGGGACTCCCATAGTCCCGTGTTTGGTAGAGACACACATTAAAATTAGAACTTTTTACTTTCTAGCTTCTTCCGCGTGTTCTTCTTTACCGTGTTCATTCATGTAGATTTAATAATTCAATACACCTCCCCTTTTGTGGACCATCCCACGGGAGCAGTTATTTTTTCGGGGTAAAACGTAAGTTATGCGATTGAAGAGCAATTTAATCCAATACTGGTTAAGTGGCCCTTATACATAAAAAATCAAAATCAAAATCAAAACTCAAAATATATTTATTGCATGACTGTAGGTAACAAGTATAATATATTATACAGGTGTCAAGTACATTGGTGTGTGCATCACTACAATCTACCATAATTATGGTGTACAATAATTGACATAAGTCAATAAAAATCGGTAGCTAGAAAGCTTACTTTGTAACAAGCTTATAATAAATTGAGTAACATTGAGTTGTTTTACAAGAAAATAATCTTATCTGAAATAAAAAAAATATTCTCTGTTGTGTTACTTACTTACTAAAGCATACACTTTTTATCCTTTATAATTACATATTTTTTACGAATATAATAAAAATAATACATTACTTTCTCAGTTATGTTTTATTTACATTGAAATATCTACTTACCTAATCACTAAAAGTTATTAATAATGTCAGCCTAATTATTTAAAGGCTTCCACTGTTTTCAAAAGTCATTTAAATTATAAAATTGTTTTTCTAAAAGCCATTTACATGTACAGTTCTTAAATTTAAACAAATCGTACGATTTAAAAAGTATCTGGTACATAGATTATTATTATAATTATAAAGTTGTTTTCTGTCGACGGCACTTACAACTCTAAGTTAATGATGATAAAGTCGTACCTTAGTGACGATTTTTCATGCACAAGTTTTAAAAAATGTAATCGTCTCTGTATGTCTCTGAGTATGACGTTATATGACTAAGAATTAATCAGTAAGATTTATTAAGTGAAGGTTGAACCCACTTTGTAAATAAAATAAGCATTTTCGAAATTTTAATTTATAAAGTGTAAGGAAGTAGAAGAAAAAATATAAATATATAATAACAATATTAATTAATTGTAAAGCTTATTTACTTACATATATAAGCTCCTCGAAATAACTGTAAGTGTCCGTTTTCTTCGCAAAGGGATTAATATAAATATCTATATACTTTTGTATTACTTATGTGCCAATTTATGAATTGACGTTACACGGTGGCATGGAAATTGATTTTTTAGCAGGTTGACGTAATAGTTACGTGAATTAGCCGTGTTATACATTTCCATGTAACAAGACTGCACGTGGAAAATGTATCATAATCCGTCAAATTAACGTATTATGTCATACTGCTAAACAATCAAATTCCTCGACTGTACGTAAAGTAAAACGCACCCCGCGTCTTTTTGAAAACATAATTTATTTGTTAATAGAGGATACGGATAATGAAGCTGGGTCTTTCGAATCCACGATGGACTCCCGGAGTGGTTCCAGTCACTACGAAATGCCAGCAGGTAATATGTATATTTTTTTTATGTATTCTAATCTAATCTAAAGCCTATCTAGTGTCCAACTGCTGGGCAAAGGCATCATTTCTCCAGTCATCTCTTGTTCTGGCTAAAACTTCCCAGCGTGGTTTGGATTTATCGATGTCGCCTGCCATCTTCTTTTTCTTCTGCCGTGATCTTACTCCATCGGTCGGGATAAATACGGCAGATATGTTTAGCCCAGTGTTTTTTTAAGTATGAATATGAATTTATTATTTAATAAAAACTAGGTTACCAATATAGATAAATAAAGTATTATCATACATACATACATACATACTGTTTCTGTGCACCACTTCATTAGTTGCGGAATAATTATTTGATTGGCTGGTACAGAATACTATTAGGCATTAAGTTTGACAAGGAAAATCTAAATAGGTACGGTCGACTACAAATATGTATATAGAATAAGGTGTAAATGTTTATAGATGTCACTGTACTCGACTTCACCTACATAAATGAAACACTAAATTGTAAAATATTGTAATCACAGTTACATAAAATATATCACATGCATCTGATATCACTTTTTATTGCACATATTGTACTCGTAATGTTCCGCATTTGAATTCTGCGCAAAAACGTATAAACCAATCGGTATGAACCATAAAATTATCAATTAGCCTCTTCCGCCGCCACGACCCCCCCCTATCCCTCCTCTTCCTCCAATACCTCTTCCACCAATACCTCTTCCTCCAATACCTCTCCCTCCAAACCCTCTTCCTCCAAAGCCTCTGCCGCCAAAGCCTCGACCTCCGAAACCTCGTCCAAAACCTGGTCCTACACCGAATCCGCCGCCCAGAAATATCGGAATGGGCACTGGGTAATACGGACCTGAAATAAGGAAAAAACATATACTTGAATGTTGTTTTCGTGTACCCTTCATATAGTACCTACATTATTAATAATCAAATTTCTATGAACTACATATCGACGCTTGAAAGCGGAAATGGGATAAGCGACATTTTTTGTGATATTGAGTTACATAATATCGTTCAAATCAGCAGATTTTTCTGATTTGAACGATATATGTAACTCAATATCACAAAAAATGTTGCTTATCCCATTTCGCCTTTCAAGCGTCGATATATACTCGTACAAATATTACAATGTTGATAACAATGATAACGGTCAGAAATAATTATGGACCGATCATAGGTTTATCGAATTTCACTTCATGGGACGCTATTTTCTGCTGAAACCTGGTATAATGTTTTCTTTCAGGTTATCTTAATCATTTATTAAGTAGCTTTGGGTTGAAGACACTCTGCAAACATTATGGTTTCAGCAGAAAATACCGTTCGATGAAATGATGCATTCGATGAAAGGTGACATCCCCGATCAAATATGTATGTAAAACCTCAACAAATACATTAAACATATGAAGGGTTAGAGAAAAGAACATGTCTAGTCAACTTAAAACTTAATGAAATATCGCGATTTGAAAGTTAGGTACCATGTAATTTTGTACATCAAGGCTTCGATTTTGTAATCACTGATCATATCGTCGACGTCATGACGCTCTTATTCACTTGACAATTAGAGTTGTCATAACATCAACGATGTGATACGATATCGAAACAAGATGGGCCAAACAAAAGTAGAATATAGGCCCGGGAGCCTGTTTCATATAGGTACAATATCTCAATATCAGTTGATTATAATTTCATACTAGTATTAAGGTATTAAGTACTTACTTATTCAAAAAGTTAAAACATATAAGTTGGTCAAGGCATCACGCATTCACGGTTGGACCGATTTCGTTAATTATTTTTTTGTTGTGTTAGTTATGGTCAGGAGAAAATGTAAAATCCACCGGCAAAGTAAAAAAAATGCAGCGGGGTGAAGCCGCTGACGGGCAGCTAGATTAATATAAAAACCAAGTCCAATATTTCTAGCACGAGCATTTCGATCATATTACGTCACGTTTTCAAATCGAATTTAATATTCGAAAACATAGACTACCGATATTTTTTTAGCCGCCACACATTTTTTCTCGATTATGTTACGTTACCGTTACTTGCTCTATAGAAATAAAATGTTCGTGCTCGAGGTACTGAGTGTTACAACATTTTAGGGCACAAAGGGTGTAAACAAAGTTACAACATACCTCTTCCGTAGTAAGGGTCCGGGTAGTACTGGCGCTTGATTCGCGCCGGAGCGTCCTTTGTTGTTTGTACACCCTCGTTTTGGTCTAGCACTTCACTCTCTAATGGATGAAAATTTTCTTTGTTTGATTCTGTTGCCCTCTCGACATTACGATCCGTCGCCGCAGTAATTTCAGATAGTGTTATGAGTAGGATCACCGCAATGTATTTCTAAAATGTAACCGTAGATCAGATAAAAATTAAGTGATAAAATAAAGCAATTGATAATAACCCTATGTTAAGTAAATATGCCATAATTCAATAATTCCATATATAATTACAAAAAATGTACATACAATTCCGTTTTGTAACTAAAATGCATAATGATTTAGTTAACAAAAAAGGGAGATTGTAAACAAACATTTTTATAATTATTGCATAGTTTTATACGGGGCGTATTTACCTACCGCGCTCCGGCAGAAAACCATTGTGTTGTTCTGTTTTGTTGCCACATAAATTCTCAATTGGTATTTGTTAAGGTTTTCGACAGTGTATTTATAGTTTTTATTTTATCTACTGTATATAATTTTCGCTAGTGTTTACTTGTTTACCGGTACCCGTTTTTTGTTTAATTTAGTTTAGTGATAAGTCAGGGTCCCTCTGTAAATCAGCTCCGCAGTTTCACTGTGGCACAATTCTGAGAGGAATCTTATTCAACGTAATGTCGTATTTTTATTATATATGTTTCTATATATTTTTTGTGTGTGTGGAATAAATCTTTTCTATTATATTCTATCTTTTTTTTTTATCGGGCGGCTTGAGTGAGGCTTAACAGGTTGTTAAAACGCTTTTAGTTTACACAGCTGTCAACAATGAACACAGGTAAACAGTCCTTTATCATACTCGGGTTCCTACAAAAGCCGCGTTGCGGTCTCACAATTAAAAAAAGTACGCGTTGGCACAAGCAAAGAGTTCCACTCGACCTATTTAATTTTAAACATATTTTTAACGCAACAGAGTGGTCCTTAGTCATAATAACACATAGTTCGAAACGGTATAAATGTAAACAGTTTTTTTGAATGGAGCTAAAACAAATGATTTAGTCACGTGGCTTGTTTATGTTTTGTGTAGAAACGCGAGTTCAGTAACTTGCGAGTCAGGGTATTATTAAAAAAAATGGTGGAGATGCGTTGACGGTCGGTTTTTATTTTTCACGTGTAGTTGATAAGTGGCTGACAAAATAATAATTTTTAACTATAACTGAACTCTGAACTAGGTACAAGGACTTTTAACGGACATGGGTAATAACGCCGCCATGTGTCTAATCCTTAGGTTTTGTATGACTTACTTAATATTAAAATTGAGCCTTACTTTTTTTGTAAGAAATTTAAATTAGGTGTTATTAATGAAAAGTTATAGACATATAGTTCTACATATTCCTTTTAGTAAACGTCACAGAAACTCGAATGTGTTAGACTTTTAAATGTAAAAAACCGTGGACCGCGTGTTTAAAATGTTTACTGAATACCTTTTTTCTAACCCAAAAATATTTTAACCGACGTGGTCCATATTAACCTACAAACACATTGAGGATCAACATAGGAACATACTAACATAAAAATATACATCTCCAATATAATTACTTGACTAGAGGACGCCCCTGACTTCGTACGTGTATAACTAGTCACCCGCTTCTCCTCTATGTCTTTCGACTGGGCTGGGGAGCGATTTTCGGAAAATCATTAATAAATCTGTACCCAGGTATAAAAAAATATTTCACTGTAATATCCAGTCCTTACGTTCAGCGTAAACCACTCAACGTAAGAGCTTGAAATCAGCTGTCACGGACAGCTGATTTCAAGTCTATCTAGTCTATCAGTCAGGGAAGAGGTTTATATGTATAAATAGCAAGAAATATAAACAATCAAGTTATAACAACTCACGGTTAACTCCATGTTATTGTAAAGCGTGTTAACGAATCACTGATAAAAATATTGTCTGTCTTGTTATTAATATGGTGGTTTGTGTCGCTCTACCTATTCGCGAGGAGTCGATAATTGGTTGGCACACGGAGATCACTGTACCGATTTTTCCGACAGCGGTTATCCCCACACCGGCACGTCCTCTTTGCAGGACATTGTCGCGTATTTTTGTTTACTTACTATATGTAGAGTTACTATGTTTTCATATGACATTTAAATAAAATAATAAATATCACAGGACAATGTCACACAAATTGACCTAGTCCCAAACTAAGCTCTAGGCTTGTACTATGGGTACTAGACAACGATAAAGATACATAAAGAGACATAAATACTTCAATACATAGAAACCATCCAAGACTCAGGAACAAAAACTCATGCTCATTACACAAATATCTGCCCTTACCGGGATTTAAACCCGGAACCGCCGACTTCGGAAGCAGGGTCACTCCCAACTAGGCCAACGTGTCGTCAATTTAAAAGGTAAGGTCTACGATATGGTCGTGGAGATCCTTGGGTAACGCCTATGTGTAGCAGTGGACGCCTTTCGGCTGATATGATGAGCAAACGACTACATGCTCTCTGTTAGTAACTGGACTCTGAAGAGCACGTATAATCGACCAAAAAAGTCCTTTACCACTTTCGGATCTTAACGTCATATAAGACGTATTTGTAGTCCAAAAGTGGGAAAGGAGTTCCTTGGTCAAGTATCCAAATTGCGCTACCAACCCTGGGGGGGCACTTCAGTTGAATATTATTTGTCAAATATTTTTGGTTTAGTATGTTACATGTGTGAAATGAAATTCGTCTACGCTATTGATTTCATCGGTTATCTTTCCACCACCCCGGAATGCATAAAAATCCAACGCTGCTGTTTGCGTATGACAGCAGCTTTGCGGGTTTTGGTATCGATCCGAACGGACCCTTATACAGGCTCTATCACCACCACCACTTTTGGTGATATAACTTTGTATTTGGTAAGATTAGACAACTTGGCCCTTTAAGTTTGGATGAAGTGGTGTTCCTAAACCCTTTGAACGCCAACGACGCCTAAAGTAGTCATAAGCTGTCGTGCCTATAACGCCACCAACACTTATAGTTGTCACAGGTTCAGTGTAAAAAAGACGTTGATTAGCATGGATTAACGTTAATTTTGCATAACTTTTAATACACGTTTGGCGTGTGAGTGACGCATTTGTATTTGAAGTAAGGCCCTGAAAAGGTTAACGTAACAAAGTAAATTTTGTCTACGAGCTATTCGAGTTTCGGCTTGTTTGCCCTTTTGATGTAGCTCGCTAGTCACTTTGTAAAGCCACAAACGAATTAATCATCGTAAATACATAATGTGGTCATTGTACGCAACAAATGAATCATGGTTATTTCCTACGACACTATAATGGGAAATTATAACATCATTTTACTCTAACCTACTGAGTCCACAACGTTGCATTTGCTTCTCTTGTTCGTCTCTGAATATCCTCATTGACCTTATTTTTACTTTTAGACCAGAAACTCTCGTCTGTTATTTAATTTCACAACATGGTTACGACCAAGCTTTACCCGGAATGAGGTGCCTTATTTAGTTCCACCCTTTTGCTAGTGATACACAGTACAGAGGTGTTGGGTTGTGGAACTCTCTTCCCTTAGAAATCTTAAAACTAAGACGTGCCAAATAGCTTCCTATTTTTAAAAAACTTTTAAAAGTCCACCTTTATGAATATTACTATATTTATGTATTTATTTACATAAAACATCACCCCTTCATTCCCAGAGTGGGGTAGGCAGAGCTACAGAAATACCAACAACTCTAAAAATAATTGTTTACAATTCTGTGCTTGCAACCTATTACTAATGCACTGGGAAATATCTTGGCCTGATTAAGCAAAATGTGGTTACAGAACTATCAAGAAGTCTTCTTAGAGTTGTTGATATTTCTGTTGCTCTGCCTACTCCACTTTGGGAATGAAAGCGTGATGTTATGTATGTATGTACAATTCTGTAACCACATTTTGCACAATCAGGCCAAGTAGTTTACTAGTGTATTAGTGGCAGGTTGCAAGCCTAACAGTATCACAAGCCCTTTTTCCCCTAGTCGTGTGGTTCCTAGTTTAGAATAGTGCCACTCAATGTGTTCCCGAGGATGTGTTTATTTATGTTTATAAATTTCATTTATTTATTTATGTTAAAAAAAAATACTTATATGCATGTTTGGGTCTTTTTATTCCATTTCTATAGTTTGCACCGACTTCTAATTTATTATTGTGTCTCTTTAATATCTCTTCTTTGTAAGGTTGTCTAGAAGAGATCGCTGTTTAGTGAAAAGACCGCCTGTTGACCACTTTGTAACCTTTTTTTTGTATTTACTTTCCATTCCATGCTGTTATTGAATGTGGTGTTGAATAAACGTATTGTATCGAGGGCTCAATTCTATTAGGTAAAAACATTATGCTTTTTATATATCGTATTGTTTTGAAATCTGCCGCCATTACTGTCAAGTAAATAAGAGCTATCGTTACTTTGACAATACGATACGTGTCAAAAGCAATATGGTTTTACCGAGTAGAATTAAGACCTAGTGCAAGAGATAAAGTCGATAAGACTCGCATACAAAATTTATAAATAAATGTAAGATCGAGTAAAAGAAAACTACAAACCCAATGGACCTTTCTAGAGCTATCCCACCGTACTAACTGGTAGTACAGTACTTGTTGGTTTACCCCTGGGGTTTACAATGCTATTCGGTATAAAAGTGATATTATCTATGTATGTGTGTGCTAGTACTGCTAGTATGTCATGTAGCGCGTCGTCATTAAAATTATAATCCTAATCACTTACAATGCCTCAATCATGTCGATTATTAAGGCTTTTGAATTTAAAAGTCTTTTAACAAACAAAATGGAGTATTCATGAGCATCATAGAAAAACGTGCAACAAAACAAGCCCAATAATTTTAATTTTAATGAAAATACCTTTTTACTTTTGTACCTGCCTCACCTTTCGAGCTAAGTGTAAATTAAACATAACTTTAGAAATGCCTGTCTATCATTTTATTATTTCCGGCAAAATGTAAACTGGGTTATCTTCAGCAAGTTCATTAACAATTTCTAAAGTGAATTGTTTGATGTCTTGTCGCGACGACGTCTTCAAAAAGAGCGGTCGCTCCCCAAGGCTTTTGTTCCTCGACGGAACTTCGCGCTACGACTTGTATTTTGTCAGAGAACGAGCCAAAGGACAACGTTCTAACAGCTGACTATAGTGATGCTGAATTAATCACGAAATACTCAAGCTTTATTTTAAACCTGAAATTAATTGGCGAAATTGTATGTACATTTAAACAAATGGACTTCAAGGCATATAACTTTTTTGGTGAAGTAATCAATAAAATCCTAGGCAACTTTGTCGTAGTTCCGTGGTCTAGAAATCTATAATAATATTATAAATAGATAAAGTTTGTGACTGTGAATTTCTGGATCTACTGAACCGATTTTGTATTTTTTTTTACCAATAGAGAGCCACGTTATTTGTGAGTGTAGGCTTATATATTTTTCTACGCGGATGGAGCCGCGGGCAACAGCTAGTAATACATAATAACCTAGTACCAAATTAAACTCTGTGCTTGTACTATGGGTACTAGGCAGCTATGTAAATGCGTACCTATATAAAGAAATAAATACATAAATAAGTACATGGAAAACATATAAGACTCAGAAGCAAAATACTCCCGCTCAATACACATTTTTTTTATATTTTTTTTATGTTAGGGAGAAGGCACACGAGCACTCAGGCCACCTGATGGTAAGTGGAATCTGAGACCCATAGACATTTGAATTCTCAAGACTATAATCCCAAGACCTCAAATGCGTTGCCAACCCTGAGGACTAAGATGGAAGGCTTCTATGCTACTAATTTCACCGGTTGTCTTATCCACACACCGGAACACAACAATGCGAACACTGTTGCTTGGCGGGTGGTTAATGGATGAGATGGTGGTAGCGATCCGGACGGACCCTGCACAGGGTCCTACCACCACTAAATGTTGTCTATTCTAAGTCCAAGTAGGAATCCCTATAGTTTCGCCATGTCCGTCTGTCTGTCTGTATATCTATCTGTATGACTGCGCACTCAGATTTTTCAAAAAACTATTTAAGCTAGAAAACTGAGATTTTGTACACATAGAGATATTTATAGATACTAAGATTAATGATGAATTAAGCACAAAAAATATTATTGAGTACCTCTTGTACATGTAAAGCAAGGGTAACACATGTTTTTACTTGACAAAATCGCGTAATATATGGTTGAATAGGTATTAAAAAACCTCAATGTGTATGGTGTTATCTATTTTAAAATTTGGGGCCGTTTAGGATATATTGAGCTATAAATGTGTCTGCTTCTTCTTCCATTTGATTCACGTGTCCTCTTACAGCCAAAACTGCAAGTACTAAACGTCTCGAAATAATCTTAAAATTAAATGAAAGCACATTATAACGAATTAAAAATGAAAACTATTAGTATAAGTAGACTTGATTTGTTCTTGAGATACTAAATTGTTATCAATAAAATACCTAATAAAAATCGTCACCATTAAACTTTTTTTTTTTTTTCATACTTGTTGTTTTTAACCGATTTAAATAAAAGGAGGAGGTTCTCAATTCATCGGGATAGTTTATTTTTATTTTTTATGTATGTTCCCCGATTAATGGCATTCTCTACCAGTCGACCAAATAACCAATCAGAAATTTATCTTTAATTTATTTTCTTTTATCTTACATACCTTTATCTTATACAAAATCGCCTCAAGAAAAACCTGAAAACTCACACATAATTGTATTTTAAACATTTTGTATTCAACAGGTGATGTTGTACACTGAAAAATTAGGGTCTCCTATGATTATGTGAACTAACGTAAGTACGGTTGTAATGACAAATTGGTTAATTTGAGGTTTGTCTGTGTTTGCAGTTCGTGTTCCGCATAAAATGCAATAATCCAGCATACATGAATAACGTATAATCCCCTTGCACCCAAAACGTGCTTTCGCTTACATAACAAGCCATTTCATTTGTAATTTATAACATTTAATCCGCCATTTTTTCACTAAGTAGGTAGATACTAGCTTACTCTGATGACATAGTGGCCTAGAGGGGAGTGACCCTGCCTCCGAAGCCAGCGGTTCTGGGTTCAAATCCCGGTAAGGGCAGATATTTGTGTGATGAGCGCGAATATTTGTTCCTGAGTCTTAGGATATTTTCTATATACAACGTGTTACAAAATAATCCGTAAAAAGAAATTACAAAAGTAGTGTCAATCGTCAGTTCAGTATCTTACCTATAGGTATACAGTATACTAGGGTTGACACTACTTTCGTAATTTCTTTTTTACGGATTATTTTGTAACAAGTTGTATATTTAAGTATGTATTTCTCTATTTAAGTATGTTTATCGATGTCTAGTACCCATAGTACAAGCCTAGAGCTTAGTTTGGGACTAGGTCAATTTGTGTGAGATTGTCCCCTGTTTTTTTTTTCCGAAATTAAAATAGGTTTATTCTGAAAAATCTTAAAGTATTGCATAATTCTAATTACGAATTTACTGGCGGCTCAAAACAGTCTAACGACCACTTACCAAATAAATATAAAACGCGACGATTTCAAAGTTAGCTTTTTACAACTTGGTTATCTGGCCTCGGTCGACGGTTTGAGTTCTTCATACTTCACGCTCGCATTTCTACCCATTCGCAGTTTTCAGCATTGGAAGTAACTTTCTTTTTCATATTGCACCGTTATTCACATATGCAGAATATGCGGAATAAAATTGAGAATGAAAAATACTTATTGCAAAACTTTACTTTATTTCTTTTAGCAAGAAGTTAATTATATCTCTGAAATATAAAAAGTTATTTTGCTGAAGTGCTGCATACCCACTTACTTTGTAATATCTACATCTACAGACTATAAAAAAAACGCATACGATCTACCTGGAAAACTATCCAAGTACCAATAAAATACAAATGAAGTGCTCACTACATAGATATGCATGCATTACACACATGCATAATTAGCATAGCGTTAGATATTCGCGTTATTACGTCGTTATATGATACGAGGCTGCCGCTTTGCGGTCATATAAATGTTTCAGCGAGCGAACCGGAATATGAAGTGGTTAATTTAAATTCTGGCTCGGCGTGCCGTGGTCGAATATCCGACTGTCACCTTTTTACACACCCTTTAGTTACATCCTCTCAAAATGCACAAGTGGCCGCGCTTTTATTACTGTGGATGAAAAGAACTGGCCGCCGCAGCGGGCTTTTAAGTGTTTATGTTGAACACGTATTGCGGCTTTCATGAAAGAAGTGTGTACTTAAAAGTATAATTATTTTCTTAGTGTGCTGATAGTAATTACGCTGACGGTGCTTCACTTTTTTTTAAGTAGCCCGTTCGATTTTAACATTCACTGTAATCGGGCATAATGGTCGACAATTTTCTATCGCTATTCGGGCTAGTTCCCAATTTTTGGGCCACTTTTCAATGAAATCGTGGGTCATATTTATTATCTTGACCTGCCAGCCGGCTATTGTCTTTCGTAGCATTGTTAGTATCTTCCTACGCGCGCCTAAGACGAAAGTTAGGGGTAAAAAAGACAATGTGCAATAGAGTCTCAGATGGCCACAAAAGTGAAATAGAGTGTGGCTTAAGATCAGCGCGAAGGTGCTGCTATAGGACACGCATATTGTGTTTCATTTCTTGTTGTACACTTATTTTTGTTCAATATGCAGGTGAAGCTTTAATTATGTGGCATTTACTAAGAGTCTTTATAATTTTAGTGGTGTCTGCCGTGCGGAGTAGCCACTCCCACTCCAACATCAGCACGGCCAAGTCGTCGGTGAGCGCAATCACGTTCCAGAGCAACATGCACATGTTCAACCTGTTTAAACCTGGCTCCATGTTATTTCAGGTATTTATTACGAGAGTTGAACTCGCGTGGACATGGCTCCGTATCTCGTATATAGTCAAAATAGTCAAAACGTAGTTGTTTCTTTTTAAATTAGGTCCATTAGTTTAGTAGATAAAAAGGGGGGAGAGGGAATTGACAATTTACATCAATTTTTTTTAATAATTTTATGATTATTTCATTTGAATCTATCGGTCTAGTAGATTCGGAGGATATTGACTGTGGCATTACAGACAGACAGACAAACATGCGAGTAATCCTGTTCCTTTTTTAATTCGGACGTGCGGAACCCCTAAAAATACACCAATCCGAGGTCGCCGTAGAGTTCCTGATGCTCTTTCGGTGAAGAAACACATCATCATCATTTATGGTGAAGGAAACCTGCACTTTCGAGAAATTGCACAAAAGATCCTAAAGGAGTCGAAGTGTATCCAAAAGGGCCCATCTGTAAGATAAAATAAGATAAGATAAGATAAGCCTGCATCAGCTCAAGTAGATCGCGCGAGTGATCCCGCGCAGACAGGGCGTGCAATCATTTGATTTTCTTAAGCAACACCCTTTTTTAATTCGATGGATGCAAATATACTCGGCGACAAAAAATCGCACCTTTTAAAATTTTAGAGAGGCTTCTCAGTCATACCTTACGTTAGATAACATAATGGTTTATAATCTGCCCCATATAAAAAATTCAAAGGTGCGATTATTTTAAAGCCGAGTATATTAAAACTCGGGTTTAAGTGGTCTTAGCTAAATATCATTTTAGGGCGTGTATTTTAATTTGTATCCTGTTATGATTATGACATAGAACTCGTTCACTATGAATTTTACCCAATTCTCGCGTTAAGATGTAGGTACCGCTGGTAGCTTGCGTCGGGTACATGTTCGAGTTACTGTCCTCACGCATTTCGTCATACTTTAGTTCAACCTAAGAAGCTTATATTTTTGGTAAATTCGATGCGTTTAATGAATTAAAGTAAAAAAAAGACTGAATTCATGGTCAAAGTAATTACGACCAGTATTTTTGCATCTCTTTCGCCAGGAAAAAATAAAAGAATCAAAACATCTTTATTTTAATTCCTAACGAAAGAGATACAAAATGTAGGTACTACTAGGTACGTGACGTAATTTAAGGTTTTTATTTGAAATCGAACCCTTCTTTTATGTAGATTAAGATCAAGGGTAATTCCATTTATTACTTTTATATTTAAAATTGTACAAATAGGGCACAAAAGGCACTTTTAACTTATTAGTCATGTAAATATGTAATTGAGTAAAGAGCCCTTTGGGTGTGTTGACGTCGCTCAGATAGTTTAGTCGCCTCTCTTTGAATACCAAACCAATGATCATGTTTAATTTTTACCGTAGCTTTACCAAAGTATTAATAATTATGGTATAATGTTACCGATTTTTTATTTATATCCATAATTTCGAGTACCTGCGTGTGATTACACATGTTTAGTGGTGGTAGGACCCTGTGCAGGGTCCGTCCGGATCGCTACCACCATCTTATCCATTAACCACCCGCCAAGCAACAGTGTTCGCATTTTTGTGTTCCGGTGTGGGGATAAGACAACCGGTGAAATTACTAGCATAGAGGCATTCCATCTTAGTCCTCAGGGTTGGCAACGCTTTTGAGGTTGTAGGATTATAGTCTTGAGAATTCAAATGTCTATGGGTCTCAGATTCCACTTACCATCAGGTGGCCTGAGTGCTCGTGTGCCATCTCCTTAACATAAAAAAAAAAGTTTCCAAAAGAAACCTGATCCAGCTGTGGGCCATTTACTAACATATTACTTTTAGCATAACGCCTGGGTGTTTAAGTGATTATGATTTCGTTTCTGAGAGCCGAACCATACTCGTACCATGCGGCGTGCTTACCTACCTTAGCAGAGCTCCATCGAAATACACTTCGAGTGACCAAAATCGAAGAAAGGCGCAAACACATCGCTTTGTTGAAATATAGAACCTTGTCGCATAAAACCAATGAGTTAACAAAAGTTAATTGGTTCAGTCTGACACAGTCAATGGCACTTATAAAAACTTGTGCAGAATGCTAATCTATTGCTAGCCTAGTTTGACTATGATGAGATTAGCTAAGAATAAAATAATTAGTAAAAGTTCAAATAATGTAGTAAAAAAATTACGTAAATTTCTCCAACGTCAGCGTCACAGCGTCTAGTTAATCCTGAAATTCAGCGAATGCATGATTCACATTCATCATTGTCATCGTCCGGATTTTTAATCCTGTAAGCCTTTTCCGGCAAATGGGTAACTTTTCCTTTTTTCATTGTTTCACCCTGAGCGGGCTTAGTAACTAAGCTTTGAGCAGTGTACGCTTAAAATACCGACAAACGTTGAAAATGTACCATTTCTCGAAAGTTGTTGTCTGTGGGAGTCTTGTTCCTAAGCAGATTTATATCAATAGAAAGGCATCACGTATTTTGTATATAAATTTAGAAAAGATTACACACACAGTTATAGTATACTTTCACATAGTAAAGGAGCGTCCCCACTGAGAGCATTTGCGTGTTATATTCGAGTGGTGTGGGTGAGCCGAGCGTTACGTATGTACTGTGGTCCACACCACTTGAATATTCAACGCCGAATGCTCTTTACACGCGAATGCTCTCTGTGAGGACGCTCTTTAATAGGAATTACGGCGTATAACCACGTTTAACACGTACATTGATAAACATATTTAGTACATATCTGTGGCGGTAATGTGGTTTAAAGCTACAGTATTTTCAATCCCCAGTCAGACAATTTAACTGGCAGAGGCCCGTTGCTCGAAGCAACAAATTACAAGTGGAAATCTCTTTCTTACTTTGTAACTTGTAGCTTAGTACCTAAAACGGACCACAGGGCGTGCCTTCTTTGATGACTTTCATAAAATACTGTGGTCGGTAAGCGAATGTTCCATGAGGTACTTAATATATTACGGAAAAAACGGTTAAAAAGCCGGAACGCTTTGAAATGTTTCGGACTCATCAGGGATTGAGTACGTTCACGACACGAGCGAGCTGAGGCCGCACGGGCAGCGGGCACCTGCGCTGGCTGGCGATCTGTTAGGTCGACCGAAGCACTGAACCGCCGCAGCTTAAAGCGGCGCTTACTGTGTCCTCGCTCGAGATTAATGTCACGCGTGAATTTCCTTACACCGTTCCTGCTTTTTGTTGCAAGTATGTCGTATTACGTTAGTGTTAAAGATACCATGTATTGAATTAATATAAAAATGCACTCTTTAATTAGGTGTTAAGAGTAAACTGTTTTCAGACATATGGCTATGTGACATGTTGTGTAGCGACGATGAACTACGTGGTGGTCTCGTACGCTATTGTCACCCTTAACGACTGCTACCCTATTGTCTGGATTATGTGCTTGTGCGATGTTTATTTCTACATCACCATGTATTTGAGAATGCATCAGGTAATTTTCGTTGTATTTTTGAACTTTTGGATTATTGTAAATAAAAAACGAATCATTCAATTGATGAGGTTTTGAATTGATACATAAAATAGGTTTTTTTTACCTTATACGTAAAAACCCGACTGCAAAAACTAAAACCCGATTGCAAAAAACAATGAAACAAGTTTAGACCTTTGTAATGTTTTATTCTACATAAGAGTGTTTACCACCATGTGGTATTCGATATCTGATAAAGAATAGAACCGCTCCTAATGTTCGTATAATCACGTAGAGCCCAAATTTAGGAAAATCAAACACATTGGCAGCAGGCATCACCTCATAGTGGAACTCCATACATTACGATCGTCATCCTGTCTACTAGCAAGCTATTCAAAATATTGTTCGTAGTCGAAAGCCACAGTACACGAACAATATTTTTAATAGTAGATACACCTATATAATTAGAAGCCTTTTTTTGTGTTTTGATTGGCTGTTTTTTCAAGGGTTTCCCAAGTAAGCGAGGTGAACTCATCATGGAAGCATCCAGGTGCCGCAAGCAGTACTTTCAGCAGAAGTTCCTATTCTATTCAGACGTTTTCGTCAACTGCCCGCTCATGTTGTTCGGGTTTCTTTCCCCGTAAGTTAACCTTTCAAAAAATGCACCTAAAACCAGAAGGGGTCACTAAAGCACAGTTTGAAATACTTATTTTCAAATTATTTATTTAACGATCTCGTGTTTTTAGCGGGTTAGAATAGTGCCATGGCTTCCCGTTGATGTCGTAAGAGGCGACTAAGGGCCTGTTGTTTGATCAGTAGTTAAACTAACTAATTGTTAAAAATCGTAACTAATGGTTAAATTTCAAGGAAAGAAAGTTGAGTTAACTACTGATCAAACAACGGGTTCTAAGGGAATAAGGGCTTGTAGTACTGTTAAGTTACAGAATTGTCAAGAAGTATTTTTAGAGTTGTTTGTATTTCTGTAGCTCTGCATAACCCACTCTGGGAATGAAGGCGTGATGTTATGTATAATATGTATGTGTTATTTAACTACCGGTGCCTCATTCGCAATGCTTGTATTGTGCGTTACAAAACTTGCAACGCTTCTTTTACTAGATCTGTTTAATTTTGTAGCCTGAGGCCGCATTTACACTTGCGAGTTATTTTTTCGAGACGCATCTATGGGTAAGTGGCAAATATGTGTACTTATATCAGTTTTGCATATAGCTTTGTTTCAAAACTTACAGCAGTAGCTTGCAAAAGTAAATGCAGCCTTAAAACTTTATTGCCCTCAAGATACATACGTGAAAACCGCATTTAAAATCTGTTTCTTCCAGACGGAAGAAATCCCTATTTAATTAAAAGCATCCTAAATCTAAAGCCTGACAAGATTCTATTTGGCCCTATTTCAATACAAATTTATATGGAAATAGGGCCAAATAGAATCTTGTCAGGCTTTAAATTAGTTTGTTATGTGTTTTATTATTCAATGTATAATATCTATAATATAAATGTGACGTGACATGTTTCCATTATTCTTATCCTTTAAAGATAGAATTTTGCTCCCGCTCCTGTAAGCCTACACAATTAATTACTTATTTATTCACAATAGAAGAATCATAAGTATAAATATAATAAAATGAATGTATGCCAAGTGCTACATAATATTAACACGCGTTAAACATGTGAGTTTTCTCATTATTTCGTTTTGGTTCAATGGTTGTAAAATTTTAATTGCTCCACTTAACGCTCCGGTTAATGCTAGCTTATTAGCGTTTTAATATAAAATATATTTTATTTATTTCAGGTCGTCGTTAAATGTGATGCATTATTTGAGATTTAATAAACTCTTTCGGTTGAAGTATTTGTTGGAATTTTACAAGTCTACGTCGGCTGAACTTACAAACAATCTGACTGCTTTGCAGGTTAGATACCCTTATTAGATACTAAAGTGTAACATTCGCAGCTAAAAAACTTTCTTCTTTTTAAATATAATATGTGATCAAAAAATTGTGGTCCCACCTTAAATAATATATTTCATATGCTAATATTGCAAAGGTGCATCATTCTAATCGCCAGTCGGGATTCAGTTTTAATAATTTAATATTTTACTTTTGAATAATTGTAGACGGCAATGACTGCGCACGCGATCGTATTCTTTGTGCACACCTTCACGTGCCTGTGGCTGCTGGTGGTGAGCGCCTTGGAGCCGATCTCCACCATCCGCACGCTCAAGATGCATATCATTGAGGAGTAAGTGTCCTAATTTTTCTTTCTTTTATCATCAGCATCATCATTTCAGCCTATAGACGTCCACTGCTGGACATAGGCCTCCCGCAAGGTTTGCCACAAAGACTGGCTCTACGCTTTCATCCATCGGTTTTTCGTAACCTTAGCCATGTCGTCAGTCCACCTTGTTGGAGATTTACCCACGCTACGTACGGTACTTGGACGCCACTCAAGACCTCTTCAACCCTATCAGCCATCTGTTCTGCGAGCTATGTGCTCTGCCCACTGCCATTTAACTGTACCGCTGCGGTGGTTGCCACTTTAAATACTGCAGTTGTACGGTCAAGGACTTTAATTAATATAATATCACAGGATATTAACGAAACTGTAAATAATTCTGGATTTATTTCAGGACCATCTTGTAGAGCCCATCTTGTTGAGAGTACAGGTTAGGTTAGGTTAGTTTGATTAAAATCCTGAAATATTTGTAGTTATAAAAAAAGCGGGTTGTAAAATAGGTTGCGAAACGATGCATTTGTCAAAGATTTGTCAGCGAAAAGGCAGCCACTATGGAACCCTGTCGTAATGACATCGTTAATCATTAGTTTTAGTTTACTTTCATGAGGTTTGACGCTGTCATTATGACAGGGTTCCATAGTGGCGTAACAATTAAAGTCCTTGACTATACATAATAGTCTTATTATAGGAATAACTAGCTGCACATCTTTACGTTTTAACGCCATTGATAGATTAGTGCAGCATTTCAAAAATGACGTTAAAATGACCGTAACTGTCGCGATATCAATCTCTTTTTTCTTATAAACAAAAATACGTTTGATATAAACATAAATATAAACATTGAATATGTTTATGAACCCGAAGGAAACTTTATCCAGTGAAACAATAATTGAGACCCTTCGCTACAATATAGAGCCACTTCAATGAGACTTGTTGAATTTCACATAAGTTCATAACAAGGCAAGGCAGCTTATTTTATCGGCGTGTTTGTATTGTTAGGAGATTATTTATAGAGCGAAGCCTCAACGGAGCGTCCATAATATTATCATTTTCTTTATTTTTACAATAGACTTGTTCGGGAAGGAATTTGCATGAAAAAACGGGCCAAGTTCCGTACCATTCTTGGGGCCTCCTTTTTGTACTATTTTTTACTATAATGGTAATAGAAATACATACTCCGTGACCGCGAGGATTTGTTTCTGTGTCTTGAATGTTTCCTATGTATTTAAGTGTGTACGAGTATTTCTCTGTATAAGTATGTTTATCGTCATCTAGTACCCATAGTATAGGTATAAGACTTGAGCTTAATTTGGGACTAGGTGAATTTGTGTAAGATAGTCCCCTGATATTTATTTATTTAATATACACAGAGTTTTCAAGGTTTTATTTTAGGGCTTTGTCGGCGTACCTTAGTTCGCGTATAAATGTTGAATTACAGGTTTCTAGTATCAAGAGTCTCTGGAATTATCAGCGGACAGACGGACAGATGGACATAGCGAATCTATAAGGGTTTCTTATTGATTACGCTCCCTAAAAATAACTTAAAGAGGAAGTTAGTTCTAACTATAATCCTCCGAGAGAATCTTTATTTGTTATGTCATTGTAACATTAATGAAATGAAATGATACTAGTGAAAACCCAGCGAACTATTGGGATTACACGATGTCCATCTACCTGATCGCGACCGAGCTGACTGCAACGGGTGGAGACGAGTACCTCGTGCAGGAGTACGTCTCACTCTCCATCGAGAACATCTCTCTGCTCTCCGGGAAGATCCTGGCGACTGTTGTGGTTGCAACGGCAATGCAAGTAAGGAAGCATAAGAGATCAACACCAGGAAGAAAATCCGCTGAAAAAAATACCGGCCAAGTGCGAGTCGGACTTGCACACGTAGGGTTTCTTACCTCGTATGGGGAGTTTTTTTTTTTATAAAGACTTTGGTAATGTATGTATGTAAATATTTAAAAATCACTCTGTGAAAATTGCAAGTACTTCCACCTATTACGGTTCAAAAGTTACACTATTATTAAGATTGAGCAAATATAGATACAAAAGTTTATTAGATATATTGAAAGCCCCTTTAATTTACCTTTATTTTATTTTCACAATTCATAGTTTACCCACAGATAGAATTTCTATCTGTCGGTACCTTTTGCGGTTCAGAGATATTAGAGCGATTGATAAATTCGAGCAAAAAGAGCAAAAATTCCCTCTAGTCGTAATGTAAGCTCACTTTAATTTTAAATTAAATTTATTTTTTATTCTTACTAGTTGGTAGTTCTTACAAATTCTTTTATTATAGGTTGCATACTCTACGAAACATGCGCTAACCAAGTATCAAAAGGCGTCCGGGGAACTCATCGATGTGCTCAGGAATCAAGGGTTATCAGGTAAGTGAAATATTTTAAAATATTACAGGAGAAGTGCTACTGTGGCCCTATCTTAGAGAGTTCTAAGATAGGGAGTATAAGGAGAGATCCTTATATGATTTGAATATGACTAATAAAATTTATTACAGTGGATAAGCTTTAAATTATGTCCTACGAAGATACATAAAAAAGTTCTTGATTGTTTCAAAATGAACATACCATTTCCATTACTTAGTGCATAATACTGACGCAGTATATTTTTCTGTTATGTATGCATGTATGTAAAGAATTTAGTGTGCAAAATAATTGAGCTATCTACTAAAACAAAAATTTGTAAATAAAAATCCATATCTAAATAAGTTAAACAAACCAATTTATTTAATATTTCATATAATTATATCTATATTTAATTTATTTATATTTTTTTTTCATATATATGTTTTAATGATAATTACTTTAATTGTTGAGAGTACATAATTAATTTAAACATGTCTACCATAGAAATAAGATAGCACCGCTAGATAGTAAGTTAGCAGTGTGCGGGACGGACTGGAAACCAGCGCTGTAGAGCGAGCCTGCCGGAGCGCGCCTACAGCAAACGCTGAGTCCTAATCCTTTGCCACATATATTTTGTTCTGTGTAGCTTCTTACTCATATTATATGATATTCTTTTTAAGTCTAGTTAGTAAGAGCTCCATTGTTTTTGTGTACTATTTTGTGTGTTGCAATAAATGTTTTCTTATTCTTATTCTTATTCTTAAAACAACTCTGCACTGGACTTTTCATGTGATTATCTAATTTAGTTTTGTCAGTCCTTTTTACAGCTGAAACGCAGTAGCATCCTAGTTGAGGCACGAGAGTTATTTGTGCTTTTTTAGTATGTTAAGTATAGAGTTGTACAATTGTAAAATAAGCGATATGAATAAAGTTTTTTTTTCTTCGTTTCGTTGGAATCAATCTGGTAAAAAATGTGATAAAACATAATTTTTTACACGTAATTAGGTTTGAATTGCCTAGTAAAAGGAGCTCCATGGCTCTATGTTTAAAAAAATCGGTTTAATTTATTTACCTAGACCTTCAACTCTAGGTGTAGAAGATTTGTAAAAGAATAAATAAAAATACCGAATTAACAGTGTAGAAAATATTTTCATGACGTAGAAACTCGATTGCATTAAACCTTTTCGCATTGGCATTTGTATTCGTTTCAAAGTTATAATTATTAAGTTTTAATAAATTATTCTGCGTTTGTTATAGATTACCAATCAAACAAACTCTGGCAATACGTCCAACAACTTTGGGTCACTGAACGCGGACGACAGGTAAAAATATTTAAGTGAATTTATTCAAATTGTATGGTTTTATATACGAAGTGTAAGAAGCCAAAATCCTACCCTCTTCTACATTTTCCACTCGCCTTTTAAATTTGCCTATTCATCTTTAAAAGTCCGCAGCATTGCAAATTTTACTCCATCCACAAAACCTGTTCATACCAAGACTTGTTCGTTCACCCGTTTCTTACTTTAAAAACCAACATGATTCTGTACGCCCAGTTAGGCAATTGTGTCTAAGGAGTAAATGCAACAAATTACTTTGGCTTAAATAGATACAGTATTTACTCGTAAACGATACTGATTTCGAATGAAAATATTACATTTTAAATACTTTTACTTTATACACTTATCGTTGGTTTCACTTGGCCGGTAGACGCACTTGCCCTGTAGTCACACTTGCCCCATAGACGCACTTGCCCTATGGACGATCTTACCCCGTAGACGCATTGACCTATTGTACCTAACTATTGCATAAAAACCTGTTTGCTCTACCTAGTTACCTGCATTGCTGGCGCAGACTCCGTACGTGAGGCGCTGCGACCTCATGACCGCCATGTTCGGACACCATTTAATGAATTCCTACATTTTTGCTAACTCTGGAGAGTCGTTTCTTCGTCAGCTCACTGTTGCTTTAGAGTACACAATATTCTTTCCAGGTAAAGTTCAATTAAGTTAAGGTTTCATTTAAAAAAATGCGAGTTCGGATTGAGCTTTGATAATGATTGCTTTTTATAATACGGTCGATCTAAGGAAGTAGATACGAATACGTAAAGATAAAAAACGACTGCTTGTTGCCAGCATTGTGCTGATGTCATTTATGAACATGAACGCCTGTTAAGTAAGACAGGCTGATGGACGGACAACGTAGGCTTATTAATGGGTCCCGATTGACACCCTTTGGGTACGGAACCCTAAAAAGCAGTATAATTTCGAAAACTATAATTGACAATATTTTTTTTATATGAAACTTTTTTTTTTAATTCCGTCTAGAAATATAAAACTGATGGTGAAAAACAAACGGTCAAAAAGGATTCTTACCATATTTTTACTCATGAAATGAGATCGAGTGCTTTACCTACATATATATGCTAAATTAGTTTAATTATTTTGATTGTACTAATTTAATAGTTTCAAAATGATCACCACGTAAATACATAAAATTGTAAAATAAATATATGCATTTATTATTTTCCAAAAAAGCGGCCAAGTGCGAGTCGGACTCGCCCATGAAGGGTTCCGTAGCAGCAAGTAACATAATATAAAAGTTCGTTGTAGCTTTGATCAATGTTTTTATGACGTATTAAAAAAAAACTACTTACTAGATCTCGTTCAAACCAATTTTAGGTGGAAGTTTGCATGGTAATGTACATCATATATTTTTTTTAGTTCTATCATTCTCTTATTTTAGAAGTTACAGGGGGGGACACACATTTCAACACTTTGGAAGTGTCACTCGCGCAAACTGTTCAGTTTAGAAAAAAAAATATGTTAGTAACCTCAATATCATTTTTAAAGACCTATCCATAGATACCCCACACGTATGGGTTTGATGAAAAAAAAAAATTGAGTTTCAGTTCTAAGTATGGGGAACCCCCAAAATTTATGTTTTTTTTTCTATTTTTGTGTGAAAATCTTAATGCGGTTCACAGAATACATCTACTTACCAAGTTTCAACAGTGTAGTTCTTATAGTTTCGGAAAAATGGTGACTGTGACATACGGACGGACAGACAGACAGATATGACGAATCTATAAGGGTTCCGTTTTTTGCCATTTGGCTACGGAACCCTAAAAAGTAGACGCCATTAGATATTAACCCTCGCCCAGCCTCTACGATACTGTACGAGTACTATTCTGATGTGCTTATCAGGAAACTACATAGTGGTGGCGGGCGACTGCGACGCGCGCATGTCCTGGGTGTCCTCAGGCACGGTGTCGGTGGTGTCGGTGCGGGCCGACCTGACCGAGACCACGCACGAGCTGTTGGGCCCGGGGGACGTCTTCGGCGTTCTACAGGGGCTACATCGGGGCATCAGCCACTGCTTCTCCTATAGGGCCGAGACCAAGGTATGGTGCTTGTAGCTACAGAAACATTTGTGCTATGCTGGTATACAGTTGTGTCAAGAATCCTCGTGGTTAGGTAAGTTTGGCGTACAGCCTTCGCCAAAGGTGTTGACCACCCATGGGTTTTTCATATGAAAGTCAAACTTTAAAGGTGCATTTATATCTGATGTTATAAAAAGTTGTATATTTATCGGAAATAATTGTCATTTTACTGAAAAAGGGAAGTTCCGTGAAAAAAATACGATTAATCATTTTATTGTAAAAGCCGATTTTTTCTAGTTTCATTTTACTGTTTAATAATTTGCACTATATTATAAAACTTTTTATATTTTACGTCTTTATGTTTTTAATTGTAATATTTTATTGATAACTTTTAAAGGAAAATGTGGTGCTATAAACCTTTGGCCAACGCTGTAACTATATTAGATAAGTCAAGAGCAAATTGCTTGACTAAAATCATGAGTCCATTTTAATTTCAATTAGTCATTTAAAACATCTCAGACAGTAAATAATAATACAGCGGGTGCTATTTTCGGATCTCATTTCTAAAGTTAAATAACTTGTTTTTGATATTATAACTTTAGTCAAATTTAAGTAAATGACGTGTGGCGTTAGTTTAATTATTACTCATTTATCAGCAGAAAGATTCAAAAATCGACCCTGAGTTACCACTTACCAGTCTTGATTCATACAAATACTATCTGCCATTAAATGATTTGTATAACTTTTCTGAACCACGACAGACAGAGACCGTTATTGATATTGTACGCTTTCGCAAGCCTACACAATAGGCTCAGCAGAGAAAGAAAAGCAATAATGCCGGATAGAATACAATCACGGCACGGGAGCGCATGATTTGTGTCAGGGATACATCCCGGGAATCGGCTGTTCCTTGTTAATTACATGCCTATTCACGGGGGAGAATACTCGGTCTGAAAAATTGTTCAGCTCAGTTCAGTTATTGAACAATAAGCAATGATTTCCCTCAGTAACAACACGTTTAGCCGATGCCTATGATTAATATAAAGGTATAAATGTTCGTTGGGATTGTGCTTCATTTTGTCGTGGTGCGGGAAAGCACATTTTATTTTTTTGCGTTTAAAACGAGTTTAAGAATATGTTTTTTTTAAACTAGTTATTGCCCGCGCGAAGTTTTTTTCTACTTTTGTATGGAGTTAGGTTTAGAAGTTACAAGAATGCTTTTTCTCCATACAACTTTTCTTCGTTTTTTAAAGCTTTTTATTTGCATTATGCTGTGGGTTCAAGAACCTTCAAACGGTTTTTTTATTAAAAGGGGTTTTTATTTTTATAACAGCCTATACTTAGACATAAAGTTGATTCATTTAGACCATACTCGATAGTTACACGATTTTTTCACATCGCTTATGAATAACAATACAATTTTTCTAATTATTTTTACATTTCATTGGAACGTTATTCTTATCAGTTCATTGTTTTAAATGGCTAATTGAGTAAATGCTTCTTCCAGGTCAGCATTCTCACCTTGAGCCTGGACTCCTGGGTACACATCCTACCTTTCTTCCCCGATGCGCACCATATCATCACTGAACGATCCGACGTTCTATTTGCCCGTATTTAGAAACAATACGATTATTTAGCGTTCCTATGAATAAAATGTTAAAAGCAATTCGCTTTTTTAGTACCGAGGTATTATAATAATTCAAATAGGTTCAGCGTGATTATTATCCGACTGTCCGAAGGACATTATGTTTTTCAAGTGCATGTGTATGTAAGTATGTCGAAGTGATATAGATTACATAAATAAAATAAAATATTTTTCTTACAACAATTAGTTCTCAATACTAAAAGAGGTATAAAAAGAAAATGTATAATGTTGAACATAAGGTTATTAAAAAAATAAAGGCTCGATTCGACTTTGATTTGATTCGAGCTTTGGGATTCCTTCAAAATAATAAGTGATGTCAACACGTTGCGATGTCCCTAGCACAAATTAGCTATCGCGGTTTTAGCCATTTTTTACCTACATATTCAAAAATCAAGATCATAATACTAAAACTGGCAATGCGTAAAATGCGTTAAGAACCTTCATTACTAAAATGGAATGCCTCTAAGCTAATGATTTCACCGGTATTCGGCATATAACAATGTAAACGATCCAGACGTGATAGCGATCCAGACGGACCGCACAGGTTGTATCACTCGAGAGTTAACTCACGCAAACTTAATTTTACTCACTAAAATGTTGTCTTCTATTTGGATCTATTTTAGTTCAACTCATCCAAAATATTGTTTAGACCACAATCCGCAGATTTTGGAGGATAGAGGAGACCTTTTACGGCTGTTTAATTTAATGAAATGGCAGAGTAGCCCTCAGTAAGGGTTTAAACGTACAAGGGTAGATTTATTTAATGGGTTTTTTATAAAGATGCGGTAATTTTTCTTGCTTTTTATTTTACGTTTCCTCTATACATACTCGTTAAAGTATCCAGCGTCAGCGTAACATTAGTGGTTTTTTATGTCAGCGTATAACAATGTAGCAAAAGTAGGCAGTCGCAAAAGACAAGGCAAAGGCGGAACGACGGCTGAGCTCTAGCGTCGACAATCAGAAAACGTTTTGCCGCACAGAATATTGGAAACGTTACTCCAAAGTCTAACCTTCTTTTTGAAGTCGTTTGTATTTAGCTTGACATAGACATTTATACTTGTAGATACGCTAGTTTAGCTATCGGACTATGAGTTTAACTTAAAGTAAGAACATACTCGTTGCAGAATCTAAACGTCAAGTACCTATTTGAAATCCTACTAACGTTATAAATACGAAAGTTTATGTGTGTGCGTGTGCTAGTTTGTTACTCTTTCACACTAACAAAGCTACGGATATGGATGAAATTTGAAGTGGAAATTGCTTGAATAGACCAACACATAGGCTACTTTTCATCCCGAAAAAAATAAAGTTCCCGGGAAAGAAGATAATTGAAATATGCGGATGAAATCGCGGGTAGAAGATAGTCTCAAATGATTTTTACTTGACTGTGCAAAGCCAAAAGAAGTTTTATGTGTTTAACGGTCTATGTTTCATACGTGTAATGTGTGAATGTGTCAATATTGGGTCCATTTCGTTAGGCCAAAATATTTTTTGTCAAATGTTTCATTTCCCAAATTTTCATTTGCCAACCTTTTTTATTTTCTGTAACCGTATCAGGATTTTATAAAAGCTAACCTAACCTAACCTATAGGGTTCTACACGTTGGTACTAAAATAAATTATGAAAAATTTGGGAAATGATACATTTGACCAAAAATATTTTGCCGAATCGGCAGGCTCCCGTCAATATTGGATAGATTTTAGTAAATGAGAAATAAAGTATCATCAGAACTTGTGAGTATTGTGAGTGTTATAAGGAAAATGTAAGGGTGTAGCTCGTTACCACTGGCACCAGTCAGGTTTTAGTTTGAAACTGTTTTTGAGCATGAAAATATGGTGACGAATGGGCCGGTCTGACAAAACAGTAACATGTCAGTTGGACAGTCGAGACCAAAGATATATTTACGGTCTATTCCGACTAATTATATTATTAGTTCCATTGATGGAACTAGATGGACTATTTTTTCCTAGTAGTTACATTCAACAAAGATGGATTCCGTAATGGAACTACCTGGACTTTTTTTTCCAAGTAGTTATATTAATAATGCAGGGTTTAATTTAATGCAATTAAATGGAGAGTACCTAAGTACAAATCATAAAAATAAAATATAATAAAAACGAATTCAATCTACTTAATCTAAAGGTACTTAATTAAAAATCCTTTGCCTATTAAAAATGATTCATACTTAGGTATAGTCCATTTATTTGCATTATTAATGTAACTACTTGGAAAAAAAAGTCCAGGTATTTCCATTACGGAAACCATCTTTGTTGAATGTAACTAACTACTAGGAAAAAAAAGGAACTAATAATGTAACTAGTCGGAATATACCATATTTAGAACATTACAAAAAAAAAACAACGGAATTAAAGGAAAAAATGTAAACAATGAGTGGACCGTTTCGAGAATTTGAAATGAGTGAATAATTATTGTATAAGAGCTGAAATCACGGATTAGTGATCCATATCTGCGTAGCCGCTTGTACAGGACCCACAGCCTCGTCGGACGCTACTATAAAATTTTCAAACCGTATTTTCTCGGAATCGAAACAAACACCCTCACTATAGCGTCACCTACCTACCTACAGAAAATGTCGGTGCCTATTTTTGAACAAATAAAGTTTGTTTCATGGCGGAGCGTGTTTGTACCAAGATTGTTATTCAAACGAGAACTTAACTAAATACTCACAAATCTTGCAACGATAAATTACCCACTTTTGTGCAAAATTCATGTAAAACAGGGTTACACATGTCGAAAACAATGTTATTATGGTAAAGTTTATGTACATGATAACGAGCTCTCGCCCAACAATCGTGGTTTGCAGACGAAATTCATGTTATTTTGTATAAATTATCAATTCGGCAGTGCGGGGGATGAAATGGCACTGAATTAATAATTTGGTAGGTACCTAACGGAGAACCTTTTATGAATTTCTATGACGGCTAAATCAACTATCGTTTCTCAGGTCTATTGTTAAATATATTTATTTGTAAAAAGTAATAAAACTAATGTTCCGTGGGTGAGGATCTATACAGTCTGGGAGTAACACACTTTATCATACCTACCAAAACGTACCTATGCTATGGTGTCCATGGTAGAAAAATAAAGATTGAACCCTTATCCCATATTTATCATAAGGTTAACACGAAACATTTTCGGTTCGGTAAGTACCCGCGGTTCGGCGTGATGAAAAATCCGATTTTCCATAATATTGATTCGGATAGCAAATGGAGGCAATATCGAAGTGCTGATTTGTCGCTCGGCTGAATATTGGTCTGGCGTAGAGTCAAATCGGCGCGATGCCGACCGACGAATATCGACGATCCCGCAGACCTTCAAAAAACAGATAAATCAGTTTAATTTCCTTGTTTTTTTAACGGTTCAGGCTATTTTCCCAATTCAAATGAAAACATTTTAAAAATCATAATCACTGTTTTTTACAAAGAGATAATGGGTGAAGGACCGGGAAGTTGGACCATAGTGAGGCGCAGTTAACCATACAAACAACGAAGACGGAAAAAGTTCCGTTGAACGACGAAAAGTATCTTTACAATTGTATGGCTAAGTTTTGTCGCCAACGGAAAACTTTTATAGAAAATTTAATTGCATGAGTTAGCGTGGCCAACTTTCTAGTTCTTACCCTAATATCTTTATAGATGTTGACGTGTGCGTTTCAGTGCTCGAGGCTAAATTGATTGGTAGTTTGATAATTATCTGGCATTTTACCTCACAGATTTTGGTACGCTTAATAATAAAATATAAATAATTGTTATAAAACTAAATTGTTAAGACAGGGAAAAAGCTGTTAATTGATACTTTAACAAACGTTTACAGCCAAATTAATTTTGAAAATTCTGATATTTAATTTTATTGGATTTTTTCAAAATTGTCTACCTCATTGTAATAACTTAATAGACTTCCTTTACCATGTGTTTATTGGCATGGTGGGTTGGAATTTGTATAAAGTGAAGCCTCTGTCCCTGTTCCTGCGTCCACAGCTTAACACCCGGAACAAAATAGCTAACATTGATTTCGTTTTGCTCATCCCCAGCTCATTGAGCGACCGTTATCTATTATTTACACTCCGCTCGGGTTCATCCCGGCGTCAACGGGTTCTGGCGTGTTCGCTGGAACCCAAGAACGCGGAACTAATGGAGAGAGTTAATAAATATGTACGCTAAAGACAGAAACGTTAATGTCCCCGATTTAAGAAAAGGATAGAATTTTATTGCCAGATATTTCTTGGTGCCTAGCCAAAATGCAAACGCTATGTTAGCGATTTTTGAAAATCGTCAAAATGTCCACCCCTTGTTAGTATGGACGCTGATGACAGATCACGTCGGATACCTATAACTACATTTGTAGCTGATAGAAAACAGACACGTTGGTAGCGTTCGCATTTTGGCTAAGCGTATCGTTACAAACAATTACAGAAGAAGGTATTTAACCAAAAAATATACATTTCAATGTAGCAAATGAGCTCGGCAGTTGCTGAGAGTGCAGCCAAGGCCTCTATTCTACTACGTTATAACGATATCGCGTTTGACGTGTTTTAGAATCGTTTATGACTCGGCCGACATTATGCCAATGACATAAGAGTTATCAAAACGTTAACATTACGGAAACACGTCAAATAGATATCATTTTTACCGTGTAGAATCTCGGCCCTGGCCCTGGGTCGCGACCCGTGGTCCCACTAATTCGTCCCACTACGGCTCCTATTTTAGTGCGGTTTGCCCTTAGGGCATTTAAAGGTAACTAACGAACCTAACCTTAGGTGGGCTTTTGCGGAATAAAACTAATTTCTGACGAAAGCGAATAGAGCAGCAGGTTGAAGTAGTGGGACCGCGCGTAGTGCCTTGCGTATGCACAGTGCTGATTTTCCGCAGAGGGTATTATCCTTTTGAAAACGGCTTCTTTTTACAGTCTGACGGGAGAACTTAAACTTTACCGGTTAATAATTTGTCCGTAGAGTAGCAACAAGTAGTAACAAGACCCTTTACACTATAACAGTAACAACTGTTTTGGGTAATAGTCAACATAACCTTAAATTAAAATATACGAGATACAAGTAATGCCGTAATAGTAGGTACATGTTACGAGTATAAGAAAAAACATACCCTATACAATATTTATTTGTAATATAAAAAAAATGCGATACTAGTTTTATTTAACCAGGTGCTTTTAATTGTAATTCTAATCAGGATATTAAATAAATACGTGTAGTCGCGTACGTATGTGGACCAAGTTGTCTTATTCCTTCTTGTTCAAAGCTCTCGTTAATCCATTTCCGTTGAAACAGTTTGTGCCAGACTGGTTAAGGTCATTTGACTGCAGTATACATTGGCCTGCGGGCAGGGGGTTCCATAGCGAGTTTGTTTCGCAATACGAGTATGGTAAGCGGTATGGTAAACCGATTTCCACAGTATGTCACGTGTTTAGTTCACACAAAGCCCAGCTTACTCCCAGCTTATGTAAAACATGAGATAATGTATGACGATGTTTGGATGTTTATTTTTTATTCATTTAGGTTAACAAACAGTAACACAATCTAGGCTTATGATTAAGTAGTATACAGTGCAACAATGTTATTTTGCCACCAACACCGTTAACCACAGAATACTAAAGAAAACATAAGTTATTAGATGTCGTACTTCTAATTATGATATGGTGGGATGTCGTAAGTTCTTAAATTAAATGTTAAAACTAAATTTCAAATTAAAAACTTACATTCGAAAGCACCTACATATATCCATACATCCATCGCGTCAAATATATGTACACATGGAGCTTATTGTAAGTGGCAAAAAGATGTATAGATATTTTTGACGACCTGGGAATATATCTATGACCTTGAATGTATTTACATTACCAGACGAGTTCCTCATTAAACTTTAAAGTTTTATTTACAACTAAAACACGAATACTCGTACTCCCGATTAAGTCTATGCTAGTTTTGCTTCACTATACCAGAATGCCGCAGAATTTGCCGCAGAATTTGTATAGGTAGTCGGGTCGTTCTACTTTTTTACCGACAACACATCGTCATTTTTCTATATTTTGCGTTTTTCAACTATTGATACTTAATTATGGTTTTAATTTTTGATTTTAAAATACGTAGCGTGAATTTTTATTTGGACTAATTAATGATAATATTTTTTTCTTTATGGTGGTTTTTCAGAATATACTGTGACAGAGTGGCCGTTTTCAGAGAAGACTAATTTTTGTATTACCACTCTGTCACGCGATTCTATGAAAAACAAACTTATAAAAAAAAACACTGGATAGATCAAATGAAAGATTATTTTGTACTAATAGATGAATAAATGTTTGGACGTATATTCAAACACTAAAACATTAATAATCAATACTCTAACTGATAACGTATGGTAAAATGAGGACAGGCAATTGTCGGTAAAAAAGAAGTCGTGTTGTCCCGTGTGTCCCGTGGTAAAAAAGAAGAATGACGCAGTCCTTTTAAAAAGCAATAAGAACCTGAAGAATTTCCACAATAGGTTTCAAAAGCAGCTGATAAAACAGATTTTATTTAGATTTTTGTTAACATAATAACGTGAACTAATAAACGTTATTTTATTACTATGTTTACAGTATTTATAAGCTACCTTACAACCTCCACGAGGCTCTTTTGATTAAAACAAATACCCGCCATTATTGTTCACGGCTCCTAATGGCGTTTGCATGTCAACATTATAAAAATAAAATCCCCATAATGAATCGTCAGCTATTTCAGAACGAGCATTGTTTCATATTTACCGCTATTTGTCACTATTTTTTGCGTCATTTGCAAGAGCGGTTGACATTGAGGTATGTTGACGATTAATCTCGAGGGGGAGGTGGGGGATGGTCCGTATTATTTAGTTGGGTATTATATCAAAGCCTGCGACGCTCCACACTCCGGAGGAATTAAATCGGGGCTCATTCAACTGGCTCGCAGCTATCGTTATTCATTAGTGACTTGCACGAATATCTAGAACGTACTCCGTAGGGATTACGTTCGACTTCGTAGTTTTATTTGAACTCGTTTCTGGCTGGAACGGTTTTTGTTTTAGTCGGCTACGCGTCACAATCACTGCAGCTTTAAACTTTAAATTCAATTAAAAAATATTTTGAGGTAATCCATGCACTAGTTATTGTTTTTTTTATTCAGTAAACATGGACATATACATATTGATGAACATGGACATATTTAATTATTAGGCAATATTATCGTATTTTTTCAAAGTAGCATACAATTCGTAAAATTCATGATTTCTCTTTTTTTTTCGCGGCGGAGCAAATTCGTATTAATGACATTATTCCTTTGAAAAAGCATTGAACAGATTCCTTTTGTAAGGCATCAATTTAATCAGGACTCAGGGTCGTGTATTACGCGCAAATATAGGTTTCCCTACGAAATTAATAATATTTTAGGGTAACCTTTTGAACATTTTTATTTTTATGTTTATTGGTTTACCTAATTAACCCGTGTGGTTGCCGGGTTAGAATAGTGCCACTCCATGTCTTCCCGTGGATGTCGTAAGAGATGAGATGACTAAGGGAATAAGAGGGTGTAGTACTGTTAGGCGATGGGCTTGCAACCTGTCACTAATACCTACACTCGTAAACTTCTTTGCCCGACTGTGCAAAATGTAGTTACAGAATTATAAGCAAATTTTTTAAAGTTTGTTGGAATTTCTGTAGCTCTGCCTACCTCACTCTGGGAATGAAGACGTGATGTTATTTATGTATGTGGTTTAGTTAAACACGTAAGAAACGCTTGCGACATGCACATAAACTTGTTCTCCGTCTGTCCGTTTGTCCGTCTGTCATATTTGGTGTTTCATTAAAAATGTATAATTAAGAAATAAGGTACTGAGTAAAAAAAATGTTACTAAGTATTAGTACATAGCTTGCGGAGACAATATAATTTAACGGATACGGAAAATAGTAGAGGACGATTTTCGTTTCATTGTTACATTATCGACTTATTTTAACTTGATATTGAATTTAATAGAGATTAAGTTCTTAAGCTGGATACAGAGCTTTCTTATGTATTTCAGTTTTACATACCTACGAGTACATACATAACATCACGCCTTCATTCCCAGAGTGGGGTAGGCAGAGCTACAGAAATACCAACAACTTTAAAAAGACTTGTTGATAATTCTGTAACCACATTTTGCACAATCAGGCCAAGAAGTTCACTAGTGTATTAAACCAGTGTGTGTGTTTTATTTCAGTTTTAAACCTAAATATAATGTAAACAGTTATCTTTCGCATACATTTTCGAAATTTTCTCTTGCTTTGCCATCGACCTACGGTCAGATAAACGGAGCGATTTTTGAGAAGAGTGCTCGAAACTTTCTTTAACACTTTTAACACGGGACGATGTCACACAAATTGACCTAGTCCCAAACTAAGCTCTAGGCTTGTACTAAGGGGACTAGACAACGATAAACATACGTAAATACATAGAAAACATCCAAGACTCAGGAACAAATACTCGTGCTGATCACACAAATATCTGCCCTTACCGGGATTTGAACCCGGGACCGCTGGCTTCGGAGGCAGGGTCACTCCCATCTAGGCCAACCTGTCGTCCAAACAATTGTCGAGAGGCAGGGATATAAATATTATGTACATTCATTTGCTAATGCAACTGTCAAGCACTCTTACTTAAATATTTTTCGAGATTATACATACACCGTTAAAAACGGACGTAAGGGCAGGCGAGTAATGTTACAAGTGTTTCGTTTTACCTTTTAATATAAGGAACCCTAAAGAATATATGCACCTTGTCGGTTTCCCCTTAACAACCCCTGCATGTGTTTGCCAATAATCTGGAAGGCTTTGAGGTAATCCCGCGGTTAATGGAGACAGATGATGCCCTCGTGGTGATGCGTCATCATCAGATCCGGACATGTTCGACAGTGGGAGTGGGCTTCCTCCAATTATTTAGTTCGGTTAGCTTATTGATATCATAACTAATTATTACTTTTAAAAGTACGCATTATTACCAAAGATAGACTTTATGAGCCTCGTATCCGACAGAGATTAGGGGTACAAATAATAGTAAAAATTAGGAGGTGCAATACTTTAAAAAAGGCTTGTACTTCTTTCTCACTTGCTCTCATGCGCTCTTTTGCGAGTCTTACCTTATTCAGCCGATTCCTATATATTTTTAAGTGATCTTGCACTGTGTTAAGTTGATGTTTTCAGAATCAAATAAAAAATCAAATAATATAACTTCCATAAGTAATTAATTACATACATACATATAGATGAAAAATTTAAGTAAAGGACCTGTTGTATGTGGCTGTGTACAAAATTAATATGGAACTTATGTCAAATTTCAAATATAGAATGTCAAACGGTCTATACAGATGTGTTACTACTACATACAACAGGGCCTTTACTTAAGTTTTTAACCCATACATACATTAGTAGGCAGAGACCTGCTTCTTTACACCTGCTACGTTCCTGGCAAATCTCTTTCGCTTCTTCCACATTCATACATCGAGTCATGCATGCAGGGCTGGGATTCTACACGGTAATAACGATATCTTTTTGATGTGTTTCCGTATTGTCAACGTGTTGATAACTATTATGTTATTTACAATAATGGCGACTGTGACATAAACGATTCTAAAACACGTCAAATGCGATATCGTTAGAATGCTGTTTTCTGCATACTTGTAACTAGCTGTTGCCCGCGACTCTGTCCACATAGAAAAATAAAACACAGCCTATTTTACTCAATGATAATATAGCACTCTACTGATGAAAGAATATTTGAAATCGGTTCAGTAGTTTTTGAGTTTATTCGTTATAAACATACCAATCTTTCCTCTTAACAGGTTCCCTGTCCAATGACGAGGCACATGTGCCTCACGGCCGGAGATAAAGATAATGCAGATTTCTTTATCTATAAATATATACACATATGTATACCTATCTATCAATCACTGTGACACAAAGTATCATAAAATACTTGATGGCAATGACTTGTCTTATACGAAACAATACTAAATTAGATTTTATTATTACTATGGGGACGTGTCGAAAGAACGCTGCACATTGCTTCGGGACAGGGAACCTGTTAATAATATAAGTGAAGTAGATGTAGATTAACTTATTTTAAAATCCGAGTTGTTTGATCAATATAGTTAACTAAACTAACGGTTAAAATTCGAATAAGGAATCGAAAATTTGACACATTTCCTTGAGATTTAACAATTAGTTATTATTTTTCACAATTAGTGATCAAACAACAGGCCCTTACCGGTTCTAACGCATTATTGAACAAAAATTTACGTTCAGCGTCATCGATGACGTAATGGAATTTAGTGCATTAATAAAATATCATTTACGATGTTCTAATGGCGTAAAAATTAGCTCAACTTGGATCCATCACGGACAGTGCAAGGCGTGACGCTTGGCACACGCGCAGCTCACGGCCGATACGTGATACAGCCGCGGCTAAAAGGGTTTTTACTGGTCCTTTCAACTATAGAATTCCGTGATCCCCGTCGCCATCTATTTGTGAAGGTACTTTACAGGAACCACCCATTATTGAGAGAGTGCCGTCTTTGTAAAGAAGTCCATTTTATTAACAAGTGTGATCGTATTCCAAGGTGCCAAATTCCAGGCAGTGTTAGAGACGGAGAAATGTAACTGCTATCTGTTGTAATTAGTTGTGTACAAAACCAATACAATACAATACAAATACTCTTTATTGAACACCAAAAATTAAAAAATTAAAACAGAACATGGAACAGTACATTTAAATCATAGGTATACAACAGGCGGTCTTACCGCTAAATAGCGATCTCTTCCAGACAACCTTGTAAGAGAAATAACTGAGGACACAAATTCATGGCAGGGGGTGTAAACTAATTCGTTTAGAACTCAAACTAAATAACTACAAGAAACAATTAAATTATTTCAATTTTGAAATTAGAACTATTTATAAATATACTAAATATAAATACATAAAGTAAATAATTATATATAATTATATATGCAATATGGAATTTATGTCCTATTTCACATATAGAATGTCAAACGGTCTATACAGGGCCTCTATTCTACTGCGTTATAACCAGAGCCCGGAATTTTCGTAGCACTTTTGAGCTGTCATAGGTACTTCTCGTTTATCGACTTCCGATATAGGAGTACATGTGTATATCGATAAATACAGAAGACGATCACTGGATATTACGTACTGATTAGTACAGCATTCAATGGTATTAAGCTCGTTGTAGTACATAAATTGTGAAACTACTAACATTAAATTGACGACCCATTGGCCTAGTTGGGAGTGACCCTGCCTCCGAAGCCAGCGGTCCTGGGTTCAAATCCCGGTAAGGGCAGATATTTGTGTGATGAGCGCGAATGTTTGTTCCTGAGTCTTGGATGTTTTATATTATAAGTATTTATTCCTCTACATAAGTATGTTTATCGTTGTCTAGTACCCATAGTGCAAGCCTAGAGCTTAGTTTGGGACTAGGTCAATTTGTGTGAGATTATCCCTTGATATTTATTAATTTATTATTTATAAATAGGTAATTTATTACTGTAATAATATTTACGTAAAATTGGAACCACCCTTTGTATGACTATCTTATTGTAAGGCGTAATAATTAAAATACGGACATCTTGGCAATCTGATTATTTATTTTTCGCTTTCCTGCAACACACATTACAATATGTATTTGCTGTCATACATCGTACTCTTTCACATTGTTTCTATTACGCTCTTTGGCCCTCGTTATCCTTAGCTCGTAATTCGAAGTAATTCCTACAAAGTAATTCCACATGGTAAAAATACAATTGCAATAAAAAGTCTTTTAAATTGTGCTCAAAACAGAAATATATAGCGGCAATTGTAGCGTGGAATGCATCGGCTCACATTACATTCATCGCGTCATATTGTTCGGTTTTTATTGCCTCGTCGGGTTCGCGTCGCTGCATTGCCGCTCGATGGTTATGTGGGCGGTATTTTACAAGTTTTATTTTAGTGCCTGG
The DNA here is from genome assembly GCA_949316455.1 of Acleris holmiana. NCBI lineage: Eukaryota > Metazoa > Arthropoda > Insecta > Lepidoptera > Tortricidae > Acleris > Acleris holmiana. Next base: position 7,493,875 of record OX438770.1, on the reverse strand, counting down.
AAACTTTGAATTTAAATCATAAATTCAGTTTGATCTTTAATACATACATACATAACACGCCTTCATCCCCAGAGTGGGGTAGGCAGAAATACTAATATCTCTAAAAAGACTTGTTGATGTGTCCATGTTTACCAGTGTATTAGTGACAGGTTACAAGCCCATACAATTCCCTTTAAAAATAAGCTATAATAACTTTTATAGACTAACAATCCAATCGTCATCACAGTCACACAAACACACAGGCGAATGCTTAAATTTACTATACCACTTACTAATGACGTGGTACATCATCAGAAAAAAAAAACCTATAGCCTATACAAATGTCCAACTAATTTTGCGTCGCCGTGTGAAAAAAACATTAGTTTTGTATGAAACCGACTGTAACAGAAATTACAAGACAAATCAAAATAATTACGCTCTGGTTTCACCCTTACGAAGCAAGATGGTCCTTTAGGCATCGGCCACACCGACGCTAAAATACGGTAACTTTGCGTAACAAAAGTATGGGTCGTTTTTGACGGACGATAATTGATGCAGCCTCCGGTGTGGTCGCTCCTTTGAAACAGGAACGAGTTTACTATCTCTAAAATGTCTCTGCGTACCGTGGTTAGGCTTCTAATGTTAACGATAGTTAGAACTTTTAATCCTGTCCAGCGAATAGACATTTTCTGTAGAGCCACGCAATACTATTCGTTTTCAGAATGCTGATTGTAAAGTAGTATCTCTACAAAGTTCGATTTGTTGATACGAAAGCGTAAATTTTAAGTCACTCTTTTACCCAATCCATATCGTCACTACTTTGAATAAACCTCGTATCTCATATTTCGTGTCGTACGATTTTAAACTTATTTCTCTTGATATTTAAGTTTAAAATCGTACGACACGAAATATGAGATACGAGGATTTTCAAAATAGTGACAATATACTTTTGTATTTCTTTGAGAGTTTAATAATAATCTGATGTAGATAGGGATGACAAAAATGACAACGTATTTAAGCAAAATCTTTCCTTTAACGTCGAAGAAGTAAAACAAGCATTTTGTCCTGTGGCTGTATTCTGCTCGGTAAAACCGTATAAGTACTTAACTTTTGACGTGTCATTAGTTGTCGTCGTCGTAGCGTTAACAATACGGCAACATATCAAAAGCAATATGGTTTTACCAAATAAAATAGCGCCCTTGCTGGTTATATTGCTTAATAAGGTATGAAATGCGCTATTCTGACCCAAGGGGATCCCAGCAAACACCTGAATGGGTCATTTAGCGGGAAAGCCCCAACTTTGTCGACGCCAACTATTTGAGGGTAAACTCTCTTTATTTGGTTTTTATGTTTACTTATGCTGGATAATTTTCTTGTATTTTGTTGGAACATTTTATCATATTCAATAATGAAATGAGATCCCTTTGAATCATAGACACTTATGTCATCGAATGTGTCGTTTCATCGAATTTCATTACATCGACTATTAATATCGGCTGAAACCTTATTGCTTTAACTCGTAGGTTATCTTATGCATGGGTTGCGTAGGTTAGGTAAGGTCACCAAAAAGATATAACTCCTGCACGTGGCAATGCCTGTCGATGAAAAGAAAATTCGGCGAAGTAAAACACTATGGAATTAGTGTAGGTGATTCAAGCTCCGTCATCTCTGGCTTGCCTTTATTGGCCGGTCAGAGGTCGAAGTCGCAAGATATATACTCGAAGGGCGGATGTGTTTCATAAGTGGCTAGTGGGCAACTTAACGTCGTTTAAAGTACAGCCTTAGCCCCTCTGAAACTGTTGCCTCTCTTTTGCTATGTAATTGCGGCTATTTTGGGAGGCCCATTCCACTGAGTTGGCGCCAGTCTGCAATTTCAACCAAAATATTTAGCATTGAACAGGCAGACGCCATAATATAGTTTCATCAATAGCCTAGTTCACCAACCCAAATAATTTCGTTTTAATAACTAATAATTATTAATGTTCCCATCCTTCTTAAATAGTATGCTCCCACGGACAACCACCGGTAAGTGAAGACTTACCGGTGGTTGTCCGTGGGAGCATACTTCTATAGTGTGAACTCGAGGACAATCGCCGGTTGGTGTCCCACCACTTCACTAAATTAAAGTTACCTAATGGGCCTCTGCGTGGTGGCTTCGGCTCCATGTATGCCTTCCAAAGGTCCAGGACTCCCATAGTTCGGTGTTTGGTAAAGACATATTCCTATTAAATATAAACTTAAAGCTATGCAATAAAATAAAAAATAATTGAACGAAATTAAATCTAGGTATCAGGCATAGTGCCAAATGGAATCGTATCACAATATATAAAGTTCAAAATATATAATGGGTCATAATCCGTAATGGTCACAGTATATAATGGTTTTATTTCTGAAACCGTAAACTTTTCAGGATTTTTTTAAAAGGTTATTGTTTTAGGTTAGGTTTGTTTTATAATAATCCTGCGAAGTTGACGGTTTCAGAAATAAAACCATTATATATTATGACCCATTATGTATTTTGAACTTTATATATTATGATACGTACCCGTGCCAAATTTACTCGCTGAATAGCAATGCATAGATACGTAAATATATAGATATGTACAATAGATTAATATTATAAATAATAGGTCCTCCTAAATGTCCATAATCGCGTTTCCTATTTTTCTAACTCGTCTAACTGTATTACATTTCATTCGATATTTAGCCATATTGCCGAAGTGTTGCCTCCGACGTTACTCTAAAGTAGGAGTAAGTTGACTTAGTGGTGGTTTCCCATCAGGGGAAAGTTTCGTGCCCCGGATGAGTAGCTCGCTAACAGCTCGGCGCGCGTTCGCGGGCGGCGCCACTTGACTGGCTACTTGCCCTCGAAACTAGCACAACTCGACTAGTTAGGCCAATGGACATGTATAGCAAAGTACTCGAGTACAAGTTTGTAAGGAATTAAAACTGGCATTCAATGCGTTAATGGAAGGCACGAAAGTTTGTATTTAAGTTGGGGAGAAAGGCCTTAACTTAAACGGATTTATAAAAAATAGTATTTTTCACAATCGTGTTATAATAGAGAGCTTTTTAGTCGAGTACCGTGTTTAGGCCACGAAGCTTGCTGAGTGGCCTAAGTAAGGGACGAGATTAAAAAGTTTGATTATGATACTATAGTGAACAATACTTTTTGTACGAGTTCATTAAAATTAATAATTTAAATCATTAATACGAGTGCCTTTATAATAAAACTAAATACCGTAAGTACTATATTGTCTAGTTCTACTATCAAACTTCTATTACACAAGATAATTGAAATAGATATTTCTTGAGGAGTAAAAGATGTTTCGACACTGTCACTACTCATTTTCTTAGTTTATATTTTAACTTTTGAAGCTTAAGGTCTGATTTTTATTTCCACAGAAAAAACGTAAACTGCACATATTATTTAAATACGAAGTTCTATTTTCAATTTATTTTCGGTTGTCTAGAGCGTATCGAAATATTTATTTCGGTTGTTTCGGAAGTAACATAGACTATTCAACGATGAAAAGAGTGACGTTACATTATTCTCTATGAAATCTTAATACACAGATTTTAATCGACGAGTACAAAAAAGCTTATTTATTATTTAAAACTAGGTGTTTCTTTACTTACATACGTGAAGTCGTGAAGAGAAAGTAATTTTGACCTGGGTCATCCGTGCAGCTAACAGTAACTGTTAGCAGTGAGGCTCTACCATTGAAAATCCGGTTGATTACGCGTCAGACACGCGTTAATTTAATTTATTTTTTGTTGTTATAGCGGCGATAGACGTGAACACTGAAAATTGTTTTCCTACTAGGGTCCATGAGATACAGTACGATGGATGGACAGTAGAGGTACTCTTTGCGTACGGAAACCAAAAACAAATGAATAAAAGTAAAAAATAAATTAAAAAAGGGATACCGCTCTAAATTAGAGAGTGTTTTCAACGAGAGCGCACTGATGCAATGATCAAAGGGTTTTGGTTTCATTGAAATCACAAAGCTGTCATGTACAATATGAAAATAAAAGGATACCATCTCATCTATTAACCACCCGCCAAGCAACAGTGTTCGCATTGTTGTGTTCCGGTGTGGGGATAAGACAACCGGTGAAATTACTAGCATAGAGGCATTCCATCTTAGTCCTCAGAGTTGGCAACGCATTTGAGGTCTTAGGATTGTAGTCTTGTGAATTCAAATGTCTATGGGTCTCAGATTCCACTTACCATCAGGTGCCCTGAGTGCTCGTGTGCCTTCTCCTACACATAAAAAAATGGTATTTTATTTTTTTAGTTCATATACCGATTGGCCTTTAGATCTTTATTAAGCTAGTAAATATTTTTGTATAAAAGTAATTTCAAAATTAGGATTAAATGGAAGAAAAACGCTTAGAAGATCTTAACATGGTTTATTCTGAAGATATCGTCACCTTGCTACTGGTGTTCTCTATAAATTTATACCTTTTTTTATGCGTAGTTCAGCTCTAGATCTACCGGGTAACACTATATTACCATGTCAGGGATAGGAAGCAGCAAATAACTTCAACTTCCTGTACATGACCGATGATTTACTGCGGAGTTTGATATTTTGGGATAATAAAGAGTTAAAGACCAGTCCAATGATACCCTACACTTCACAATCCATTGAGGCGTATCTAAACTAAGTTTCAAAGTAACAGACATTGTGATCCATAAAATAATGTTCAATCAAAAACACTCCTGTTCTTGAACAGTACTCGTAGCTTTAAAGTCTCATTTTTACAATTTGTATAAGTAAGTATTTGGTTAGTTGGTGTCATGTGGTCCCTAATGATAGAATGAAACAACGCAGGTTAATGAGATACTTTAATCTTACGATAATAACGCGATAGAAACTGTAGTAATGATCCGTCGAATAAATTCACTCTTAACGGAGCCCCGGGGCTAAATTGATATTCGAGATCTCTTAATTAATTACGATAACGATCTTCTTTTGTTTTGATAAATTGCGTTTAGACGCCTAAAGTAATTATAGTATATCAACTTGTGTGTTTTACAAACTGAAGTCAAAATCAGAAAGTTGCATGCACAGAAGGGGATACGGCTAAATGACTGCCTTAACTTTATTCCTTTTACTGCCTAGAACGGCTGCTTTTTATTATAGAAACGCGCTACAAGGCTCCGCCTCTGCTCCCATTTCGTTTAAGAAAGAAGCACACTCAGCTGAGGATTTTTAAGAGATTTCACTAACTTTTAAGGACCGTATCGTTAATTATGGAAACAAGTTTGAATTGCTCTAAAAAATAAGTTACAATATTTTGTCTTTTCTGTCATATGTCAATCTGTTAAGCATACAGTCAAGTGTTAAAACTTACTATAAAAAATTGTATAATTCGTATACATTGCAAGATGAAGGGTCTCTCAGAGAAAAAACGACATTCAATTGTGACCAAATACTGTAAAGAATCAGGTATAACTATGAGAAAGATTGCTTCAGAAGAAGGGGTTAGCCTGAAAGCTGTTTACAATACGATAAAAAGGTTTAGTATGAATAATAATTTAAAAGATTTACCTGGCCGAGGTAGAAAACGAGGCCCTTCATGTCCTAATTTGGACAAAAAGATATGCGAATATTTTTCTCAAAAAAAGAGATATCGATTCGGGATTTTGCGAAAAAATGTCGTACTTCTATTGCAATGGTTCAGCGTGCCAAGGAACGTAACTTGCTTGTAACGTATAAAAAGCAAAAACAGCCTAAACGCAGCAAAACCCAGGAGTCTTCTGTCAAAACTCGGGCTCGGAAATTGTACGACCAAATTTTAACTAAAAATGAACAATGTATTATAATGGACGATGAAACCTATGTCAAACTTGACTATAAAACCCTACCCGGACCGCAGTTTTACACCGTAATAAAGGTACGAAGGTCTCTAAAGACGACAAATCCATTTTTTGCGAGAAATTTGGGAAAAAAGTGATGGTTTGGCAAGCTATTTGTTAATGCGGCATGAAAACGTCTCCGTTTTTCGTAACGGGAAACTTAAATTCGGATGTGTACAAGAAGGAATGCCTTCAAAAACGGGTACTACCACTCATTCGAAAGCACAGGAGTCGTACATTATTCTGGCCTGATTTAGCTGCTTGTCACTATGCTCGCCATGTGATGAACTGGTATCGAGAGAATAATGTCGAATTTGTCGCGAAATCATTAAATCCCCCGAATTGCCCTGAGATCAGGCCCATCGAGAAATTTTGGGTTCTGATGAAGGCAAAGCTACGAAAACAAGCTAAACCAACAGATAACATGGACCAATTAAAAAAAGACTGGATCCGTTCCCACAAAACTTTCAAAACAGTCGATGTCCAAGGGCTAATGAAGAGCATCAAAAGCAAAGTGAGAAAACTGGCAAAGGGGATCAATAAATAACTAAAAGTAGTTTTTATGGTTCACTTTGAAGATCTAAGAATCGCGTAGTTTAAGTTTTTTTTTGTAATAATAAGTATTTATACAGATTACACCATTTTATTTGTTTCCATAATTAACGATACGGTCCTTATTGTTTTTAATTCAGAAATTCGATTAAAAAGGTTTCAATTGGAAAGTAATAAGACGGCAAAGGACATGTGGGGGTTGAAGCATGCAAAGCTTTGTTTAGGCTTTGATTCGTCATTGAATAAACACGTGATAATTTTATCAACGTGTTCAACACATTTATCAATTAGCCATTGATGTGTGAAAGCAGGGTGAAAGCCAATTGAATATGGCTTACGTCAATTTATTTGACAATTATGGATTCTAAAGGAAGAATCAATTAAAAGTACCGCTGTATGACGCGATGAGCGTAATAATGTTAATGACTTTACTAAACGTCATCTCGTTTATATAGACAACGTTTTGTTGACGTCATTCATCGCTATCGGCGGTATCGCTACTAACTCTAATGTGAAAATAATATCAGAATCTGCCTATCCGTTGGATTCAGCTCTGGTTCACACTGTCTTATGCCACCTACGAGCGAATGTGACAATTTAGATTGCTAGCAGTTCCCGTCAACTTAAAAAGTTGATCCACACTTCTGTTTGCAGTTACCTACCATGTCTCTGGTATGTACTGCCACAGGGATTGGGTGTTCGGGACATTTATAAAAGATATTCCTTATTTCCCCGCTCTTTATCAATTGCACATGAACGCTTCGGTACGAGACATGAAACGGTGCGAGTGGTTGTGCGCTCCGAAATTCATGTTTAAAAGCTAATAGCTTCACAGCTCACGGCGCCCTGTTTGCCGGCTGACTTCGAGCCGCAAATCGGCACGGTGCGTAATCGGGTGAGCGGCTGACTGTAGCTAAACGAATTGACGATTCACTAAATTACTGCAAATCAACCGCTGATTAGCCACAAACTGTGTTCAAGTCTAGTTTAAACATTGTGTTATAAATAGCATTTAATACTGATTGTTGACACGACACGATTTCAGTGTGGTGTGTACCGCGATCTCTGCTTAACCGTGTTGTTTTTTATTTCCATATTTAAAGTGCGTACAGTTGAAGCCATAAATAGGTTTACACTTTAGTACCTTGACACTTTAATCTCATATAAGTATGACAGTTTAATAGACGTTAAATAGTACTATAGTGTAAACTTATTTATGACTTCGACTGTACAGTGCAATAGCTATAGTTCTCTTTCACTTGTTCTCATACGCTCTTATAATTATGCTAGTCTAACTAACATTCCTCAAGCCAAAAAGATTTTTGAAGACATTGGTTGAATTACAAAAATATGGACATAGTTAAGGACCTAATTGATGTCAAAGTTAAATTGAAAAAAAAAACCTTTGTGTAAAGAAAATTAGTCCTACAACCGCATGGTTAATCTTTGTTACACAAAGGAAAAATAATTTGGCTCAATTAAACGTTGACATCCTTAACAATTCACCCTAATGCACTGCATTTAATTTATTTAGCAACATACTGACTAACCGCATGCGTATACGCAGTACCCAGTGAGAAGGGTGCATTATGGATTGCGTTATTATTATTATTATTGTTATTTTTGGTTTTTAATATTTTATAAACCTAACCTAAGTAATCTATATTTTAAACAATATTGTCGTAGATTTAGCGAAAAATAAATTATTCAATGACTGAATAAGAGTAGGTAAGCACCTTCAGTAAGATGCGTAGTCTTTACTGGTGCCGGTGTAAACGGTCCTCCATCGCGTCAGAAACCGCGGTGTCCATAGGGGACGAAGTTTCGTCACAGACGCTCGCATCGTCCGATCGAACTGCTAATTTACTTGCAAATTCCCAACCCTTCGAGACTAGGCGAAATTAGAAGGTAACCTTAAATCTAATTACTGATGCGCAAATGTTATCTTTAGAAGAACAAACTCTTGTAAGTATACCTAAAGGTTGCATGAGGTATAGCCAACAATTTGAATATTTGGGGAACCACGAAAAGTAAACAATATAGCTTTAAATATTAGGCCAAATTCAAAATTTTCTGCGACATGTTTTATTATTGCCTTAACGATATTATTTAAATTGGTGGCTGGAAATACCTATTTGGTAAGAAACATTTTGGGGGATAAAAATAATGTTCATTTACCAAAGCTTGTGTATGAGTAAGGACCAAAAAGTTGGCCACGCTAACTCACTCAATTAAATTTTCTTTTTTCACTTTTGTTGTTTGTATGGTTAACTACGCTTAACTATGGTCCAACTATTTGGTCTTTACCCGTATATCAAATATTTACGGAAGTTTTCAGATACTCGTAATAATCTGCATAATTATGTGCACTACTTTCTTCGTTTCTACACACGTCTTCCCGCCAACCAAGCACGCTTTCCGTAAACATTATTAGTCGGTGGCAAAACGTACAAGATACATTTCATTTTGTACATTTTGCTAAGCATGAAGTGAACTTTTTTAATGCGGAATGCCAGTTTTGCATTGCGTTAAGTAATTAGCAGTTCCCAACTTTACCGCGTTGATTTGATTTATGTAATGGAACTTGCTCTTCTCTTTGGTTAACACTACTTTTTGCCAAGAGTTAGTAGTTATTTCAATCAAGCAAATCAGCGTCCTCGCAAATAACAAACTAAAGAATCGCTTAACTGTTCATAAATGACAGTTTGGAGCTTTATTCTAATTTATAGAAGCCCAACTTACTTTTATATATCTTACTCATATTGTTGACGTCATAAAGGCTCTTACTGTCAAGAGGTTAAGAGCTAGGCTACCATTAAGATACCAATTTGATACGATCTAGAAGCAAGATGGGTTTAAAATGGGTTCAAGACTGCCCGTAGTCAAATGTATATTTGGCCGATATTGACCTGTTAGTTACACCGAACAATACACACTGAAACCCTAACGTGAACGACAGGAAACAATATCATACGTAAAATATCTTGTTCATTATTTCACAAAAGAAACAGCGTGTGATGTATCTACTCTGCGGTTATGACTTGGCTTTAGTTAAGTTAGTTATACAGGGTAATCTTTAATAGGTGCACAAATTTTTACATTTGCTTCGCTATTGTTACTCAATAACACATGATGTGTTATTTTTACTCTAGCTTAAAAAATATTAGAGATATTGCCGAGTCAATGATTTCACTAACTTAACGATATACATGGACCCTCTAATGCAGGGGTGCGAGGAGAGGGGAGTGTTGTTAAGTAAGTTAATAAATGAAATTTCAAATTTAGAATATCAGTAGGAGAGGGGCTTGTTGTCTGATAAGCCGTAAATGAAATTTCAAATATCGATATCAATACAGTGTATTGCATACCTACAGCTTGACAACCCATGTCATCATTTCTAGTGTGACTTTGTATCCCTACACGAGAAGGTAAAGGAGAGATAATTTGCAACAAAACGATTTTTTTTAACTCGTTTTATTGTCATAATATATTATATTAACGATACAAAATCATATGTTAAAACTTGTGCACTGATAAAGAAATTCCTGTATTAATCGCGGAAATCGGATTAGATTTAGGGGGAGAGAAACGATATCGCCCGATAAGCCAAATATGTATAGATTATTTTTGACAACTACGCGATATAAGCGTCGCTTCACAATCCTCTTAAGGTTGGTCCAGACTATAGGGCTCTATTGGATCAGACTGCATGGCAAATCTACAGGACTTGTGACGGTAAATGTGGACAGTCTAAATCATGCGCTCGGTATTGGTCATACGCGACAGTACATCGTAACATAACAAATACCGTCCACATAATCGGCACTGGAACCATGTAACGATGAAATGTCACAAATGTGGACCCACCTTAATGTTGAATCTGTCGAACTGGACCCACGTGGCTTCGACACGTCTCTTTACGGCCGCCATAACCCGCAATATGTCGCTATCCTGTGTCCAGCGTAAATCACCGCCTCGTTATTTTATAGGTTTTAATTTCGGCGTTTTATGTTGCGATAACATCTGCGGTATAATGGCCTTTTTACGAGCGACGGTTTACGATGGTTTACAATATAGATATATTTTGAAAATTGTATGGATTATTATGATACGTGTAGAGCGCTTGGTAATTTTTTAGTGTTTTTAACATCGGGACGTGATCCATAAAAGTGTCAAAGTTACTTCAAATGGCACATGTAAAGCGAATAAATATTTGGAAATAGAGATATAAATGATAATCGTGAATCGTTTCTTTAGCGTATTTTCTTATTTGATACGTAAGTACTAGGATAGCTCTTCTGGCGTAAAAGCACGTAAAACCTTCAAACTCTCAAAAATTACAATATTAAAAATACGAAAAAAGCTTCAAGTCAAACTCTACTATTGTTACTCCTCAAAATGGTTTTTGAAATACCATAAATTGTTAAAAAAATGCGTACGTATTCCAACTACTAACGTTACGCCGTAGCGATTACTTTAAATCGCTTATAAGCGCTTCGAGCTACGGTGACTCTCGTAGCATTAAGTAAAAGATAAAATTGAATAATTAGATGTATAATCAGTAAGTTTGCCGCACCAGCACTTTTAACGTCAAAAATCTACCAGCGCTTCCCAAGAGAAAGCTTCTTCGCTGAGAAGAAATGCCGCATTAATCTCAACAGTAGGTATCTTAAATATTCCATTTTCTTGACTAACAACAAAATACATATAATAAAATTTAGAATCGGTCCAGCCATCTTCAAGTAATCGGGGAGAACCTTTTTCAAGTCTGTTAAAAATCACATGATTACGTGACTTTGGTAACGTCAGTACGTTTTATTTCAAAGCACTTTACATTCTTTTCAATAGCTGTTAACCCTAAGAGTAGGGTTACATCTGGTTTTTCACCACAGCTTTTTCCCGTGACTCCGTCGAGGTGTTTTATTTGTTATTTATTCGAAACCTGTCCAACCGAAGTTAAAACTGTCTTTGTACTCTCACATCGATCGGTTGATACGTTGAAAAGGTAACAAACAAACACATTTTCCCGTTTATAATATTAAATTACCAAGTAAGCATAGCAAGCAACAAAACACACAGTACTTACACTATCTAGAATTGCTTTTTTGGACCCTATTACTAAGCCTCCACTGTCCATCGGTCCGTCCGTCTGTCAACGGACTGTATCTCATGAACCTTAATAACTAGACACTTGAAATTTTTACATAGTGTGTGTTTATAAATCTGCTCAAAAATATATCATATCAGCCGAAAGACGTCCACTGCTGGACATAGGCAAAATAGTAAAAATAAAATCTATTTAAAAATTAAAGGGCCATTTTAGGTATATTTTGTAGAATTTTAACCTGCTGCCAAACAGCAGTGTTCGCATTGTTGTTCCGGTGCGAGGTTAAGACAACGGGTAAAATACTTGCATAGAGGCATTCCATCTTACTCAAGCAAAGTGGTAGAGATCAACACGCATCAGGGATAAGGTTAACATCGTAAGTTTGCAATCTTGTGCTTGCACTTATTCACTGAAATGTCCATGAGCTGCAGAGCCTACTTAATATCAGTTTATCTGTCTGCCCGTGTTTCCACTATGCCATAAAAAAATCTATTTCAATTTGAAACCTCGTTATAGGTGAAAAACAAGATGCAGTTCTGTTTACGCTCAGAGAAAAGGACAGAGCTATATGACTGTCATAGCTCTGTCCTTTACGCTCAAGGTAAAATTAACTGCATAGCTAGGTCATAATAACCCCCCTGTCGTACTTATGTAGTTGTGAAACATCTGTATAGACCGTTCGAGATTCTATATTTGAAACTTGACGTAGTAAGATCCATATTACTTTTGTATACTGTACCTATAATTACATACCGGGCCTTTACTTAAGTTTTTCACCTATATCGATCAACGTGACAAACAAATACCAGTAGTCTTTTATGTTTCAAAACCGGGTAAGAGCATGTCGGACCATGCTCAGTGTAGGGTTCCGAAGCCGTTAAGTACTACAAACATAAAAATCAACAAGAATCGCCTGTATCTCAAGAACCAATCATGTCTACTTAGTTGTGATAGTTTTCCTTTTAAATTCGTTGTATGCGCTTTCATTTAAGTTTTTTATTTAATTTTTAGTATTTGTAGTTTTGGCTGTAAGTGTTTGTCAAAATATTTTTGAAGGACCTATCCAACGACACCCCATACTATAAGGTAGACGAGAAAAAAAAAACATCCCAACGGCTGCCGTCGTCCGCGGCGACAGTCGCGGCGGCCCCGTGCCTGCCCACAGGCCGACGAACGTTACAAATAAGTTAAGTAATAATGTAATAAATATAATTCATCAGAATATTCAAGGTTTTTCTTGTAAGGAACTAGAAATTGGTTTGTTTATAGATAGTGCTAATATACACGTTTTATGTATTACTGAGCATTGGCTCAAAGGGCATGAGTGCATGTTTAATTTTAATAATCATGACATTGTTAGCATATTTGCTAGGCAATCTTGCAGTAGGGGCGGTTCCCTGATTATGGTCAAGCGAAACATTAAATGTAAGGAGCGTAAAGATATTGTTGCGAAGTCAATTGAACGTCATATCGAACTTGCGTGTGTTGAATTGGAGCAATTTATTATTATTTGCGTATACAGACCCCCTGCGGCGGATTACGGGCTTTTTCAGAGTACATTGGAGAATGTTCTTGATAGTATTTTTAATACAAAAAAAATTATTATTGTCTGTGGTGATTTTAATGTTAATTTGCTAGACAAGTCACCCACGTCTATTAACTTACTGAGTGTTTTTAAATCCTTTAATTTAGTTAACCTTTTCTGTGAACCAACTAGGATAACAGCAACTAGTGCTACGTGTATTGATAATATGTTTAGTAATTTTGACCCTATTCGGAAATCCATAATCAACATCTTAAGTTCTGATCACTGCGGCCAGCAAGCTTCCTTTAAGGGGAAGATTGATAAAGCGCCCCAAGAGTTTATACTTAGACAAATTTCCGAAAAACGATTAGAATTATTTAATACGAAGGTCACCAAACAACTGAATTATATGACGTGTACTAGAGAAGATCCGGACAGTTTATGTACTTCATTATTTAATTGTATTATTAAGGAATTTGATGCCTGCTTTGGTTTGAAAAGGGTAAAAGCCAAGCAAGGTACAAAGTTTAGTGATTGGGCTACACCAGACATTCATGAAAGGAGGTACAGATTGTATGAGCTGTATGCTACAAGAGCTGTTGATCATAGGCCTGAGTTTCTAGAGTACGTCAAAAATTATTCTAAGGAATTTAAGAAGATTTGTGCTTCCGCGAAATCCTTGTATTTTTCGAATAAAATTTGTAACTCTGACAACAAGGTTAAAACCGTCTGGAATGTTATTAACACTGAAACTGGTAGAACTAGAATTAGAGACCCTCACTACAGCCTGCAAGTTGATGGTACTCTAGTAAGCTCGGACCTTGATGTAGCTAAAGAATTCGAGCGTTTTTTTACGAACATACCTTTGGATACCACTAAATCTTTACTGTCATCTCCTGATAAGGCTGATACGTTACTAAGATCAAATGTGAAGGAGTGCACAAATGTCTTTAAATTTTATCACGTCACACCAAACGTTATAATCAAAACATTTAGATCTCTTAATCTCAAAAAGACTGAAGATCTTTGGGGTCTCTCTGTTACAGTACTACACGCCATTTTAGACTCGACTGCACCTTACCTAGCTACTATGTTTAATAAGTGTGTCGATATTGGAGTATTTCCTGATTTGATGAAACACAGTAAGGTCATACCTTTGTTTAAGTCAGGGACATCATCAGACCCCACAAATTTTAGACCTATTTCGATACTACCAGCACTAAGTAAAGTCTTTGAAAAATTAATTCTAAATCAATTATTATCACACTTTAATCAAAATAAGCTACTTCACGGCAGTCAATTCGGATTTACCAAGGGACGATCAACAACTGACGCCGGTTCCATTTTGGTGAAACATATCTTTGATGCCTGGGAAAAATCAATGGATGTAATTGGAGTTTTTTGTGATTTGTCCAAGGCATTTGATTGTTTTGATCATGTAACGTTAGTGCGGAAGTTAAGCTACTATGGTATCAAAAACAGTGCACTTGATCTTATTACATCTTACCTTGCTCACAGAACTCAGCGGGTAGACATTAACAGGACACAATCTTCAGGGTCATCTGTTGCTATGGGAGTGCCTCAAGGCTCTATTTTGGGTCCGTTCTTATTTTTAATCTATATCAACGACCTCCCATATGTATTGCACGATAAACATGAAATAGTTTTGTTTGCTGACGATACTTCACTTATGTTCAAAACGAATAGGAAACAGGATAATTTTAATGACATCAATGACGCGTTGTCTACAATTGTTGACTGGTTTACAGCCAACAACTTACTTTTAAATGCCAAAAAAACGAAGTGCGTAAAATTTTCCTTATCGAACGTGAAGAGAGTGAATGCGGCTAGTATTAGACTGAAGGATGAGACACTGGAATTCGAAGATAGAACAGTATTTCTTGGTATCACTCTAGTCTCAAAACTGCAGTGGAGTGCGCATATATCCACACTTGCAGGTAAGCTAAGTTCGGCGGCTTATGCGGTAAAGCGAATCCGACAACTTACTAACGTCGAGACGGCGAGACTAGTATACTATAGTTATTTCCATAGTGTTATGAGTTACGGAATTTTGCTGTGGGGAAGAGCGGCAGATATCAAGACCATTTTTGTGTTACAGAAGCGGGCTGTACGAGCCATTTATCAATTGGGGTCTCGTATTTCACTCAGGGATAAATTTAAAGAAATTAATATTCTTACAGTCGCGTCTCAGTATATCTTTGAGAATATCATGTATGTACGTAAACACATACATGAGTTTAGGCATAACCGCGACGTTCACAATTTAAATACTAGAAATAGGGATAAGCTTGCTCTTCCAGGGCACCGTCTCCGTAAGGTAGGCACTTCGTTTGCGGGGAACTGTATACGTTTTTACAACAAGATACCATCTGATATCGTCAATATGCCGTTCAATGAATTTAAATCTCACATCAAGCGCTGCTTGTTGGGTAGGGCATATTATACTGTAAACGACTTCATTGGTGACCGAGATGTATTTAAGTAGTATCTATCATGTAAGCTATTATTAAAGTAAGATCATTTCGTAAGCTAAGCATATTTATAATATTTGTATTTTAAACACGCCCTTAAGCAAGCTGTGTATTCAAACACTACTTTTTATGTTTACTATCATGTATTTGTCCTTTATCTTTATTAGTTCTTGTACGTACGTGACGCTTTTATGAGAACACACTGTGATGTTTCTCGCCGGACAGCTGTTTCACGCAAAATTACTTCTATGTTGTCCGGCAGCTTGAGCAAGTCATGCTCGCTTAAAGGTCTTTGCTTACGGCGGCGTCGTTGATCGGGTCGCCACTTTCCCGAACACATGGTTGAGAGAGGCGATGGCTGAGATACGCGTCATACTCGTGAACGGGTGCTGTTTGTGGGGTCCGGTCTGTTCACGTTTGCAAGGACTGGTTCTTCAGTTTATTATTCTAGATATGGCTTTTGACGTAGAGACCTCGTCGTGTTGTTCTCCTAGACTTATTATTTTTAGTTTAATGTTATTAGCCTTACATTTGTATTGATTTTATTTGTTCAAGCTTTAATCATTATTATTTATTACTTTATTAAGTACTTGTAATGTAACTTACTTTTAAGTATTTCTGTACTTTTGTTTGAAAAAATGACCTTCTGCTGGAGTTTCTTGGCGCTTCTTCTCCGCAATGATGGTCTTATCTGAAGCGCTAGTAAATTCACTTCATATTACCGACGTGTAAAAGAGCCCCATGGGGGCCTATTTACTGAATAAACATTTTGATTTTGATTTTGATTTGATTTTGTTACGTGTAGGGGACCCTAAAAAAAACATTGTTTTACATTTTATTGTACCACTTTGTTGGCGTGACTAATATGCATATTAATACCAAATGACAGCTTTCTAGTACTAAGAGTCTTTGCGCTAGGCTGCGGACGGACGGACGGACGGATGGACGGACGGACGGACGGACGGACATGGTGAAACTATAAGGGTTCCTTGTTTGACTACGGAACCGTAAAAACGTTGTAGTGTCGCGCTGAGCGGGAGCCGGGTTGTGATTCACTTTACCCCGAGTGTCAATTTGGATCACAAACGTTAGCGAACGCTTTAAAAAATGGGAGGAAAATAAAACAGAATAGGCAACGCTTGTGACTGGATTTACATCCCACAACTTCAAAGAACGATTAAATTAAATTAAATGGGAAATAAATTGATGTATGAGAGATTGTCACTGAGGAACCACTTAATCGTCATTAATTGACTGAGTGCGGTTGTTTGTCAAATCTCCTACTATTGCTACATAGTTTATTTAAGGTCTTTAGAATGCAAGTGTCTTGCAACACTTCTTCTCAGCAATGTAACCTTTATCAAAGCGCCAGTAAATCATATTACCGACGTAAATTATAATTAGCTATACATATAAAGGGCCCATTTAACCAAGTCACTGGATAAATTATTTGTATTCAACGCACAGTAAATGTCAGTATTTATATTGAATCAAAATACAACTTCATGAAACCCAACTGCCCAAAAACGTTTTCACAAAATATTCCCAGGTTTAATTAGTTTAAGATAGTTTGTTGCGTTTGTAAATATTTGTTCATTTTTCCGGCAATATTTGGCAAAAGGGGCAGAGTTCATCAAAATGCAAAGCACCGCAATTTTGCACCGGCCCGGGCCAAACGAGAAAGAACTGAATTAACTGGACGTTGAAAAACAGATAACTGGATTTGCATAACTCGTTCACACGGACGGCGGATAACCTAATTTCACTAGACAGGTTGAAATGACGCAAACGGGAACAAATAATGCTATATTTATGCGCTATATTGAAAGCAATCGATTTTCATCGCCGAAGATGTGATCGAGGCTAAAGATGTATAACAGAAGATTAGAAATTATTATTATTATAAACATACACATAACGTCACGCCTTCATTCCCAGAGTGGAGTAGGCAGAGCTACGAAATACCAACAACTCTAAACTTTTGATAATTCTAACAACATTTTGCATGATAGGGCAAGATGTTTACCAGTTTATTGGTGACAAGTTGCAAGGATGACCTTACAGTACTACAAGCCTTTATTCCCTTGGTCGCCTCTTACGACATCCACGGGAAGATATGGAATGGCACTATTCTAACCCGGTAACCACACGGGTCCACATTTATAAACATGACTTTCGAAAACCGACAAAATGTATAATAGTATTTACGTAAGATGACGACCTATCGTCGTATTTATGTCAAGTGAGCAAGAGTATAATAAGCATATTATAGAATAAATAACAAATTTCAATCGGTCACCTTCCGTCCCCGAATGCTACCGGAATCCAGTCGTATTTTATTTGGGTTTTCTGTTTTAGGATTCTGCATGAAATATGGTAGGAGATGGCGGGGAGACTGCTAACGGGACCCTATTACTAAGTACTTGTTTTCCTATATAAATTTACCCCTCATGGCATCGAGAAAGTGATTCATGAGATTGCTTTTCACATTCACATCACTATTCATTGCCTCTCAAAAACTAAGGGCAGTATTAATCGTGGCTGAGTTGCTCGTCTCAAGTCATATCAAACGTTTACTTTGATATCAAGTCACACGACGTCGACATCGACGTTGAACTAAGATAAGTTTATAAATACTGCCCTAACAACTCAGAAAACGTCACATTACTTCACGTAAATATAAATACGACTACAGTCGACAAGTACAGTCGAGTCGATTCTGGAACATCGATATTTTCTCATCACTTTACTATTTTACCCGTCAAAGTTGTTCACCTAAATAAAAACAAAAACTTTATTTATCTAATCAGATAACGTAATTCAGAAAACGGTAAACTTATAGAAATTTTTGATTAACGGAGGGTGTGATGAATCTTAATTTATAAAAAGTAAAAGACATCTATTAAGATCCAATTTACTGATTTATAGTATAACAAATACGTAGTTCAACATTATCAGTTTCCTTTAAAACTTTTGAAATTTTGCTAAACTCAAAGTTAAATTTGAATTAATGCTGTGTAAACACGTGATATGGCAAAAAATGTGCTTCTATCGCTGTTCAATCTTTTTAAAACAGATTGCTCAGGTGTTTCATCGGCAAGAAGGTTACGCAAAACAACGGCATGTAATCCTTCCTTGCAGTCAGCTTCTGATAGATTCCCATCTAACCCAAGAACGTGGCCCCATTCTAACAGGTTATTCCACAAATAAGTAGGCAAGCGCCACGCAAACGCACGTTTCACTAGACTTTCTACAATCGCTGCACGTAGATGGACGGGTTCGTTCTTATACTGTGCCAATAGCTCTAACAAAGTTCTCAGACTGTCCTTTCTGCCTCCACTCCTACTCACCAGAACAAGCAGCATGTATTCGCGGTTTTGCAGCAAACTCTCAGCCCGTAATCGCTTCTGGAGTTCTAACAGTGTGCTTTCAGAACTAGAAAAACGATATTGATTAAATATTTGGTCAAGTAACGTCTTCCGTTCAACGACATTGCACTCTATTTTTGCACTTCTTCTGACACTTCTAGCCGCGGTTCTATATTACTAAGCCCCGATTCGACCAAACTTTTTACACGGGGTTAAAGCTTACTCTGAGATTAGTAATGTCAAAATGCCATAGAAAACTTTAATTTTTTGACATTACTAATCTTAGAGTAAGCATTTACCCCGGTATAAAAGTTTGGTCGAATCGGGCCTAAACCGCGATGAGTTTACACTTGGAATAGCTGTCAGTTCATATGAACTTTGACGTATTTATATGACAAAACTGTCACCGCCAAGACTATTCTAATCGCGGTTTGATAATACATGCCTTTGCTAGTGAGAAACCCCCGAGTAGGATGAGTCAAATAATCGGTATCCATAAACAAGCTATATGTAGGTTTTGTTTCCAGAATCGGTGAAGTTGGGGGAGTATACGGCCATTCACCGAATACTTTATCTACAAATATAAATTTTTAAATATTATTCTAATATCTTTATCAAGTCTTTTAATTAAAGGTTCTACTCGTTTATAAGTAAACCAATTTCCGAGATATTCTGCTTTCGCCAGTTTAAGGATAAGATCTTTTATCTCTTCAGCGCTCAAATACTGAGCGATGACACTGATATTTAGAAGCTTCACCGAGTATAATTCTGGTTTGTTAAGAAATCGATCTTTGTGATTTAACATAACATATTTTGAGATATCAACACTGAACGGGCGAAATTTTCTTTCACTAAAATATTTTTCAGTTACCTCGTAAAACGTTTTATAGGATCAAACTTTAATACAAATTTCAAATTCCTGAAGAAATTATTCTCATTGTCCAGATAATTACTTAAAACATCCCTGTCGTGTTCTAAGCGTCGGTAAAAACATTTTGTCAGCTGCGGACATTTTGCACTGAGTACTTTTAAATATTGTGGTTCCATTTTACCAATGATCGTACTAAACTCTTCGAGTATTTATATTCGTTGGAGCAATGCCAGAGAAACTAAATGGCTATTTTGAATTTAATGTCTTTGTAATGTAAGTAAAAGTCGATGCATCTTGCTGTATTGCGTAAATTTCTAAGCAACCAATATAGCACCTTATTAACAGCTGTTGGCGTCATGTCTGGAAATAGCTGTTCTTCTAAAAAACCTGGATTAAAATAAATAATGGATTAAATATGTTTGCGTGTTCTGCTTCTTATAACCAGGTACATTTCGGAGATCGTGAAACGTATAGCATATCTGGATCCTTTAGGTTTGTGATGATATAAGCAACGTCCCTGTGTTTAGTGTTTGTTTCAGCTTGAAAAATTGTGCACAGATAAGGAAAGGTTGGCTCCTCACCCGTCACATTCAGCGTACTTAATTTTTTATTTATTTTTCTTTATTTTTTCGTTTTTTTTTTTACTTTAGGTTTATTTCCTTATGTTTTCTTTCTTTTAAAATTGTTCGTGTCACCTTCCGTGCTCTCACCGAACGGTTCCGGCGGAAGATCAGCGTTGGCTTTACAGCCAGCACATGCTGGGCCGGGACCGTTTCGCATCAACTTCTTCTGTATTGTTATATGTAAAAAAAAAAATTTTTTTTTGTCTGTTGCTGAGAATAAATGTTTTTCTTTCTTTCTTTCTTTCTTTCTAGAAGCGAGGTCGATTTTGAAGAGTTGGTCTGTAAGGACTCGAATGGTATTTTTGATCTGAAGGCATCCTCAACTAAGGAGTTTAAGAGGCGGTGCCGCTCTCCAAAACTATTGCCCCACAAGCTAATCGGAATGAATTGCGCCATCTGAAAGCATAAACAAAAATATCAGCTGTAGCTTCGTCTATGTAGGATTCGTTTATGGTAGTTTTCTACGAGTATAGTGTAAATAAGTTTCCGACAAAACAAAGACGTTCTTGAGACAAGAGGATATTCTCTTAAAAACTATTAACCGAGCGAGCTACCTAATTTAGAAAGCACGCCCTAAAATGTGATTTTTTAATTTCAACTCGCTGGTTAATAATGCTACCGTCGAGTTATTAAGCGAGTTAGTAAAGAGAATCACTTGTTTACTCTTGTTGGTAAAATCATTAAGACTAAATAAAAAAAGAATCTCGATTCTAAATCTAAAAAGATTCTCGATTCCCGAACGTTAAGTACGGCGAAGAATCTGTTGCAATTGTTGCCATCTTCTGTATTTATTGTAAGATCAGCTCCTAGTTATCATAATATCGCATTGCACTCGGGCTTAATTATATATTCCAATTTCAGGCAAGATGTATATTGACTTGCAGTCTTTAAATAATAAAATAATAAACATAATCTTATACAAATTCACTTTGTCCCAAACTAAGGTCAAGTCTTGTACTACGAGTACTATACAACCATACTTACCTATAATTAAGAGAAATGCAAACTTAAATACATAGTAAACATACAAGACTCAGGATGAAATACTCGCGCTCATTACACAAATATCTGCCCTTACCACCATTGGTTCGTAGGCGAGCCACTACCTAATAGGCTATCGTGTCGTCGTATGACATCTAAACAGAGCAAGTTAAATACAACCCTGTGAAAAAAACACAGGTTATCACGACAAACCCTAACTTAACGTACAAAAAAAGAAGTTGGCAAATAAATTATATTTCCTCAGCGAGTCCCCTGGGTTACCAGGCGCCGAGTTAGTATTTAAGTCGTCGAGTTAGTGTTTTTGTCAATCGGTTTATTACTTCCCTTTTTATTTTTGTGTTGATGAAAACACTTGTTCACCACGAAGAGAGACCTCGCGATGGGCGGACTAAACTCACGCAGACTTGGGTGCAACATGAGAAATTAAACTCAGTCTCTCTCTTACCTACTATTGCAGTGCCCAACAGTGTTTCATGCTTAACTTGCCTATTGGTATGTAAATAATTTGTAGGAAATATTATTTATTCAGTAAAATATATGAATATGAATTGCGTACCTATGAATAGATACTCTAGCCCGCATCTATTCGACTGCCCGAGATGAAATCGATATTTTAATTATCTTTTATAAGTCAGAGAAAAGGAAAGAGATCTTTTACTGTCATATAATTGTATCTGGGAATTGGAAATATCGACCCCTTCTCACATTATTAGGGGCTACTAAACAAAAAAAAAATTAGCTGTATTAGTGACGTTTAGACGGTAACCAGGCCCAGCCTTCAATCCACATACTCAGCACATCTTGTTTCTATATCGTGTTCATATAATTATGAATTGTTTAAGACAGCTCTTAAACAATTAATATTAAATACATAATTAATTTCACAAGTATCACACAAATTGACCTAGTCCCAAACTAAGCTCTAGGCTTGACTATGGGTACTAGACAACGATAAACATACATAAATCCTCGTAAGACCCAACGGCCTAAATTTAGGACATTTGTAGAAATAGATACTTAAATACATAGAAAACATCCAAGACTCAGGAACAAATACTCGTGCTCGTCACACAAATGCCCTTACCGGGATTTAAGCCAGGACCCCTAGCTTCGAAGGCAGGGTCACTACCAACTAGTATAGCGTTTTGTCAAATCGATTGATCTTAAGATGTCAAAAAAGTGTGATTTCGAAATCGAAGCAAGTTTTTTTAAACCATGTCTTCTTCAAGTGCTTCTCAAACCTCTGAAGATCGACTGTTAGATCATGGAAGCTGTCTTAAACCAGGTAGAATTCTTATTTCGTAGACGAAAAGATAAGATAGATATTTAAACCGACCGAAAACCCAACTCCTCTATCCCCACTAATTAAAGCAGTGTAAAATAGGTACTGAATAATTTCGTGACCCAGGCTAGAACAAAACGCTGCTTAGTGGTTCAGTGCATCTCCCTCCGACTTATTTAAGTCGAAAGGGAGGCGAAACCTTGCATATCTCGCTGGTTAAACGTGGGGCGCAATTTAATCTCCGAGGGAACGACGCTATCTGTATGCTATCTGTGGCGAACGGCGCGAGAGCAAACAACTCGCGAGATATCACCGCTCAGGTGTCGACGCACACACGCGCGGCGCCAGCGCCACCGAGCTATAAATAGACGATTACAATTGCTGTTTTCGTTTTATAGATTCAATTTTTAAGGGTAAAATTATCATTTTTAACCTAATACTATGGGCACTATGGCATTTTTTTTTATCTCGTTACCAAACTCGGACCATATACATGGTAAGACAGAGGCTAAAGGTGGAGAGGTGCTTCTGAAGTTTAAACGACCACAAGGTGCCCACTCTCCGCTTATGCAACACATTCGCCCTTGAGCCTATAAACTCTTACGACTCCGGCATCTGAAAGGCCAATAGAGGCAAGCCAGAGGTAAGGAACAGGACCTTCTCTCGGAAGCACTCACCTCGCCACAAGCTGCCTTGCGGCGACTGATTGCACTGGAAGTACCAGTGGGCGATGAGGTTGTCAATTCCCTACGTCTTGATATTTTTTCAATTACCTACGTTTTTAATAAGCGCTCATAGCGTTTTTTTTTATAAACTTTATTGGTTACATACATACCGTCACGCCTCTATTCCTAGAGTGGGGTAGGCAGAACTACAAAATACCAACAACTCTAAAATTGCAGATAATTTTGTAACCATATTTTACACAATCGGGGAATAAGATGTTTACCAGTGTGTTAGTGACAGGTTGTAAGCCCATCGCCTAACAGTACTACAAGCCTATTATTCGTTTTTCTTTAAAATTAAATGTTACGTAAACAAAAACAGAATCAGCATTTATCTAATATTTTAAAAATCTTTCATATTAATGGTGAAGCCATATATCTTATTTCCTCCCTGCCTCCTCCAACCGCTTCTTGGCTCGCGGCACACATGCACTCGCGGCCGTTGAAAGAGCTCTCTCGGGGCAAACGTCGGACCTTTTAACTGCTCTCTCGCTTGTCGAACGAACAATAACAGACGCTCGCAGACAGCTCATTTTAGCTTCAGGAGTGAACTTTGATTCAAAAGAAGCTAACCTTTAGCTTAATTACACGTTGAAATACAGACATTTTTGAATCTCACAACATTTTTGAAAGACAACCCTGGCCAATGGTGTTGAACACCCCACGTTTTCCCTTGCAACTTATAAATAAAGTATTACTTTTCAAGCTAAAAATACACAAAGACGTAAAATACCTATGTGTGTTTAGAAAGGTGTTATGTATTTATATTTATGAAGACATAAAGATACCACGTTTAAATTAACTGGCCGTTAGACCCAAATAAATCATTTTTTAAAATATCTAATAACTTATGAATAAATAAATAAATAAATAAATCACAGGACAATGTCACACAAATTGATCTAGTCCCAAACTAAGCTCTAGGCTTGTACTATGGGTACTATTTAGACAACGATAAACTTACTTATATAGAGAAATATATACTTAAATACATAGAAAACATCCAAGACTCAGGAACAAATACTCGTGCTCATCACACAAATTTCTGCCCTTACCGGGATTTGGACCCAGGACCCCTAGTTTCGAAGGCGGGGTCACTACCAACAAGGCTAACGTCAAATACGAATACTTGCTTAGTTTATTAGAAAATAACTAAGGTTATTTGTTAGTTGTACATAAAGGTAACTAGGTAGCAAGATTATGTTTTTCTATAACACGGTGAAGGAGAATGAGCACATCGGCCACTTGATGTTGAGTGGTATCCGTGACACTGAATCCAAACGTTTTATTTGCTTTCTCATAACTACAATCCTAAAACCGCAAATGCGTTGGCAACCCTGAGGACCGAAATGGAGTACCTCTATACCAGTAATTTAATCGGTTGTCTTATACCCATACCAGAAGACAACAATGCGGTCACTGCATGAATTTATGAAAGTGTTAAAGTGTATCATGGTGTCATAAATTCATGATACTAGACTATAAAGTCTTCACACAATGAAAGCACTTGAGGCATGGCCACGAGCAAGAATATCGCTGAGATAACGCTCGCTCAACGACAAGCAATCTCCTCCATGTGAGATAAGTATATTTTGCCAGAATATCGTTGAAACTTGCTACGTATCGCCTCATCTACGACTTGCGAGGTATCTTTGCTACGATTTTTAATTTGTCGATGCGTGATTTGAACGTGTCGTCACTACGACCCCCCTTGTAGCTGAAACGATCCGTAATCTATTCTCGAGAAACTGCAGGGCTGGGATTCTAAACGGTTGTAACGATATCGTATTTGACGTGTTTCCGTATTGTTAACTCTTATGTCGTTTACTTATGGCGACGTTGACATAATCGATTATAAAACACGTCAAACGAGATATCGTTATAACGCAATAGAACAGAGGCACCTGGCCCTGGGCCTCTATTCAGGTGCGTTAAAACAATATCGTTTTTGACACGTTTAAGAATCGTTTATGTCACAGTCGCCATTATTGTAAATGACATAAGAGTTATCAAAACGTTGACAATACGGAAAACAGGTCAAAAACGATATCGTTATAACGCAGTTGAATAGAGGCCCAGTAATTCGTAATGTATTGCTTTGTAGCTGCTACGATTTGCAATGTATTGCCGCGTAGCCATAACGATTCAAAAACAGCTGTCTACGCGTTGCCGCGTAGCTGCTACGATTTACAAACCTGCTACATTCGAATGTAAGAGCTCGTATCATTTATATGCAGATGCCATTTCGACGTTTAGCATCTGGTTACATGTTATCTGATAAAATGACCACTGAAAGGGACTTCTAAAGGGAGTGTTTAATAAATATACAAATGGCACAAATCGATCAGCTTTTACGAGTGTATACCGCTCCCTAATTGAGCCAGAATTATGATATATGAGGCGAAACTAATTCATCACAACTTATCGTTCCTCTCCATTACGTAGAAAGTAATAAAAGTTTTGTTAGGGTTTTTGTAATTTTGGAAGTTTTGGACAGTAAAGCAATTTTATGTGGTTTTATGACCGGCTTACACGTCAGGAAAATAGGAGTACCTAATAATGAATTACAGTAAATATTAGTAAAAATCACGAACACGTATCGAATTAGTAAAAGTCAAGCCGCGTACTCCACTGATATTTGCTCGTTACCATAACATTTTAATAAGCGGTTTAATAATTCGATGCCACTTTCGAGAGCCACGAACAACTCCTCTAATTAGACATTACGTCTGTTTCATTTCTGAAAATCCTTTGTATTGCAGAATTTTATGCGTTCTTTGTTCCGTCAGCAGTTTTAACAGGTTTTACGTGGGGGAATTTAGACTTTTAGGTAAGGGGACAGGGTTGGTTTTATGTCACTGGGGCTGGGGGGTAAATATTGAGCTCGTGACAATCGCGGGGCGCAGTGCGAAGACCGCTCGCTAACGAGACCGCCGCCCCCTCATTTTCATTTTATCGTCGCTCCGCCTCCTCGACATTTCGCTCATAGTTTCTTTTTCAGAGCTGCTAAGTACCCTAATGCCAGACTAATGTGAACTGAAATATTCATATGTCTTGGAATGACACTGTAAGAGCTACTCGGTAGAATATCGTAATGTGTCAGTGTTTATTGGTTAAATTAATTTTGGGGATGTCTATCATTTCATCGAAATACCTTTCATCGAATGTATAATTTCATTGGATTTCATTTCATCAAACGCTCTTTTCTGCTACACCCTAATGTTTTCAAGGTATCTTAAACACCTAACCTAACCTACCCTACATAATTAACATTTAAGATACCGTAAAAACATTATGGTTTCAGCAGAAACGACGTTCGATGAAATGAAATTCGATGAAATGATCCATTCAATGAAGTGACATTCGATGAAGTTTGAATTTATGTTCTATTAAATATTAAAAAAACTTTGTCCCTGCACGCTTTGTCTGGGTATATAAAACCACATCAGAGTACTTTGCGTGGTTTGAGGACCTGTGCGTTTAAATAGACAGGCAGAAGAAGCAAGCAGTTGTTTTTTACTATTTAGTGATGTAAGGTGATTGGTGTTTATCATTTTTGTTGTAAAATTGCATCATAAAAATTCACGAAATCGTCAAGAGAACAATCTCCAAGCTTTAAATACTATTAGGTTTCAATGAGACTAATGAAAACAGTAAGTAGTTAAATAGAAGTGAACGGAAAATCACCGCCCGACCAATTACAAAATTGCATCAAGCGTCGCTGTTTATTGCAACGCAATCATCGTCATTCAATCGACGCTCATTGTGACGGGGCGTAAAGCGATTAACGCGAAATTATTAGGCAAATGGATTCCCAGAGGCAATTTGCGATTGGATATGAATTTTCATCCTAATAAATAACATAATGAAGCAGCATTTAGAAACCAACTATGAGTGTTTGGTACTTGAATAAACCTGTGTGTGGATAATCCACTCAAAGTATTTCCTAGTTTTAAAACCATATTGCCTTTGACATGTTATCGTATTGTCTTTTACCTGGCCGCCATTACTGTCAAGTAAATAAGAACTATCATATCGTTGACAAAACGAAAACATGTCAAAGGTGATATTATTTAACCCAGTAGAATAGAATAGAGGCCCTATAGCAGTAGTAATACGTAGTATAGATGAAAGTGTTTAAAACATTACATCTTAAATACTTCGTCACTAATTTAACATGCCTCAGTGCATATAAATTACAAGCTTGCACCCTTCTTGAAGGTATTTAATCGTAAGTCCACTAATGTTGAAGGTACCTATATCCGCATAATGCCATACAAGTTGTGACTGGCAAGCTCCGATTAAAAACGAAGTAAGAGACAAAGTTTCTAAAAGAAAGAAAGGGAATCGAGCCAAGAAGATAGTCGTTATAATAAAATGCGCGCGAAAGACTTGTAAAACCTCATTTTTGCTTTGATTTTGACTTATCAAGTTCGCATAAAGTACTCTCGCAGTCAAATAATACGGGTCAGAGTGCGTTTTTCATACTAAAGAGGCTATTTCGAAGCCATGGTTGTGGAACTTGGGTTGGCTGGCGAAGGCCAGGGGATGCTTTTAATGAAATCTGATGATGGATACCAAGCATCGATAAAGGACTTCCAGAGCGCCTAGGATACCCAACTGATTGAATCCATGGTTAACGCCGGATTGTGCATGTTCAGAAAAACATCTAAAATGGCAATAAAATGTAAGGAAATGCAAATGCTGACCCAAACTCTCTCGATGTGGTGTTAACTGAGAGTGCGGTTAGTTAGGTATCTTAAGAACTTTTGACCTCCTCTATTGAACCTCGGAGTATCCACCATTAAACCTCACTCAAAACAACCCCTGGCCAGGAACCATGGCTTCGAAATAGACTCGTTTGTATGAAAAACGCGCTCTGACCCGCATTATTTAACCGCGAGTGTCTCATAGTGGTGTTTTGACCGATGTAGCGTTAAAGACGCATTAAAACGGTAACGCAGTAGACGCGTTACACGTAATAGTTGCGTCGGCGTAATTTAAACATCTTTAACGTTCGCACTCAGTTACAGTTAAGGACAATTAAGTAATTCCTTAGTGCCAATTTTTCACACACAAATTTGAAAAAGAATCGAGTTAATAGTTTCTAAAATGTTTCTGAATGCAGTGATAAAAGAGCTTCGCGAGAAAGAAATGTACGGATTACGTGTGAGGAGTCATGGGGTGGAGCTACGTAGTTAAACCATTTATTCAGCCTTCTGCTTTGAATGCGACTTTTTCTCACTAAAAAAACATTAAATATTTAGAGCCTTGAATGCATACATCAGTAGCCTGTACAGACTTATGTTAAGATAACATCAAATAAATAAATAAATGCCTAAATTGTTACAATTTTATTATTTCCTTTTGACGAAGTCCAAGACTTATGAGACATGTCTTACAATTATATTTCCAAAATCATGTTCAAATATGTTACCGCAGGCCGTACGTAGGTACATCGTCAATAAGTAGTCTAACTTCTTCGCATGGTACCTCTCTTTTACAAATAGCCAATTACATTGCAACTTGCTTCTGCCCGCAACTTGACGACCATCCCACGGAAACAGTGTCTTTTTTCGGAAACAGTGAATTCATTTAGGTTAGGTATAAGCTATCCCCATTCCTTGAATTCCTTCCAGCTGCAGCCGTTTCAGCGTGAAGAAGCAACAAACATTCTAACTCACACACATACATATACATTCGCATTTATGTTTATTTGATTTATTGAATTCCTTAACAAAAATATTGTGTAACTCGATATCCTTTGCTCCCAGCACTCGGGGTATCGACTTGATGGCGGATACATTGTTATAAAAAGTGTTTCTGTCCGTCGATAGCGTAATTAGATCGGATGTCCTCCCTCGCCGTGGAGTCTCCGGCAATTTGCTCTCCATTTACAGCCTTTTACAGAACACTATCGGCTTTTGATATTACATTGCGTTCTAAAAGGATATTATTACGGGCTCGGGAGAAAGAATGTACGTCTATTTTATTTACACTGGAGGGTTTTGTGGACGTGAACAAAAATTGTATCACTACCGCGCCGTACTCGGAGACATTTTAGAGACAATTAACTTGTTCCCATTATAACTTGTGTTTGAAAATTTAGTGACCTTAGTGACCTAAGGAGCGACTTAACCGTCATTATAGTTGACTCTTGAGTGAGTGGTAGCTATAATTCAAGTACAATATTGTAGTTCAAAGGAGCTTTATTCAAACTACGTAATCAAAAGTTGATTAAAAAGAACACACAATGAAAAAACTCATTTTGTAAAAGAAAATGGTCTCAAATTAACGTCGGGATTACTTTTAAGTAGGCTCACAGCCTGCGCTGAAGCAGAAAAGATTAATTGCGGAATCGACAGTTTTAATTAGTTTCGTAATTAACAGCCGCGTTGCGCCTTCCGCGCGAACTAAAACAAATTACCTTTTAATACAATCACTCCGTGGTCTTTGATTAAATTGTTAGTCTTCAGCGACACGGGCTCCGCAGATTCTTTGAGATTCTACCAAAATTAAACGCATACTTCCTAAGTAGGAATTTATCTCTGACTGAGCTTAAAATAGAGAGGATTTCGGGCTCGGAAATTGTTAGAATAACTGACGACGCTCGCGAATATTTGTTTAGTCTCCCGCGAAGCCTTATCTTAAAATTCCTGTAAAATTTTGTTATACTTGACACTGCAAAGTTTTAGTACCCGACATCAAAATAATCTTCGTTTTTCCATCCATTAATAAAAAGAAGGCGCATGAGATCTCTTCAAATCCATTTTATTTAAATTCATCCTTAAGAGAATGCGGCACATTGTACCAGGCGTAATTCGTCACAATCGGAACGGTGACAATTCCCTTGGGAGAGCTTTGAGAAAAATTGTCGCTAACGAGCTTGTTCCCCCCACCTGCCCCCCTCTTTTAATCCGCGTCCCCTTTATCCGCACCACTTTAAAACCCCTTTTAGCTATTTTCTGCTCGAGAGAATTATAAAGAAAAAGTAAAACGGGCATTTAATTGTTGTCTACCTATTTTTCAATTAAGTTTTATTAATTTGCGCTATTTTTTTGACTGTCATCTCGGCTTTAAAGCTTTGGCCGCGGCTCACGACATTACAAAATAAAAGGAAATATTTTTTGCTTATCTTTTTATAAAACCTAAGATGAGCGTGCTTCCAAATCACTCCAGCCTTGCGTTAGGATACGTCTTTGCGTGCGACTCCGTCCGCGTAGAACTATTTTATCGCTGCTCCCTCGGTAACTGTCCAATTTGCCCAATCTCTGTGCTAAATTTCATCCAAATCCGTCAGCTGTTTTGGCGAGATTTAGTGACAAACATCCAAACTTACGCGGGTATTTTGTTTTCTTTTAAAGTAGTTCAAATATAATGAAGTTATTAAATTTAAGATAACATTAAAAATCCTAATTATGAAAATACTAAAGTGAACTTTTCTATGACGAGAAACGAAAAACGTTGAAGTAGGCAAATTTGTTCACCGAGTGTGCTCTCTTTTCGATAGCATTCAGCCTCATTAGCGATTTTCCATTCGAACGAGTCGCCAGAAAGACGGGGAAAGATGCTGGCAACTCTTATTCTTATAATAAGGCAGCGAGAAGCTCGCTGAATTCGAGAAATAGTATCCGTACCTGCGTCTTACTTCGGGTAGAATATCACGTGACTATTGTCGAGACTCGGCGGCTAGTAAAGTATAAATAAAGTGATTTTTGCGCTCGAAAAGGTCAATGAAGGCGCCAACAACAGAAGTGTAGCGCACAGCCTTTAACAATGTGATCAAAGGACGTGTGAGTGAAGTCAAAAGAATTTCAATTGTCAAACCATCATAATATGACTTTTTAGAAACAGACAAATTTTACGGATGTTCTTGTATTTCATGTTACTTTACGTCTTGGGTACACACTGTCTCAACATTTATTTAATTACTCCATAGATCTTCGTGAATTTCATGATTAATTTCGGATAATTAAATACCTGGGGATTATTTCCCACAAATTGACCTAGTCCCAAACTACGAGGGTACACTGAAAGTTTTTAGAACTGGCCACTTGTAAACAAAATAATTAAAAATAAGTTTAAATTTTGAAAATGGAACTCTTTGCCAATATTATTTAGTATGAATTTTATTCATTTGTCATTTGATTTACGATTTGGCGGCAAATTGAAAATTGTTTGTGTCACGTAAACATGAATTTAACGCGAGAATATTTTCGTGCAATGATTTTTTATGACTTTTGACATCATTTAAGTCAACATGAAGTTATGATAGACTACGATTGGCCTTTCCCGATGAAGCGCCATCTCGTGCCACTGTTTACAACTGGTTTAATGAGTTTAAACGTGGTCGCACTAATCTCACCGATGATCTGCGTAAGGGACGGCCTTCTACGCCGACGACTGAAGATAACATCAGTGTTGTGTGGCGTATGATAGAGACTGATAAAAGAGTGACCATCCAGCAGATTCGGACAAGCTTACGCATCGGTATGAGTCAAGTGCACAAAATCCAACATGAACATTTAGCGATCAGGAAGCTTTGTGCCCGGTGGATACCTCATAATTTGACCGAGGCCCAAAAACTCCCTCGTATTGATTGGTGCCGTGAAATGATTAAAAGATTTAACGCAGGTGACTCAAATAAAAGAAAAACTTCGAGGAAAACGTTTTGTGGACGCCGAGGAGAGAGCTGTGGCTGCGTTTCAAAAAGCCGTCAAAGAGACCCCTAAGGACGAGTGGGCAAAGGGCTTTTCTCAGTGGTTCCATCGGATGCAGCGATGTATTGACAAGAATGGACACTATTTTGAAAAGATATAATAAAACTACTTGCTAGTTTACTCAGTTTTTTATTTTCTAAGAACTTTTAGTTTGACCCTCGTAAGCTTGGGCTCTAGGCTTGTATTATGGTGACCTACTAGACCGATAATGAGAATACATCCAAAACCCAGGAACAAATACTCGCGCTCATCACAAAAATATTTAATTTTTTGAAGCCCTAGTTGTTGTAATAGCACATTGTAAACGCAAATCATGCGAGCGGGGTCAACTCTATCTACATACGTTTTGTTCTGATTCAAACCAATGATCCAGATTATAATCGTGAAAGCTCAACTTTCCACTGAGTGGTATTGTAATCGACCACTTCCCATCCATTAGTCGGGCGGCCGGGTAGCGACGCACTGCCGCCGGATTAGCCCGAGACAGACTTAGAAATTTGGTTATCTCTAGCTAACAGTCTGGGTCGAAATCATTTGTGTAGGAAAGTTACCATCGAACCCTTTTCGTTTTTAGAGGGTGTTAAGTAGGAAATATTATTGTAAAATAATGTCAATTTTAGTATAAGTAATTTGTTTTGGAAAAGGATTAATTCGTAACGGTCGGACCAAAAGTTTGCGCGACGGCCACGTACGGCAAGCGACTATAAACAAATGTACTGAGATGTATGAAGCATGCCACTGTCGCTGCGGCAAGATTTCTATGCACTTGTTTTCGCCGCCGCACATAATCGTTGCAAGTCCCTAAGGTTCCGTTGATAACTCATACCAATGTATTTCAAGTTAAAACTAAAGTCAAAGGAAAAAATACATCCAGGGCCTCTATTCTACTGCGTTATAACGATATCGCGTTTGACGTGTTTTAGAATCGTTTATGTCACAGTCGCCATTATTGTAAATGACATAAGAGTTATCAAAACGTTGACAATACGGAAACAGGGCTGGAATTCTACAAGGTAATAACGGTATCGTTTTTGACCTGTTTCCGTATTGTCAACGTTTTGATAACTCTTATGTCATTTACAATAATGGCGACTGTGACATAAACGATTCTTAAACGTGTCAAATACGATATCGTTTTAACGCACCTGAATAGAGGCCCAGGTCAAAAACGATATCGTTATTACCTTGTAGAATTCCAGCCCAGGGCTGGGATTCTTCTACACGGTAATAACGATTCTCAAACGTGTCAAACACGATATCGTTTTAACGCACCTGAATAAAGGCCCTGATTGACCATCTAGCTCAAGCTATGAGGCTTATTCTAAAATATCCTAAAGATTAACACGTAATTTGTTCCTTTAATCTTGTTTTTTTCTGGCGTCTTCGAAAATACAAACTAAAATCTATTGAACTTAAACGTACCTATCCTTATTATAAGATAAATGTAACCATCGTTTTTATTATGGATTTAGTAGCAAATTACGAAGCTAGTAGGATTTTTGTTTTAACCGAGTATAATGTTTTTGTTTTCAATATTTATGTACCTGCCTACAGTTTTTCCGTTTCATAATAATAAAAAATAATAATTAGCATTTGCCTCTCGTTTTATGTATTTGTACTACTATCGTTTATACAATATATAATTATGACAATTATTCGTAGGGGCCGCAGTGTGCGCGGTCGGTAACGGTCGGCCGGCGAGGACACTTTGTTCGTGAGCCGTCGCCGCGATCTGCGCTTTGCTTCACCCATTCAGAATAATTCTAAAGCGCGCATTAACATTTATGCGCGGGTTGTTCACGCTGTGGTTACTTAAGCCTTTAAGTTAAATTAATATCTTACAAATCTATGCTGACATGAATCAGCCAAAAGACATTCACTGGAGAAGGTTGTCCTTAAAGGACCGCCTTAACGACAGGATCAAGAGCTCTTAGCAACCTCTACTGAATTAGTCTGAAACGGTGAGGGTGAGATACCATGGCGGTTTTCTAAAATCTGACATAACTTTGCGAGTCTCTTTCTACTAACACCCATGGTACCTTTGTTAGATCACCGCAGGCTTTTGTTCTTTATTTTTAACCGACTTTTTTGTGTTTGTTACGCGATTACTCCGTCAATTGTAGATTGATTGTGAAACATTTTGTTTTGTTTGATAGGGTGTTTTCCCGAGACCGTTGCCACCAAGTTGGTATCTGATAAGAAGGTCATATATTATAGGCATAATATAGCGATTGTAGTATTTTCAGTGACAAGTCTATCATTTTCATTTAAAAAGTATCATTCGTGTTAAGTAGAACTGATGGCCACCGCAACTCCTCAACGGTACCCTATTTTAAGGGTGGCGATAAGATATCTCGATTAAGATAGTTGAGCGACTATGATGAAGCATATTCAAATGGTTTAAACATATGACTATGAAATTTCCGCGGCGTTGCTTGTTTTTTATTAATTGAAATGTGGGACGAAATAACAGTAATACGTATACGTTTTTTCATACGTATCACTATAACGTATGAAAAAAAGTGATTTTAAAACTCTACGTATAATCACCTGTTACGTGAATAGTGAAATTTCTTGCCCCTATTTGCTCGATTACATTTATGTCTGTTAATATTCGTTAGCAACGTTATCTACGTTGAAATAGAAGCAAAGTACAGGGTGACATAAATCAGTGTGTGCGGTTCCGAGGACAGCGCGATGCATCCTGGGGCGTGACGCGCTGACCGCATGCAGGCGTGACGCAGCGGCCGAGCCGTTAGTCAGTGCTACCTGCATCACGCTCTCTTGCCTTTCACTAGAACACACTATTTTAGAACCAACTATCCAAAAATATTTGAAATAAAATAAAGAAAGAAAACATTTCATTGATAACACACCACCAACATAATAAGAAAATAAGATGACACTTAAACTAGTAATGATATTGGTGGAATGGGACACCAATAGGGTTCCACTCAGCATGTGTTGCAGCAGTTGGTGCTACAAGTAACGCTGGTTTTCTGTGGATTGCTTTGTGATTCACGTGCGACGCCAAGTAACAAACAGTTTGGACATCATGAAAGACATTTAAGTACCTATTCAAAAATACCGAGCCTTTATTCTGTGTACATGCCTAGTGTTTACATAATAAGTGGTAAATAAATATATAAAAAAGTGATTAATAAAAACAAATAAATGTAATTAAAACAGATTTGTCACATTTAAGTGGTGGTAGGACCTGGGGCAGGATACGTTTGGAGTGCTACCACCATGTTACCATTTAACCTACCGCCAAGCAGCGTATACGCATTGTGTTGTTGCGGTGTAGGGTTAGATGATTGGTGAATTACTAGCATACAGGCATTCCATCAAGTCCTCAAGGTTGGCAACACATTGGCAGTTGAGATTTTAGTTTCAAATCTCAATTTGCCTCTCCGTTTCATAAAATAACATTGACAAAACCAAATTTCTGTTAAGCCAGTATTTTATTGGCTCATTTATGCTGGTACTACACATCCTCCAACACCCAAACTCTAAACTTGCGGCCAAACCGAGGCAAACCTTAGCGATCTATAGCGAGAACTCGAGCTAACGCGTCGAACCTACCTTTACACGTCGAAGGTTGAACGATCGTTCAAATTTTGGACAATAGTGTAATGCCAGCATACTTAAAAGTTTATTCTTAGTAATCCAGAATCTCCAAGGAGTTATAATGACGCGTTAAACCTTGTGTGGGGATCTGTGGCCATCGCGGCGCGGCGGTGACGCTTTTAAGCCGCAAGCGTGACGCGCCTCTTGACGCATCACGCCCTCTTGCCTGTCTCTTACGAGGGTTAGTGCCCCAGTACTTATACTAAAGTGATTTTAGAGGACTAGGTTAAGCGGGCCGACTTACACGTAAAAGGCAATTAAGGTAGACGTCCGAGTGCTCGACATGACAAGAGAAAAGTTTTATTTGAGTCGTGATATTACGTTTATTTTCATGTGTTTTGGGAGATGTGACCTTTACTTTTGTTAAATAGAATTGGTTTTATATAGTGACCATAACGAAATTTCTCAAAATAAACAAAAATGTTAGTCGATCGGATTGTATGAGTAAATGTCAGGTGCTTTAAATTGAAAATAAGTTCTCTATTTTAAAATTGGCGTGGGAAAAAGTCAACACATTTCTCATCCCTTAAATGAGTTGGTGATAAAAGTAATGTTGTTTTTATTTTATTTATCGTAATTCAAAGTAAGGTGACAAGTAGGTACTAGTACAGCGACGAGCACTAGGACATTTACCTTTTTATAACATGTCGAAACAAAGAATTGTATTTTTTGCATAGTTCAACACATCGGACTTTTTTTTTTACCTTTCGGTTTGGCTTCCGATATTTCGACGCATAACATGCGATATGGCCACAAGTAATATTAAAAAGCGATCATATTTTAGCAGTAAACCTAAAACACACCACTAACTCTGCGATCAATGTGCTCGTGTTATTATTTTATTGTATTTTTGTATTCCGGTGTTTAATGACTACCGCTGAGGTATTCCATATAGTTCTTAGGGCTGGCGACGCTTTGGCATTCAGAGATTACAAATGTATTTGTGCCGCAGAGCCCAGCTCCTGGCCTGGCCACGACTTGTGTGACGGCGACTGTCAGAGGTGGAAACAAATGCATAAGACTCGCTCATCAGCTAACGCAGCGTCTTGTGGCATGTTTTACACCTCTCTATATATCTGTTGGTAGTAACTCACTGCTCGTCCCCGCTATAAAGGTACTTTTCCACCAGCGAGGCGAGATGAGACGAGGCGAGACGAGAATTGAAAGGACAATGGGCATTTTGGTACCCGTTTAATAGCAATCATGGTGGTGTCGCTGAATAGGTCATACAAATAGAAACAAAAAATGGAGATAGCCCTGGTTATTTTTGATCTACATAAAAATACCTTTTCATTGATATATAAGTTATGTCCATTGGGGCGGGTACCACGCTCCATACATTATTGCCAATTTTCCTTTGTATTAACAACAACAACTTCAATTCCATCGTCACGCATATTCGCTTCGGTGGCAATGGTTGTGGACAAGTGAAAATTCTCGCGCCGCCTCGTCTCGCCTTGCCTCTCCAATGGAAAAGCACCTTAACTCTTGGCGGGTTATTCCCATCTTCCAACCCATCCAACCCAGGTATATGGAAATTTTGCCATATACCTGGGTTGGATAGGTTGGAAGATGCGAATAACCCCTCTTGGCCAGGGCGTACCATATCTATGTCTTATACAACAAGTAGACGAGGCATCTGATTATGTTATGTGTACAATACGCACTTCTTGAAACCCAGCTTAGCATTAATCGCTTCTTAGAATTATTATTAAGAATGAAATAACTTGACATATTTATAGAAACGAGGTAACGGATAGTGTTGTCGCGCACACCGCAATATGAACATCAAATATGAACGCGTTCGCGCCGAATAACCAGCGCTCTACGGCCCCATATCTCGCAAAACTGTCTACGGAACACTATATTAAAATTTAATCGCCCTGAAATTTGTACGGTTTATCTCTGTCTTCTTAAATACAACATGATACCGCAAAACTTTGGAACAATAATTCCCAACTGCGTGAGTACGTTATTAGGATTTCTGAATTCCATCAATGGTAGCTTATTTTTGCATTTAATTTGCAATTATTGATATTAATATTTTACATGTTAAATGTATTGCTTTTGATAGGTAGGTTAAGTACTTTTTTCTTATTCTTAAGTAGGTTCTATTCACATACAATTCCCCTGATTAATTTTAAAACCCATAGTTATTTCCAGCGTTCTGAACTACTAACACTCCTCCAAATAACAAATTTAGCTTTCTATAACATTCGTTAATGATAACCACCATGCATTAATGATAACCAAACATATAGACCAAGTACGGTCAATACGGTCAAGGACTTTAATTGATATGCCTCTATGGAACCCTGTCATAATGACAGCGTAAATTATTAATTTTAGCTTTCTTTCATGTGGTTTGACGCTGACATTATGACAGGGTTCCTAATGGCATAACAATTAAAGTCCTTGACTGTACTATAATTTCGCAGAGACGAGTTATGAACAAATGTGAGCGCTATTCGGAGTTCAAGATCTAATTTTAGTCGAAACTGCCGTTAAAGATGATTGACCTGAGAATATTGTAGTTTAACGTGACACCAAGTCAAATTCTTGTTTAATAATGCAGTTGCTCAGAAAGTGGTACTTTTTGTAGCTGTATATGGTGTGGTGGTGGTGGTGTTTTTTTCGAACTAGTGTTTTTACTTATTATAGCTCCGATTCGTGTGGAAAGATGCATTTTTAAAAAACGTCTTTTTTACGTGCGGAACTGTCATTTCCACTCCTCCCGTCGAGTCTTGTCCCTCGCTTGCAGCTCGCGCCTTGGCCCGACCGGCTTGGTGTCTTGACACCACGAGATTCGTGTTAAATTACATACTTCCTGCACTTGCATCAAAAATGTAAAATTTGACGAGTGATAGAGAAGTACAAACCCAACGGTTGTTTTATGTAATACTGCACAAATATCTGCATACTTTAGTGCTTTGTCACTTTAACATCATGTTCGAGCTGCTGCATGAATCTGTCAAAGACGTTAAAGCGACGAGGTACTAAAGTGCAGCTACTTACAAGGTCGATGTAGGTACACGTCTGTGTGAAGATCGTCCTCGTTCCGAAGCGAGTCCCGGTGAGGTGCCACCCTAACGATGGTCCTATCTCGACCTTACCCGCGATAAGCTTACTGCCGTTTTATGAGTACACATTTTGTTATAAAAATATGGAGAATCTCTTCTTAGGTGCTTATTAAATAAATAGGTAAATGTAAATTCTTTTTTTTTTACGTAACTTAATTCTATGCAGTAAGATACAAAGACACATATGCCAACTAATCACTTATTTACCTAAATAATTTAAAAATGTAGTACAAATCAGATTAAGACACAGATCAACCATAGATAAACAAGGTTAAAAACTCTGCAAAGTGAATTAAAAAATATGCACATTAAGCTGCTTCACTCGCATATCTGAAGCTAGAAGCTGTTACATTAACGAGAAAAGTTCACCTGCCCTGAGACCCGGGCTAATACAGTTTTCTAATTAGCCTGGCGATGGTTACGCCGCCAACTTTAATGTTTTTGTCACATTTATGACAAACATTCACTTATACTATCAGCAGGGCCCGTACTTTTCATACCGCTGACGTAAAAATGACGTCATGCTACATAGAGTACGATTTCAAATGGTTTTATTATAATTATTAACCATTAGTGTAATACATAAGTAAGTGTACTTAAGTAATCTATTGACGCGTAGAAAAATAAATACTTGATACATAAAACGTAAATGAAACTATTTATTTGTATTTTATGTCGAGAAATACATTTTATTAAATGGTATTGTTACCACACAATAACTACGTTGAAAACGGAATTTTTCATCTCTAACTTGAAGCACACCATTCTTCTTGCTTTAAATACCATACAGAGAAAATCTACGTCATCTTTTTTTCATACCTAATGTGACATTCATAAAAATACTTTTGTTTTGTAATTATAGATTGTTAAAAAGAGAATTAAGAATCGATGGTCAAATATATTTTATTGTTTTATAAATTTACACAAACAATCAATATAATTATAATAATATTTATTTCTCAGTGGCGTTTAATAAATAATGATTATGATGAAATGCTAATTTGGAATCATACTTTATGTAGCGTGACGTCAATTTTGCGTCAATGGTATGAAAAGTACGGGCCCTGAGTATCAGTATCACTAGTATCTGGAAGGTTGAAAACCAGTTTTACCTATGATGACTAGGTACTTGACATATCGATTTATAGCCCCCGTAATATTCTTTAAAGCCTTTTTCCGAGAATGTGACTATAAATATTGACTGTGTAATAGTATAAGTAGAATATTATAATGTAATTTTTAAGGTTCCGCCCCTACAAAGGAAAAATTGACACTTTGTTGTCCGTCCGTCCGTCCATCTGTCTGTCCCTTTATCTCGGGAACGCGTGGCTATCCGACAAATTGGTGAGTGACGATATGCCTCCGTACTCAAGAGGTCGATTATGAAACGCTGCCGAGCCTGCATTAGGGCTGGCCGCAAGCAATTTCAACACTTGCTTTAAATTTAAGAAAATGTATGTAAGTTATTACCTTTTATCGTAGTGACCTTGTATTTCACATTCACGTTGACTGTCTTTTAAACAATTAAAAACCATTTAACTTGATTTTTGAAACGGAAGCATAAGTCGCTTTTTGAATTCGATAGTTTGTTAAAATTCAGTCTTTGTTGGACAAAATAATAACTTCACTGCTATAATCAATAAACTCAATTGTTATTGTTATCATTTTAGAAAATCCATTAAATAGGCATTTTCTGAGAAAGCAAAACTACAGGTGTTTATAAAAAAAATAACACGGTGTATTGACAAACTTGCCGGAAGAGAAACTCACATTCATAAACTTTAAATTTTAATTGAAAAATGGTAAAACTGTTATTTTTTTTTTTTAAAGGCTCGTATACCAAACTTCATCAGCTTTCTTTGACAGCAAACCAAACTGAATAATTCTAATAACTGTGGTCATGCATGACATCGAAAATGGTGTATCAGGGTACCGCATTTCCAAACATTTTAAGTTGACATAATTATCTCGTACCTTTACTAGACAAGCTGAGCTAGCCAACCCTGTAAGGTTGGCTACTATCTCCCGGACACCCTGTATATATTTCCTGAGAATATAAGCAGAGTATAATTTAACGAAATAGAATTACTATTTAGTTATAACAGTGTACTTATTTAAGAAAAAAAACAAAGTTTTTATTCGTATTTTAGTCTAAAACTTAAATAATATTAACACGATAAGACATCCAAAAACGTCGATAATTAGCAATTTATTTGATTTCAATCTGACGTTTCGGCAGAGTTTCACCGGCGTAGCACAGGCTGTTTTCATGGATAGATTATCTTTGTCTCTAACTAATAACTTAATCTTGTTACGGTGTTGTATTACGAGTATAACCGTTTTAACTTAAAATGTAAGTAGGTACATTGCGTGCGAAAAATTATCAATAAATGCTTTATGTAAGACTTCAAAACCCCATGATTGTCTTTTAGGTTTACGTTCCGTTTTGTTTTGTTTAGGAATAAGAAGCCTCCGTTAGACGAAAGCAATAAGAACAACAGAAGGGTGTTTGGTTTTCGATATAGAACAAAAATACTAAAAACCGGGCAAGAGCATCTCGGACCATGCTGAGTTTAGGGTTCCGAAGCCGTTAAGTTAAGCCGTAAAACAACACAAAAAACATAATTTTTTTACGGCATCGTTAAGGCAAATGAGCACACAGGCCACAGACATTTGCATTTACAAGACTGCAAACCTAAGACTGCACACAATAAGAACAAGTATGAACAAGTTTTCAGTTTTTAGTCATTTGGCGCCGTCCTAGATGATTTTAGTAAGTATAAACACTTTAATCGCCTGTATCTCAAGAACCAGTGATGTCTACCTACTTGGGCGTGACAGTTTTCCTTTTAAATTCGTAATATCCGCATTCATTGTAGGTGTTTTTCAGATTTTTAGTATTTGTAGTTTTGGCTGTAGCAGGGGGGGAACACTTGACTGTAACAAAAACTAGCGCCTTAACGTACGAGTACACAAAAAAAAAATTTGGCGTGACTAGTATGTATAATCATGCCAAATTACAGATTTATCTTACTCAGAGTCTCTGGGTTAGGCTGCGGACGGACGGACGTACATGGCGAAACTATAAGGGTTTCTAGTTTGACTACGGAACCCTAAAAAGGGAGAAGTTTTCTCGACATAAGTTAAACCTTCAACTAAAACTAATCAAAATTGAAATTTTCCTAACTTTTTGAAAGCTCTCTAATCTAGGCTTATCCTTCAGCGAGATAAGTTTTGCAAAACAGTTATTGATGTGACTCAAGGGACGGTGTACAAA
Organism: Acleris holmiana; assembly: GCA_949316455.1. Lineage (NCBI taxonomy): Eukaryota > Metazoa > Arthropoda > Insecta > Lepidoptera > Tortricidae > Acleris > Acleris holmiana. The sequence continues at coordinate 7,451,776 of OX438770.1, read as the reverse complement.
ATGTGCCGCATTCAAGAGTCCTACGATCTATTATGTATTCCGAAAATCTACTTAGATTCAAGTTACTCGTAAGTTAACTAAGAGTATGTCCCTATGTCCCAGTTTGAACATGAATTAAGAGTGGGAGAGATTAAAGGTTTTTGACTGCTTAGGCGTAAATTTAAATGTATTAATTGAAAAAACTAAAACAATTGGTTGAATTTCTAAGTAATTTCGCCTACTTGCTTAGTAAAGCGGCAATTACACTGTGATGACACAGCAAATGATTGCCGCATGCGGCCAAAGCATTTGGTACAAATCTGAGCCTAAAATGAACTCAGGATTATCCACATGCGGCGAACGACTCAGTGTAATTGTTGCTTTAAAGTGTTCCTTGGGGCCCTAGCCAAGATGCAAACGCTACTAACGTTTTTCTTTTCTATCACTCAAAATGTATGGAATGATATACTCGTGTGGTACGATAAATCACGTCGTCAACTGTCATTCCATACATTTTGAGCGATAGAAAAGAAAAACGCTAGGAGTGCTTGCATCTTGGCTAGGGCCGCTGATATACAGAGTGGCACAACTGATTGCAATAAAGAAAAAACTTTTTAAATAGTAATAGGTAGGTCAGTCTAAGTGAATTTGGCTTTTGGTTTAAAATGTTGTAGGACTTCAGTTAGACTGACCTATCAATATCTGAAAAAGAAAATTAATTTTTGGTTTTTGAAGGCAATTTCTTTCAAACATTATTTTTTTCACAGTTTTTAGTAAGGTGAAAATTACTATAAGTAGGCCTATAATTTTTGAGGAGTTCCGTCGATACCTAATAAATTCCATCATCAAAACTTAATTTTGACAATTATGGGACACCCCTCTGAAATAATAAACAATCGAATAAAATTCTTGGAGTTCCGAGGTAGCAAACATTAAAAAACAAAATACACCCGAATTGAGATCCTCCTCCGTCGGTTAAAAATAAAATCTAGACGCCTCATTTTTACTTTTTCAAATCACCCCATGTATGTTCAACAACTTTAATTGTTTCAATCTCTGACGATACAGGGTGGTGTTTAGGACAAGTCTAGGCATTAATGACCTCTAAATCTCTTTTTATAGACAACTCGTTAGTCACCCTAATTATGTACGTATCGTTACAAACAGGTGATTAACGCGCCCAAAAGAGGTGACCTACCGGCCCATGTAATGAGTCAGGTGGGTGGGCAGCCACCGCTGGCTAATTTATTTAAACGACGTCGGTCGGCTTCGCATGTTTTAATGTCCACTCAGTTTGATTGTTTTCCATTTGACCTAAATCCCTCGTAAAAAATCTGGTGCCGTTCCGATTCAATTCCGAACCAAATCCTCGGAGGCTTTAAATAAATAAGGTTCGTCTGACGTTAATTCAATATTCAAATATTTTCGTTTATATGATAAGGTAATCGACGCAGGGCGTGTATTGAGGGGTGCGTTATCAAGTCGACCCAAAAGTTTGCGGGCTGCCGGCCCCGATAGTACTGCAGACTCCATCCGTCCGGATTTTGGGAATAAAATTTACATACAAACGTGTTATGTCGGGTAATATTGCTAAAACTCGTTTTAGAACTATTACGAACGAATGCGTTCAGGAAAAGTTTCTAAATGTTTATGATAACTTGGTGAATAAGTTTAAGTCTTATTATTGCTATGCTATGTTATTAGTAGGAGGGCACGAGCATACGAGAGGGAGGGAGGAGGTGGCGGCTTCTGATGTCTGCCCTCCCTGGGTTTTGAATATAATTGGTTACATAATACTCGTATCGAGAGGATATTATTTTTACATTACCTACCCGAGAACATCATGCCTTTTAAAAAGAAAAAAATGGAAACGGTAACACAAACAAACTTAAACAAATAGCTAGTTTTAATAACTCGACAACTCCAGCAACATTTTGACGAATTCAAACTTTTTATAGCCTTTCAGGTAAAGTTTTGAAAAGAGTTACAGAAATTCGTGACCTTGGTATTCTAATGGATAGTAAACTGACTTTTGTCCCTCATATTGATGGTTTCATTTTGCGGGTAGGTAAACCTTTTAAAAATCCATTGACGTATAAAACCCTATACAACAGCATTGTTCGCAGTCATAAACCCCCTTATGAACGTGGAATAAGCTTGGAATAGTTTATGCCATGCTTTGTCCTTATCTGTAATTGTGACATTTGCATCTGACTGAAAGTGACAAAGCATGGCATAAACTATTCCAAGCTTATTTCACGTTCATAAGTAAGGGGGCTAGAGTTTGCTTGTTCAGTCTGGAAACCTTTTCACGCTATTCATGCAAATAGAATTGAAAATCTACAACAGAAATTTATTAAATCACTGGCGTTTAGGACTGGAGAAACATATACTGAGTATACGGAAACTTTTAACCGTTTTAAAATGCAAAAACTAAGCAACCGCCGTGATTCAGTAGACTCAGTTTTACTTTTCAAAATTATTCACTCTGAGTTAGATGCCCCTTCTTTACGAGTATTACAAAAAGTAAGTTTTAGAGTTCCGCGAAGACGAGAGCGCCAATGTCGTAAAAAAGACCTTTTCTGTATTCCCCGCAGTAGGACTTGTTTCGCCAGGTATGTATTTGTTAAGCGTGCTTGTAAATTATTTAATAACAACGAAAGCCTTATAGACATCGATATCTTCAACTGTACTCGTACATGTACACTGCTGAAAAAGCATTTAAATGAGTGGACTTTGTTTGTTTTGTTTATTTCCAGAATAATAACATAATAAGTATGCTAATTTATTTGGTTACTCTGCTTGATATTTTTATGCTTACCATGCCTTATGTTAGGTTTTTTATTGATATATTTGTTCTGTTCTCTTGAAGTAATATCTCTCCTCCAAGTACTTGTAAATCTTTGTGCACTATTAGGCATCGTCTTTGTTTGCAATTTTGTTCAAATTTGTGTAATGCATTAAGCCATGTATTAACTTGTACTTTTATGAAACTATAGGTCTATTTTCTGTTTTTTTTTTTGGTATCTGTTCATGTTTATGTACGACTGTTTGTTTCTAAATAAATAAGTTAAAAAAAATATTAAAATAAAAAACAAGTCGTTTTCAACCTCTTTTTTGTGAGGGGCAAAAAATATACTTACATTATAGATACACATAAAACATGATCTTCCTTATAACATGGTCATAGCCGTCAATAAAAGAACGACTTTAGGTTTGGACCCGTAACGATGAAGTCAACCGACTGTTCAACATTACTTAGTGAGGGTGTCCTTGATTTGACGAGATTTAAGTAGGGTTCTGTAAATCGATCCCAACTACCTCAACTATAGTAGGGAAAACGTCCCGCGTTTAGCTTTAGAAGGTTGCTATTGTTTTGTTAGACTTCTTATTAAACATTGTTAATCCTTAAACATTTCTTAGATTTTTTTAAATTGTTCAACTGTTCATAGTATTTTGCTAAATATTTACAATACAGTAAGAGTAAAGGGTGTTTACATTTAAAGTCCAGTAGTGTTATTTACAGGACAGGTGTAAAGCACCGTTGACGAATTTTAGAGCCCGGCGTGCAGCGTTTATGAAGTAAATTAGTAATCTGTTTAAAAATCCGGACCTTTTTGAACTTTTGAATGCAGAACAATGAAGTTGAAACTTGACAGCTCAAATAATAATACTGCCTACGCAATTGAGCGTAAAATACCAAACTGATTAAAAATGCTCAGTTGTAGTCCAATAAATTGAGTATGTTATATACATACGGCGTGTATTTTCTTTTCAAATTTGTTTGGGTAAAAAAGTAAATACTAATAATAATAAAAGTTGCGATAGATTGAACAGGTTGATCGCAACTCTACAATGTATGTAGGTAGTTAATTCTAAGTTTTTTATGGCAAGTAAATAGAAGGCACACAAACACTCGGGCCACCTGATGGTAAGTGGAATCTGAGACTTTGAATTCTCAAGACGATAATCTCAAGACTGCAATCCTTAGTCCTCAAATGAGTTGCCAACCCTGAGGACTAAAATGGAAAGCCTCTACTCTATTTCGCGTAAGGTTGATGCCACCTCTCTTGCCAACTTTAGAAAAGAAAATCATTTTATTAACAACCATTCCATTAATAAACTCTAAACAAAACCATTCGAATATAAACTTCCCCCGACAGTTACTTTTTCACTAAAATGCCATTCTGGCGCGTCCACGGAATAATTCGGGTTAAATAAAACGGAATTATGACAACAACGAGCGCTGGGTAACGCGATAAGTGAAAGTTAGTGTTACGGCACGGCCCTTTAGGGAATCGTGGGGCGGCGAGTCACACGGACGCCGCCGCCGCGGCGGTAACCGAACGCCTCGGAACGTGTTCATACAAAATGTCGTAGCAGATTTACGTTACACATATTGTCAAATATGTATGTGCCTTAACGTATTTGAGGTTACAAGATTGTGTGAGCACGTGCAGATGACAATACAATACAAAATCTATTTATTGGACATCATAATATACTGATTGATAGAGTAAGAAATGACAAGATCAGAGAGAAATGTGGACTGAAAAAAGATGTACTGACTAAGATTGAAAAGGGCATGCTTGGATGGTTTGGTCATTTGGAAAGAATGACAGTAGATTAGATGACAGTAGATTGATGAAAGAGATATATAGTGCGAAAGTGGATGGAAGGGATGGAAGCACTTTTTCGAATCAAATCGCAGAAATTCTTCAAACGGGCCGAATCCTACTTAATTACCCGAAAGTGCATGCATGACTCGATATATGAATGTGGAAGAACTGAAAAAGATTTGTCAGGATCGTAGCAGGTAGGTAGAAATGGTCTCTGTCTATTCCTCTGGGAAACAGGCGTGATTTAATGTGTGTATGTATAATAATATATTATTATGTATACTATACATATTACAGCAAGGAAAGAAAATTAAAAAAATAATGTAACACATTGATCGGTTTAGGTGAAGCCGTAAAGACGGAACAAACGAACAAACGCACTATCGTATTTACGAGTATAATGTTAACAAAGAATAACGATAAAAAATAAAGTGGTGGTAGGACCCTTGTGACGTCCGGATCATTACGACCATCTTATCCTTCAACCTACCGCCGAGCAGTAGAGAGGATAAGACCACCGGTGAAATTACTAGCATAGAGGCATTCTATCTTAGTATTTGGGTGTCTATATCGAAACACCTTTCATCGAATGTGTCATTTCATCGAACGCTATTTTCTACTGAAACCATAATGTTTTCCAGGTGTAGGATCCGGCCTTTGGGGAGCGGCTCTTGAAGAAAACTCAGATTTACAAAGACTAGATTTATTAAATATCAGTTAACTTTATTACACTTATGGCTTAGATGATAAATTAATTGCGAATCCCTATTCGTATTCCTACCATCACGGTTCTCCATCCCAAGTAGAATGCCCACCCGGAGATCAGCCCCTGGCCAAGAACCCAGGCATTCTGGAGGGAAAATCCAGGTCTCTGATTGGCTCACGACATCGAGTCATATCAATGACGTGATCCAATCGTTGAGCGACTTCATTTGCCCGCCATAAATTCCACCAATCAGATTAATCAGGTGTTGCAATACTTAATTAAAAATGTTACCAGTACAAACTACAAGCCTACGAATAAAATATTTTATATAAAACAAAAACTTAATAAAATTTTCACATAGATCATACTAAAAATAAATAAAACCTAACAATCGTCCGTCCTGACATCGTGTGCGTCCCCGCACACGATACCAAGTGGCAACCTAACAATCGGGTGTCTTGGCCAGTTGTTTACTTATTAAATAGCGTTAAAAGGATAAGTATGTTTGAAATTATTTGAGGCGTTTTGTTTCTGACCTAACCTACATTACTGTCTAGACAAAGATTTTCAATTGATAGTGTAGCGACTTTACAATCTCAAATAATTCCAATTATACTTAACTTACAATGGCTAACAGTATTACGCACTAATGACAGGCATACGGAGACTAAAAATAATAATAATAAAACATCAGCAATCGATTTGCTGTTGAATCTAGTGAACCCAAACGATCGATTAATCGGGTTATCAAACATGAAAGTAAGGTCACGACCGATCGATTATGTCGAGACAGAAATTATTCGAACCAAACGGGTATTCTGAACGATCGATTAATCAGAATACCTTAATCCCCTGAACGATCGATTAATCAGGGTGCCTAGCGACGCCCGTCCGAGCCGATCGATTAATGCTCGTAATGGCAGTCGAAGGACTTTCTTTTGACACACGTTGCACCCAGCCGCGAACCGATCGATTCTCGCGTGCTGGTTCTGTAACAATGAACAACATTCTGCAGTATCTGTAACTTAATTCGATGTAAAAACAATCATTAATACTTAATCATACGCTAACACGAGTCATCGCCGATATTATCGTTATCACTCTCAAGACTTTCATCGCCGTCATTTTTGTCAACCTCTAGAGCGGTAACATGAATCCATGGCTTCATGCGGTCCGCGGCAACGGTTGTTGTCCGTCTTTTTTCAGTATGGACTAACCCTGGTATTGGGGTTACCACATAACGATCGTTACCTAAAGCTTTGCTCACGCGATACGGACCTGTGAAAGAGGGCATTAGTTTCTTGCTCTGTCCGTTGTTGGTAAAGCATGTTTTAGTTATTTTCACGAGATCTCCTTCATTATAACAATGAGAAGGTCTCCTACCCATATCGTATCTATTTTTCTGTTTAGTCTGCTCTTGCTCTATCCTAGCTTTAACACTGTCACGTATTTCTGACAAGTCATCATTTTTACGACTGTCTGTGGTGACGTCATTAAGCAAGGGGTTAAATTCGCTGTTCATATGGGTTCCGAACATCACCTCCGACGGTGCCCTACCTATGGTTTTCTGAATGGTGTTGTTGAGTCCCCACTGAACGCGTCCTAAATGACTGTCCCAACTTTTCTCGCCATGTTTAACGCTCAGTGCCTTAAGGGAATCTAAAACTGTGCGGTTATATCGCTCAACTTGCCCGTTAGACCTAGGACTCGCAACCGCATTCAAGACATGTTTTATTCCTCTATCTAAGCAAAAACGCTTGAACGAATGCGAAGTAAAACAACTACCCCGGTCAGTTATGAGCCGGTCTGGGTTTCGGAATATACTGAAAATGTCCTCTAGAGACCTAATTACGTTTTGAGCATTGGTATTCCTGACAGGCCTGAGAAAACAGAATTTGGTAAAACCGTCAACGACTACCAACAGATGAGTAAAACCCCCAACAGACTTTACAAAGGGTCCAAGGTGGTCCACATGAAGGGTGTGGAAGGGAATATCTACCTTTGTAATAGGATGCAGTAACCCTTCGCGAGCGCTTGCATTGTTTTTTGCGTAGGCACATTCAATGCAAGCGCCCACGTACTTTTTAACGAATCTGGACATCTTTGGGAACCAATAGTTACTTTTAATTCGTTCCAAAGTTTTCTCAATCCCAAAATGTCCAATGTCGTCGTGGTTAAGTTTACAAACCTGCCACCTTGCACCCTTTGGTACCGCCCACCTGATATTCTCCTCATCTCCATGCAAACAGCGAAATAACCTATTATTTTTGATTACATAATTCTGTTTTATATATTTTAATCCATTTTCGTCCAGATCACTTTTCAATACGTCCATTATCCTGCAAAGCTCTGAGTCGCCTAACTGAAGCGTGTGAAGCCAATCTTCGCTATTAATAGACATTACTACCGGAAACTGATGCTCGAGAGATTCTGGCGGTTCAACGGGATTTCGAGACAATGCGTCAACGTGGCTCATTTTGACTCCAGCTCTATATTCGATACTACAATTGAACTCTTGAAGTGTCAACCACCACCGTGCTATCCTAGGTATTAAATCGCGCTTGGAAAACGTGGAACGTAATGCACTGCAGTCGGTTACAATCTTGAATTCGTTCCCTAATAAATATACCCTAAACTTGCGAAGGGAACACACTACCGCTAGGGTTTCGAGCTCGTACGAGTGGAAATTCCTTTCTTCAGGGGAAGTTTGCCGACTATAGAACGCCACAGGGTGAAAGCTCTCGCTACCTGGCGTTCGCTGTAAAAGAATTCCACCGATACCCAACCTACTGGCATCCGCGTGCAGCTCTAACTCAGCAGTAGGGTCATATATAGCAAGAACCGGCCTTTTAACCAGAATTGTTTTTAGGTTCTCGAACGCTCGTTCCTGATCGTCGCTCCACTGCCAGGCCACATCCTTCTTCAAAAGTTTACTGAGAGGAGAAGATATTTGAGCAAAATTTTCTATAAATTTGCGGAAATAACTGGCCAAGCCCAGGAATTGCCGAACGTTGTGTACATTTTGGGGTCGAGGAAAGTTAACCACGCTACAAATCTTCTTTTCACCTGGCCTGATGCCCCTGGCGCTAATCTCGTAGCCTAAGTAATCCACCTTATCACGCAGGAACTCGCATTTTGACAGATTCAATGTAAGATTCGCCCTCTCGAACATTTGCAGCACTTCCTCAAGACGTTCAAGACACTGCGCAAAGTCTTTACCAAAAATTAAAACATCGTCAATGTACGCAGCGGCCTTACTGAATCGAGCCGAACCAAGAATTGTGTTTATCATCCGTTGAAAAACGGCTGGCGCATTTGCCAAGCCGAACGGCATACGATTAAACTCGTATTGGCCGTCCGGCGTAACAAAGGATGTTAGATGTTTGCTATGCTCAGCGATAGGCACCTGGTAATAGCCAGACGCAAGATCAAGAATTATAAAACATGACTGACCAGCGAGACGCGCTATTTCATCCTCAATGATGGGCATAGGATACCGCTCCTTAATAGTCACTGAATTTAGCATGCGGTAGTCAACGCATAACCTTGAGGACCCATCCTTTTTGCGGACAAGTAGAATGGGGCTCGCATAATCTGAAACCGATTCTCGAACTACACCGGCGTCTATCATATCTCCAACCATTGATCGCACTTTCTCCCGCTCGTGGTGTGACAGCCTGTACGGACGATAAACGACTGGACGTTGACTATTGAGCTCTATACTCATCTCTGTGACGCTCGTACAACCTAAGTCTTTCAAGGAAGAGGCAAAACAATATTGATATTTCCTTAACAGCTCCATTAAAGTTCGCTTCACGTCGGCTGGTACTCCTTCGCCCACGCGCACCTGGCTTTCGTCCAACGCCTGCCTAACATGTGATTCACCAGACGGTTCAGCAACTACCCGATTGACCACATCGACTATCTCCGCACGACAGAAGACTAGCCCAGACGAAATACGGCAAGATTCCGAGCAGGGCTGGACTAATACATAGATTTGTCCATCCATAGAGCGGTGAAGTCCTCCATAGACGAAATATTGCTCGTTCGGCTTTCCGGCTACACTATTTTTCAAGAGGACATCGCCACTGAACCCAGATCGAGTCCCTACCCTAACAGAAGCAGCACCACAGATTTCAATCGTCCTGGCAGGAGAAAACGTCAACAAAGAATCACTGCAATCAACAAGTTCAGAACTAGGTAACTCATTCCCTATATTAAAGAACTGCAATCTATTCTTATCCTTATAGACCGATATATGCGACTGTTCCGTAAACGACTGTCCTATAAGTACAGGGACCTCTAGCAAATTATCACTCACTATTTTAAACGGAACCCTAGCTTCTACCCCATCAACACTCATGTCAAGAGACAGATTTCCAAGTGATTGAACAAGACTATTGCCAAATCCTTTCATAATTGTAGAATCATTATCGTGAGATAGACCTAGCTCCTTAGCAGCGGATTCCCTGATAAGCGTGACATCGCTTCCAAAATCTACAAAAGCTTTAAATGTAACACCATTGACGTCTACATCTTTAAGAAATTTAGAACCCTGGTTATTTATTAAGTCTTTGTTGTCCATAAAGTCAATCCTCATAGTTTTCTGCACTGCACCAGTAGTGTTCGCTAACGTTTTGTCAACTGTCTTAAGGAAACATTTATCCGCGGTGTGACCAACCTTATTACAACGCGTACACTTTAACAACGGCTTAGGGCAGTGCAAGAAACTATGGCCCCTTTCCTTACAGTTGTAACATCCGGCAACGTGGCTCGGCCTGACGCCAGGCTTAGGGTTTGCCGGGTTGGGAGCAGTTGAATTATCAAAATTCCTACTCCTAACATGTGAGCGGTCCGACTGATTAAATTGATTATAATCCCTATTACTAATCAAATACTGCAGCAGCTGATCGGGGTGGGTACAACGTAGTGCCAAAGCTCCAGCCTTAAGTATCTTATCTGTAATACCATGTATTATACACTCTGCCGCGCGGGCACCTATTATCTCGCATCGATTCACTAAACCCAACTTTTCATAGTAGTACACCTCTATAGACTCATTGTATCTACTCCTTCTCCTAATCATATCTTCCAAGGTCTGGCCATAGTTCTGTTCACATGGGAAAGCACTCAGCAATTTCTCTTGCCATTCTGGCCATGTGAACAGAATTGTGTTTAAGCTTTCATACCATGTCTTGGCCAGACCTTGTAACTTTTGCATAGCAAAATGCGTAGTTGTTCTCTCATCCCACCCGTACACCGAAGCGCACTCATTGACCTTCCTCAACCATACGTCCATTCGCTGATTTTTAGACGAAGGATCAAACTCTGGCAATATATTTTTGTGATCAATTTTCTGTAACGGTTGTGGTGCGCTTTGGTTCACGGGTGGCAATGCTAGACCATCCTTCAAACTTTTAAATAGATCAGACAAATCTTTTTTAGAAAAAATAGGGCTACGTGACCTGTCAATTCGCTGTTCGCGGTCTCGATGCCGTGGTCCGTGCTCGGCCCGTTGCTCCGTGTCCCGGCGCCTCGAAGCCAGGGAGGTGCTTCGATGACGGTTGTCCGCTTGGGGCACGCTGCCGCGCCGCGATGACTCGCGCAGGTCTTCAGCAGCATGCACGCGCTTGCGCTCGCGCCGCACTTCTTCCTCCAGTATCCGTAGTCGCTCGCGGACCAGCTCGACGTCCAACTCTGGCCGACGGCGGCTGGTACTTCGACTTCGCCGGCGACTACGGCTCCGCGTGGTGGCGTGCGTGTCCCTCTGACGCGGAGTCGTGAGCCTTCGTCGGCCCGAAGACTCCGACATAGCCTGAAACCTCACGTCCAAAGAATTTGAGACTCACAAAATCAAATTTCAACCTATTGGAGGGTCAAGCTATAAGCACAAGTCAAAAATAAAAACTTTGATGTAAACTTTAAGTGTTTTTCTTTGTTGGCTGTTTAACATGCGACACACTTAGTAAGGCCGAAAAATAATGAATAGGTATGAATAATAAAGAGTTTTGAGCGGTTCGACAATTAATATGACTACCTGACTACCGAAAGAAAACTAGGTACCTGCGATATATTAAGCTCGTATTACCACTTACTTGAATAATTGATGCATAGACCCTTGAAAAATCAAGGTGTCAGTAGACACACACTAATTTTTAAATCAACTCGTCGACTACTGTCCGGGATTCAAACTCGATTGGTATTCACTTGTTCAACAAAAATCTTATCACGTCCATATTAACAATATACGCTAGTGTAAGCGGTAGAAATTTACTAAATACACTAACGATAAATATCTACCCACCAACGATAAAATAAATTTAGAATACCATTAATAAAATAAGGATTGTTTTTCAAACCAATAACGATATGCAATGCTAATGATGAAGACCGAATTTGAAATAAGTAGGTACTTTATACTACATAGGTATGTCTTAGCTAAAGGCTCAAGCGTTAATTTTTAAACAAATAACTATTTTCAAAGAAAGCGTATAATTTTGGGCGTGTACTTACGTTTTAATTGTTCTTGTCACTTCTGAAATGTAGGATCCGGCCTTTGGGGAGCGGCTCTTGAAGAAAACTCAGATTTACAAAGACTAGATTTATTAAATATCAGTTAACTTTATTACACTTATGGCTTAGATGATAAATTAATTGCGAATCCCTATTCGTATTCCTACCATCACGGTTCTCCATCCCAAGTAGAATGCCCACCCGGAGATCAGCCCCTGGCCAAGAACCCAGGCATTCTGGAGGGAAAATCCAGGTCTCTGATTGGCTCACGACATCGAGTCATATCAATGACGTGATCCAATCGTTGAGCGACTTCATTTGCCCGCCATAAATTCCACCAATCAGATTAATCAGGTGTTGCAATACTTAATTAAAAATGTTACCAGTACAAACTACAAGCCTACGAATAAAATATTTTATATAAAACAAAAACTTAATAAAATTTTCACATAGATCATACTAAAAATAAATAAAACCTAACACAGGGTATCTTAAACATCTAACGTTACTTAACCTATGAAATTAATGATTAAGGTACCCTGAAAACATTATGGTTTCAGCAGAAAATAGCGTTCGATGGAATGAAATTCAATGAAATGATACATTCGATGAAGTGAAGTAACCTTAGTCCTTAGGGTAGGCTCTGTTTTATGGTTCTAGTCATGATAATGCAAATGTCCATGGGTCACAGATCTCGCTTACCATCCTGGCCTGTGTAATAGTTCGCCTTCTCCGCATGATAAGGAACCAGGAATGATGGGAACCAGTGCCCTCCTAAGCCAAAAGGCAGTGTATCTTATATAACTTCTGTAGCAATATCAATCTTATTACTAACAGGAGAGAATTAAAATTGCTTTGGTTATTGAATTAATGGTTACGTAGGTAGACTGCTTATAGGTTAGACTCGTACAAAACTTAAGCATATTACGAGAGTGAATTAGAGCGAGATAAATACCATACTTACGAAAATTAAAGTGAATCTTAATGTCGTTAATTTATTTTGCGCCAGCTCTTGTGGAATGAACAATTATTAGTAACAAATCAGTTTCATAGGCGTTTCTACACGAATCTGTAAATGTGTTGCTAAGAGTGCAAGATCTCATTTTCTTCGAGTCAAGGTTATATCATACAAAAGGTCGACGTAATGTTTCACTTGGAAATGATTGTGAGCGTGAACGTAATTCATTGACGACAAAGGTTCTTACAGACACCCACCCTTGGAGTGGTGACTTAGAAGTGTTTGAGTGAGGCCTTCCCTCAGCCGAACACTACTCGTATGTATTATTCTATTGGGTTTTTAACGTCACGTTAGCCTAGTTGGCATTGACCCTGCTTATGAAGTTAAAGGATTCAAGTCCGGGTTAGGCCAGATATTTATGTGACAAGCGCGAGTTTTTGTTTAAATTTTTACTGTGTTTTTTATGATATATTTTATTTGCTGATTGTTTTAAAAGGCATCAAGACTAAGAATCGTTTGTGTGTGACAAAGTTTTTTACGAACGACCACCCTGAGTATACCAGCATGTCGCCCGCAAGATAGACTACCTGTCATTTTCTGACCGTTCTAATTAGACAATGACGGGTAGTCTATCTCGCGCGCGACTTAACTCGCGTGCCGTCATGTGCTAGCCGTGCTGAATGGAAGGAGTAAACGCCTTAAGAAGCGATACACTATGTAAAGCTTTCGCTAAAATCTTAAATCTGGTTTCAGGTGGCCTGTGTGCTTGTGTTCCTTCTCCATGATATTAAAACTTATTTATTACATCAAAAATATCTATACACCTTCGTGCCACTGACAATAAGGTCCATGTTTGACGCGATGGCTATATAGATATAAATTCCCTTGACTGGGAAAAAAAAAAAACTGTACGCGATGGTCGTGTGCTTAGCCCGCGTATGAAATATGTACCCATTAATTAAGGATTCTATTCTACTCGGTAAAACCATATTGCTTTTGACATGCATGTTATTGTATTGTTTCTAATTCAGCCGCCATCACCATCAAGCAAATATGAGTTTTCATAAAGTTGATAATACAACAACATTCATCGTAGTGTGTCGGACCACAAATTAAATAAATAAAAGTCGGGCAAGAGCCTATCGTACCGTGCCCAGTGTAGGGTTCCGAAGCCTTTAAGTTCTACAAACATAAAAAACAACAAGTAATAACTGATTTTCTCTTTAAAGTCATTTCGTACCGTCTTAGCACATTAAAGCTTAAATTAATATTTCCCAAACAAATCCCTGTAACGTTGTTCACGATTATTACAACACATAATGCATAGGTTCCTAAAATATATAATTTGATATAAAATAGTGCTAACGGTTTTGTTATCGCTCCTACGCATCTCCAATGAATTAAGCGCCGAGCGGCCATCTTACCGGCCGCGCTGCAGCGTCATTGCCTCAGTGGCTCAGTCCCGATAGACCTCTGCACTGAATGCACGCCGCCTTGCTCCGCGCAACAGCTGTTTTGTTAGCTCACTACGTTGACGACGAGTCCTGTATTAGTAAAGATAATACTAACGGCATATTTATTACCTCGAACAACATTCTTAAGATATCTACAAATACGGCTTAGTGATTAATGTGAGGATATTTCCACCCTCTCTTAGGGTAAGTGTGAACTGCTAATTGTTTAATTTTAACTCGTTTGTAAGTCTCCTTAGATTCCTTGCTATGCGGCTTCCGCTTGCTATTTGAGTGTTTACGTGTAGATCTTATTATTAGTAGATGTATGCTATACTCAACTTCTTCATGCTTTAGTATTAGTGGACAGTAATGTAACGCCATACGCGTTTAAAGTTAATGACTTAATTAACGAAATTGATTATTATTTATTAGCTAAATGTTATTTGCGCAAGGTGATCTTTTGTTATCGAGTGTAACTTAGCTTATTAGCTCCGTTCCGGTTTCCGTGTACCGCCACATACAAACCGCATACCTACCGTCTTGTATAAACAATTATTACCTGAGAACAAGGATTAGGGATTTGTGGCGTTGCACGGGACATTGTTTCATCTTGTCCTAACAGGCTGGAATTCAATTCCAGGGTCCTAGCTCCGGGACTACCTCCCGAGCGTGAACGAGTCTCGCCGCAGCCACTTGCCCTGCTTATCGTGCGTCGGCCTTCAGGGGAGTACCTACTACCCTGCGCTCTGATCCAAGCTGTTATCGAACTTGTAGTATTTAATTAAAGTGGAACTTTTATAAGGTGTCAGTGCTTATATTTAATTTCATCACTGCCCTAAACTCCTTACCACTACAGTGGCGCCCAACGTGGGGCCACTGAAAGTTTTTGACAGAAATTAGAGCGCGCACACAAGGTGAGCGCGAGAATATTACGGTTTATCTCTCTATAATGTCAGGCATGTTTGCACAGCTTGACAAGAAACTCTCAGAGGCAGATAAAATAGAAATCCTCTTACATAACATACGTCCTTGCTATGCCAATGTGCTCACGTCTTGTCCGGAGTTAAAGGACATTGATACCTTACGTACAATATGCAAAAATTACGAAAATGTTAAAAGCCGCATGTCACAATTCCAAGAGCCACCAAAAGTGACATCCGAAACACTCGCTCCAGATTTTGCATATTCCCACGTTTCCTATTCAAATTCTGGAGGAAAGCCATTAGGTAGATCGTCCAACAGTAACAACACCCAATATTATTCACAACGAGGTGGATCCTACAATAACCACGAACACAATAAGCGTACCAACCACACAAATTTTTTTAATAGGCAAAATACTTATAGAAGCGGTTTTCCAAAAAACTATCCACCAGATTCAATTGATGCCCCTAAACCTATTCATGCGGTCAGTACAAACCCTAAGTTCTGTCCACGTTGTCGCGTAGATACACATGGTCTGCGAAGTTGTACTGTAGAACGCAAAATCGTATGCTTTCGTTGTGGACTAGCGGGAGTTAAATTTCATGACTGTCCTAATTGTCAGAATCAACCTTCTGTTACATCGGACAAACAAAAAAACGAATGAAGCAGAATTGTAGTTACTTTGACAATAATGAATGGAAAGATTGGTTAAAATTTATCAAAAACTTTTTCAATGTATACAAAGTGACTTCAATTCTGCAGTCAGTATCTTCTAATGATAACAGAACTTATGTTAGTATTAAAATAAATAACGTAGTTGCTACCGGATTGCTAGATTCGGGTGCTGCTGTATCTATAATTGGAAACGGATTCCATAAAAAGTTATTGAGTCCAAACTTGGTCCTACAAACTAATGATCAAATTAATATTGTTGCAGCTGGGGGTCAAACCCTGAACAGCATTGGGTACCTAAATTTACCTGTGGACTTTGATGGTCAAAATCATAAAATGAAATTATACGTAGTGCCACATATTGAAACACCGATAATTCTTGGCATTGATTTCTGGCGGAAGTTCAAGTTATGTCCCAAGTATATTGGCTCTATGAACATAACCGAACTGCCAAAATCTCCTTCTAATTTACAGGTTATTGATAAATCAAAACATATTACTCCCTATCAACAACTTAGCCAAACGCAACGAAATCTTGTTGATAGTATCATTGAGCAATTTAAGGATATATCTTACGAAAAAAAGGGTTTGGGTCGCACTGCAATGATAACCCACCGTATCGATACTGGTAATGCTTCACCTATTCGTCAGCGTTATTACCGTATGTCGTCAGAAAAAACCCGCATAATTAACGAGCAAGTAGATGAAATGATTCAATTAGACGTTATCGAACCATGTGAGAGTGCGTGGTCGTCTCCAGTATTAGTAGTTAATAAAAAAAATGGCAAGCCTAGATTCTGCCTTGACAGCAGAAAACTTAACTCTGTTACGATTAAGGATGCTTACAATCTGCCATACATATCAGAGATCTTAGATAATTTAAGAGATGCTAAATATCTAACAAGCATAGATTTATCTAAGAGCTTTTGGCAAATACCCATTGATACCGAGGATAAACGTAAAACCGCGTTTTTTGTTCCAAATCGGGGAACGTACTGTTTCAAAACTATGGCTTTTGGCCTCACTAATGCCCCTGCGACTCAGCAGAGGTTGGTCGATAAGTTGTTTGGTCTAGAATTCGAATTAAAAGTATTTTGTTACCTTGATGACATAATTTGCGTAAGCAATAACTTTGACAGCCATGTGGCATTATTACGTCGGGTCCTTGAGAAGCTTCAAAATGCCAATCTTACTATTAATTTTGAGAAAACACAATTCTTTAGGGACAGCTTAAAATATCTGGGTTATATGGTCGATTCTCAAGGGTTACGTACCGATCCAGACAAGGTTGCTGCTATTGTGAAGTATCCTACACCAAGTTCAAAAAAAGAACTCAAAAGATTCCTGGGTACTGCATCTTGGTACCGCCGCTTTGTGCCAAATTTTAGTATGATCGCGGGGCCTTTAAATAAGCTTACGTCAAACAAAAAAGGTGCGCCACCATTCGTTTGGAATAAGGAGGCTAACAACGCGTTTGAATCTCTTAAGCAAAGTTTGACCTCATGCCCCGTCCTATCCTGCCCAAAATATGAACTGCCTTTCGAAGTTCACACAGATGCAAGCAATACCGGAATTGGGGCAATGCTGTGCCAACTAATAAATGGACAAGAGCACCCTATTGCTTACATGAGTAAGTCGCTGTCGGGAGCAGAGCGTAACTACAGCATCACTGAGCGAGAGACACTTGCTGTTCTAACGGCCTTAGAACACTGGCGTTGCTATCTCGACAACGGCCAAACGTTCGTCGTTTACACCGATCATTCAGCCTTAAAATGGTTTTTATCACTAAACAATCCAACCGGAAGGCTCGCTCGATGGGGTGTTAGACTGTCATCATTTAATTTTATAATTAAACATCGCCGCGGCGTGGATAATATAATACCAGACGCATTATCGCGTGCTGTTCCCGTTAGTTCTATAAGCACCTCTAATTCATTTTTAAACACAAGAGATGAATGGTACAAAAACAAATATAAAATATGCACAAATTCACCATTAAGCCTTCCCAATTTCATGATAAGTAATAACGCCCTCTTTAGGTTAACGAGAAACCAATGTCCGTTAACATCGGAATTTGCTTGGAAAGAAGTAGTTCCAAATGAGTTACGAGAAACAATTCTTACAGAAAACCATGCTGAACCAACAGCAGGACACTTAGGGATTCACAAAACTTATTACCGCTTGGCCTTACGCTACTTTTGGCCTGGTATGCACTCTGATGTCGTGAAATTTGTTTCTGGTTGCTCTACGTGTCTTGCTTATAAACTACCTAATCATGCAACTTTAGGACTCATGGGCCGACCTAAGCAATGTTCCCGTCCCTTTCAGATGGTATCCATTGATTTCATCGGCCCATTGCCAACAAGTAGGAAGCAAAACACCCATTTGCTCGTAGTTGTGTGCTGTTTCACAAAGTACTGTCTCACATTTCCACTTCGACGAGCTAACGCAGACGCGGTTATAAAGCATATGGAAAACTCACTATTTCTCGTTCATGGGATACCGCAAACAATATTTTTAGACAACGGGAGTCAATTTATAAGTAGAAATTTAGAAACATTTTTCCGAAAATATGAAATACCTAACATTTACTTTACGCCACGTTACACCCCTCAAGTCAATACCGTTGAACGGTTTAACAAGACTATTGTAACATGCATTTCTACCTTTGTCGAAGGCGATCACAGAGCGTGGGATGAAAATTTACCAAAAATACAATTTGCAATAAATAATTCGGTAAATGAAGCTACTGGTTATACGCCAGCCTTTCTTGTGTACGGCAGGGAGCTGGTAACTTGCGGATCCCACTACTTAGAGTCGGACTTAGGTGATGAGGTCCTTTTCCTGCCTCGTAGCATTTATGCTGAAAACATTGGTCATCTGGCAAGAATATTTAATGACGTCCAAGCTTGTCTTTGGCGAGCACATGCAAAGAACTCGAATCGATATAATCTAAGAAGAAAACCTGCTGAGTTTCAAGTTGGTGATATAGTGTGGAAAAGAACCTATTACCAAAGCGACAAAGACCAATATTTTTGTAAAAAGTTAGCGCCGAAATTTTTAAAGTGCCGTGTTACTGGAAAGAAATCATCCCTAGTTTACAACTTGGAGGATATGGCAGGTAAACAACTAGGCACTTGGCATATTAAGGACTTAAAATCAATTAATTACCGGGTCTAGCTATCTTAGTGTTTTATTTAGTACAGACAATAATTTCTTTATAGGTAAGACAATATTAAGTAGTCATGCAGTTAGCCGGATTTTACGAAGAGATGAGTAGTAAAATCCTTCAGTACCGAGGGGAGTAACTGTAACGTTGTTCACGATTATTACAACACATAATGCATAGGTTCCTAAAATATATAATTTGATATAAAATAGTGCTAACGGTTTTGTTATCGCTCCTACGCATCTCCAATGAATTAAGCGCCGAGCGGCCATCTTACCGGCCGCGCTGCAGCGTCATTGCCTCAGTGGCTCAGTCCCGATAGACCTCTGCACTGAATGCACGCCGCCTTGCTCCGCGCAACAGCTGTTTTGTTAGCTCACTACGTTGACGACTAACGGCATATTTATTACCTCGAACAACATTCTTAAGATATCTACAAATACGGCTTAGTGATTAATGTGAGGATATTTCCCCCCTCTCTTAGGGTAAGTGTGAACTGCTAATTGTTTAATTTTAACTCGTTTGTAAGTCTCCTTAGATTCCTTGCTATGCGGCTTCCGCTTGCTATTTGAGTGTTTACGTGTAGATCTTATTATTAGTAGATGTATGCTATACTCAACTTCTTCATGCTTTAGTATTAGTGGACAGTAATGTAACGCCATACGCGTTTAAAGTTAATGACTTAATTAACGAAATTGATTATTATTTACGAGGGCTGCCTTTTAAGTTGTGTCGTTTGCCAACCTCCCGCGATTATTTAAAAAAAAACATATGGCATTTTCATCCTTTTGAATTTAGAACTCGAAAACAAAAGAATGTTTTCAAATTGGTCGAATAGTTTTATTACAGCGTCTATTCAAAGGTGACAAGTCGGTTGTAAAAATGGAAATGTCTAAGGAAAATTTGCGTGCGGTAATTTTCTACAACTTTAAAAGGGGATTATCGCGACTTCAGTGCTTTGAGGAGATCACATCTGTGTTTGGTGATGCAGCACCGTGTCTTAGGACTGTAGAACGCTGGTACTTAGAATTTTTACGTGGGCACTCTAGCCTCAGTGATAAGCTTCGTGAAGGTCGTCCAAAAACCGCCATGACGCAAGAGAATATCGAAGCCGTGCGGCAGCTAATACTCGAAGATCGTCATGTGACATACCGTGAAATAGAGGCATCCGTGGGCATTTCAGGGACCACTGTCCAAAAAATCCTGCACGAAGAACTTGTTGTAAAAAAGTTGATCTCTCGTTGGATACCACATTTGCTTAGCGACGACCAAAAAACAGCCCGTGTAAGTTGGTGTCGCAAAACTCTGAAGCGATTCAGCCGAGGAGAGTCAAAACATGTTTATGATGTGGTTAGTGGTGACGAGTCTTGGATATATGCTTACGATCCAGATTCAAAACAGCAGTCAACTGTCTGGGTCTTCCAGGACGAGCCAAAACCGACCAAAGTCATACGCTCTCGGAGCACTTCAAAAAAAATGGTTGCCTCGTTTGTGGCAAAGGGTGGTCACGTCGCCACTATTGTACTAGAAGATCGCAAGACGGTTACCGCCGACTGGTATACCACTGTTTGTTTGCCACAAGTCATCACCGAATTTCGAAAAAACAACTCGGAACGTCGTATGATACTGCACCATGACAATGCAAGTTCGCACACCGCCCGCCAGACAAAGATGTTTTTGAACACCCAAAACGTGGAAATTTTAGATCACCCGCCTTACAGTCCTGACTTAAGCCCTAACGATTTTTTTACGTTCCCCAAAATTAAGCAAAGTCTTCGTGGTCAACGTTTCAGCTCACCCGAAGAAGCTGTTGACGCATACAAATCGGCCATTTTGACTACCCCCACTTCGGAGTGGAATAAATGTTTTAAAAACTGGTTTGAACGCATGCAAAAGTGTATTAAATATCGCGGCGAATTCTTTGAAAAACAATAAATGGTAATAATCTATTAGATTGTCTATACTTATTTCAAACGACACAACTTAAAAGGCAGCCCTCGTATTAGCTAAATGTTATTTGCGCAAGGTGATCTTTTGTTATCGAGTGTAACTTAGCTTATTAGCTCCGTTCCGGTTTCCGTGTACCGCCACATACAAACCGCATACCTACCGTCTTGTATAAACAATTATTACCTGAGAACAAGGATTAGGGATTTGTGGCGTTGCACGGGACATTGTTTCATCTTGTCCTAACAGGCTGGAATTCAATTCCAGGGTCCTAGCTCCGGGACTACCTCCCGAGCGTGAACGAGTCTCGCCGCAGCCACTTGCCCTGCTTATCGTGCGTCGGCCTTCAGGGGAGTACCTACTACCCTGCGCTCTGATCCAAGCTGTTATCGAACTTGTAGTATTTAATTAAAGTGGAACTTTTATAAGGTGTCAGTGCTTATATTTAATTTCATCACTGCCCTAAACTCCTTACCACTACATCCCTTAATCGAAAAATTGATGTCAGAATCCCGCAATATTTTTGAAAGACCTATCCATCGACACCCCACACCGTGGGGTACACGAGGCAAAAAAACCATCCTCACTTTACGTGTAGGAACATACCCTAAAAAAAAAATTCTACTTTATTTTACCACTTTGTCAGCGTGACCTATATGTATGTTCATCATTATGCCAAATAACAGCTTTCCGCTTTCCACTACTAAGTCTCTGAGCTAAGCAGCGGACGGATGGACGGATGGATGGACGGACAGACGGATGGACGGACTGACGGACGGATGGACAGATGGACTGACGGACGGACGGATGGACAGATAGACGGACGGACGGACGGATGGACGGACGGATGGACGGATGGTCAGACGGACGAACCTGGCAAAACTATAAGGGTTCCTCGTTTGACTACGGAACCCTGAAAATAGTTTACTCTGTTAGGAAATTAAATTGCCACTAGAGACTGATATAAGGAACGATTTAAATGTGATAAAAGACGCAATTATAGCGAGATTATACAACGAAAGTATAAGATGAAGTCCAAAGAAAAATGCAGTTAAAGAATACGAAGTTTCCATACCGCCTAAAACTTTACACTTTGGAAGACAGTAGGTACAATAACTGACGATGACAGTTTTTTCCACACATGTGCTAAGTTGTTAATAACTGAGGACACAGTGCCTAGATATAATAATCTAATTGTAAAAGGCCTAATTTCAACAATTTTTGCTTTGATATGGTAGCTACTAGCTGCCCTCTTTTCTATTGGGCAAAACCATGTTGCGTTTGACATTTGTTATCGTACTTTATTTAACTCGGCCGCCATTACCGTCAAGTAAATAAGAGTAACTAAGTACCAATTTTACCATACGATGTTAACCATTTGACAGACGATTAGAGCGTTAACAGTTGTTAAAATGTATGAACTAACAGTCGATTAACATTGATTTTTAACATCGTATAGTGAAATTGATTCTTAAGGTCATAAAGTAAGACAATTGAATTACTAGTAACGTTAATGATACGACATAAGATACAACAGGTGGCCTGAGTGTTCGTGTGCCTTCTCCATATCATAAAATAAAAGAAACAAGTTATCGTATTGTCAACGTTACGATAGCTCTTATTTACTTAACAGTAATGGCAGCCGAGTTAAAAACAATTTGACAACACGGCAAATACAATATGGTAGAATGGAGGCCCGGCTTTTTTTATATTGTCAGGAAAAGAAGTCATGTCGTTGAAAATAAATACTGTGATTTAAACCAAGGACCAAAGAATAATTTTCCATAAAAACCGGACAAATGCAAGTTAAACTCGCGTGGAGAGTGTTCTGTAAGTTTTGGGTTTTCCTGAAATCTATAGGTAAATACCTATTTTCTGTACTCTTTTCAAAATTTTAGGAATCATAAATCTGCGTATATTTGGCCCGCAGGCTGCTTGTATAAAAAAATGGAAAGTAAACTCTGAATAACGTGGTTTTTACCACTTTAGAACAATGAGCAAACCAGCGGGCAATCAAGTGAGCTCTGACAGACTGACACCTGTTCATCTATTTTCTCAAGTAACTTGAAAACTGATTCTTTTAAAATTAAAATAACATAACATTCGAGATCCGTATAAAAGCCGTTTCATTTGTTATGTCACATGGTACAGTTTGCACAAGTATTTTTTTTTCAATTATATCATTTACCCTGAAAAGTGGCCCCCATATTTAAAATTCATTATTTTACGTTCCACGTCCGTATTTTAAGGACACAGATATTAACATGTATACAAAATTTCAACTTAACCCAGTAGATCCGGTGCAAATTGGCTGTGACAGATGGACAGACAGACACGAGTAATCCTATAACGACACGCTAGCCTAGTTGTTAGTTACCCTGCCTTCGAAGCTAGGGGTCCTGGGTTCAAATTCCGGTAGGGGCAGATATTTGTGTGATGAGTACGAGTATTTGTTCCTGATTCATGGATGTTTTCTTTGTATTTAAGTAGGTATATATTTCTCTATATAGGTAAGTTTATCGTTATCTAGTACAAGCCTAGAGCTTAGTTTGGGACTAGGTCAATTTATGTGACATTGTCCTGTGTTATTTATTTATTTAAAAGGGTTCCATTTTTAATTCGGACTTACGGAACCTTACAAATTAAGCTATAATTATCTAGTGTACCTATGTAAAGCGAGCTGGTTCTGCCCCTGTTGCAGTATTAATGGTGTATCGACCGTTTAATCTCCTAGAGGCTGCAGGTAATCGGATCGGCTCAAATGGCACAGGCATCGTCGAACTGGGTAATTATGTAACGTAGAGCAGCAGATAAGGATTTCTTTTATAAAAGGCAATGCTGCCAGCCTCCTGGGCGCTATAAGCAGCGACAGTGATTTGGCATATAATTTTTAACGTTAGTTTAGGTAATTTAAGTTAATTTGATTAGTTTAATTCAACAAGATAATTTAGTACATTAGTTTCTTTTGTATCCTACTTTAATTTGGTGCTCAACTACATTGTACAATTGAATGTATTTGTTTATACAAAACCGTAATTTGTTAAATAAAAGAAACCTATGAAGTAAATCGTTTCTATGCTACATATAATCCATTTGTGCTTAGTTATTGTATCAAGACATTAAAATAAACACGTTTTTTTAATAAAAACAATTTAACTTCAACAATTTAAATTTAACTAGTATTGAACCTGACTACGAAGCTACAGCGGTCCCGAGTTCGATTCCCGGTAAGGGCGTGTCCAAATGTTGGCCAGAGACTTATTATGTTTATTATGTACCTATTTAAGTTGCATTATCTTATATACGTTTACCGTTGCTTAGTACCCATAGTACGGAGTGAGTACATAGTGGTAAGTTTTGAGCTTACTTTAGGATTAGAGACCCTAGCTAAGGTGCAAACACTACTAACGTTTTTCTTGTATATGGCTCAAAATGTATGGGATGACCCGGATGACAGTTGACCACTTAGTTTATCGTACTAAAGTGTCATTCTATGGAACTTGCTAACTATGTAAACAAGCCGCCATACTAAAATTGACATTAGATGTCAATTTCAATATATTGTTTGTTTACATAGTTAGCAAGTTCCATAGAATTACAGTATACACAAGAATGTCATCCCATATATTTTGAGGGATAGAAAAGAAAAACATTAGTAGCGTTTGCATCTTGGCTAAGGCCTTGGGTCAATTTGAGCGTGATTGCGCAAAATGTGGTTACATAATAATAAACAAGTCTTTTTAGAGTTGTTGGTATATCTGTAGCTCTGCCTACCCCGCTCTGGGAATGAAGGCGTGATGTTATGTATGTACATTTGTGTGTAGGTGCATTTTCATCATCATTTGTCCAATGCGGTAAGTGGTTTTAGTGGTGGTAGGATCTTGTGCAGGGTCCGTCCGGATCGCTACCACCATCGCAACCGCCAAGCAATAGTGTTCGCATTGTTTTATTCCGGTGAGGAGATAAGAAAACCGGTGAAATTACTAGCATATAGGCATTCCATCTTAGTCCTCAGGGTTGGCAACGCATTTGAGGTCCTAGGATTGCAGTCTTAAAATTATAGTCTGTCTGTGGGTCTCGGATTCTACTTACCATCAGGTGGCCTGAGTGCTCGTGTGCCTTCTCTTTATCATAAAATATGTAAAAATGCTTCGACTGCTACATACCTGCACTGGCTAGCTATGGTTAAGCTACTTATTGTCCGTACTTGTTGTAAGTTGTTGCCGCCCTTTAGCATCTGGTTACGATGCTGCCCTGCCATTCGGCGCGTAGCTTATGTCGCCTCCTTTTAGCACGTAACTTATATCTGCCCTAATACCAAAGATGGCGGCTAACAGGGCCTCTATTCAGGTGCGTTAAAACGATATCGTGTTTGACACGTTTAAGAATCGTTTATGTCACAGTCGCCATTATTGTAAATGACATAAGAGTTATGAAAACGTTGACAATACGGAAACACGTCAAATACGATATCGTTATAATGCAGTTGAATAGAGGCCCTGGGCTCGTATCATAATATATAAAGTTCAAAATGTATAATACATAATGTTCATATTATATAATGGTTTTCTGAAACCCATTAGGTTAGGTTTTTTTTTATAACAATCCTTATAACTGTACGGTTTCTGAATTAAAACCATTATATATTACGACTATTATGTATTATGTGACATTATGTGTTTTAAACTTTATAATGATACGTAACCCGGCTAACTGCATAGTATTTTAAATTTAATGTGGTGGTTATCAATAGAGTATAGAATGCTTCGACTACTACAATACACAATTAATACTCTTTATTGAACACCAAAAAAAAAAACAGAACACGGAACAGTACATTTAAATCATAGGTATTCAACAGGCGGTCTTACCGCTAAACAGCAATCTCTTCCACACAACCTACCCACTACATTGCAGTTAGCCGCCTTCTTTGGTGTTACGGCAGTGTCGCGACGCTGCCTTTCAGCACGTATCTTGTGTCAACGTTGTGGTAACGTGGGCTGTGTCAGTATCCTGCCTCTTGGCACGTGAGTATGCTTTTACTGTGCCATTTGGGCATGCTACCTTAATGTTGCAAGAGTAGTAGTAGCTATTGAGACAAATGCGTCAAACCATACCTACTTGAAAAAAGAAGGGCAAAATCAGTAAAGGCGTTTTGTTTTTGCACGACAACCCTCACCCTTGCCCTCGTTCATACCGCGCGTGTTGCAAGACTAGCTCTGAAGGAAATCGGCTTCGAAGAAATTAACCACCCTCCATATATGTAGTCCAGATTTAGCCCCTAGCGACTATTTTCTTCAGTAATTTAAAGAAAGACCTAAGAGGAAAGCGATTTGGAAGTGATGAAGACATGAAGGCGGCAGTAGAAGAGCTTTTTTAAGGCCGAAGCAAAGAATATTTTTAACGGCATATAAATATTATATAATAAATGTAAGAAATGCATCGAATTAGAGGGGGATTTTATTGAAAAATAAAAATAACCACCTAGGCTTACAACTTTTCAGCCGCCCCTTGTAGTGTTGACCGATTTTTTGTGATGTATTATTACAAGAACTTGACTCCCTGAATATTCTTGACGATGTGTTGTCTCCTTGGTGCGCTGCAAACAACCATCACCTTTACGTATTTATAAACAACTAGCGACCCGACTATGCTTCGTCAACGTTCATAGATCTCGTTTATCGCTTTCCTTTCAGAAGCTGTCAAATCTTCCGGGATATGGACTATCCGTGCATCAAATTTCATCCAAATCCACATATGATTGATTGAGCGACAAACATTCAAACATTATTATGTGCAACCTATCACATTTATAATCAGAGTATTTAGTAGTGAGAAGGATCACGCCGCCATACATAGCTTACCTACCACTGCAAAGCAGTTTCTTCTAATTCTTCGTCTTTTTAAGGAATGGCACTCCACACAGTGATTTCGCCAAAGTCGAGTGAATAGATTAAATCAGTAAAAATAATAAATCAAAAGTAAAAGCCGGGCATTTTTCAATCGGCTATCTTCTCTCCCCGAAGGTTACCGGCATAAGTCCAACGCAGTTTCATCTGCCCCGTATTTCACTAAGGTGACAGTGAAAGCTGACAATTCGGTGTACGTTGCGTGGCTTAGCTGAAACCTAGAGATATATGAACTCGTCGTCTTCGCAAGGTGTACTGAATAAGTGACCGGTGCTCTAAAACCAGTGGTGCTAGACAAGTTGCATTCGACAATCGTTAGCGATTATGTTTCGATTGAAAAATATATGGAATTGACGTAAGTGTCAGTAATCTCGGTGGCTTACGTCAATTCCATACATTTATCAATCGAAACATAATTGCTAACGATTGTCGAATGCAACTTGTCTAGCACCACAGACCAGACATTAAATAAAAACTTCAAATCATTAAAACATTTTACTGTATAAATTTTTGTATACATATCAATATGTTTATCGAATTAACTAATTACACTGACTAGGCATATATTTCACTAAACATTTGGCCATGGTTGGCGTCGTCTCTCAACTCCCGGAGTCTTGCGAACAACCTGCAGGTAAATATTAATTAATCAGCATACACACGTTTAGTCATAATTAAGATTACTCAGCCTTGATTCCAGAACAGATGTCTTTTTATGAATTCTTAAATCCTCCCATGTTTCAATTTATAGATAAAAAAATAAAAAAAAAGAATAACAATTTATAAAAGGGATTGATATTCCTTCCCTTTCAAGTCCCGAAACCTGGACCTCGTCAGGTTTTTAAAGGTCATAAAACAGCCTCAGAAGGGACATCATACTGATTAGATCGTGGTTAAAATTCAGTTCACGAATAGTATAATCTTATTATTTATATTAATAATTAGTGATATTATTATAAACATAAATATATCACTTATTTTAGAGGATCACTTAGGCACAAACATTTAGCGTTATACCCGTGAACGACGGGTAGGTAGGTTTGCCACTGAACCGGACCACCGAGCTGAATCAAATGAGGGATTCTCACCATGATCAGGGCAGTAATGGCGACGGCGCCTGCGCCTCCGCTGAGCGTCGCACGCGTCGACGCAAGTCTCTTCTGTCAATAAACGTTCAAGGATAAGTAGGCTCTCTAGGGGTGCATCTTTGAATGTTATGTTGTTAATATATTATAAAATATTTAAAAAGAGTGTTATGAGGGCCAGCGGCGCGGCGGCGAAATAGGACCTTTGGAAATTTTTATGATGAAATGCAATAGGGGTAGGTTCTATTACTATATGTTTTGTGACAGATCTATTTATACTGTAATTAGTAACTGGCTATAGAGCGGTGGTACAGTCGTCCTTATAAATAGCTGTACACCTTTGTACGGTATAGACCGGTATAGACCCATTTAAAAAAAAAAAACAGCTTGAAGTTGTCAATGTCCTTAGAGATGCTAAGTCATTTGTAACTTAGAGGAAACGCAACCTTATTGCTGTAGAATGTCAGATTGACTTTGGACCTAAGGTGGGTACCAAATTTAAGTCTTTGACTGTACTTTGTCGCTTAAACACGTTTGACCGATAAGTGCAGCAGTTCAAACATGACGTAAATGTGCCAAAGTGTGCAGCTACTTATGAGGCCAACTGTACCACTACAAAAGGTACTTATTATACGCACGACCATACATAGCACAACATGCCCGAGACTTTATGATCTCAGTATCTCTCATTAACTATAGTTAGAATGAAAGAGAACGACAAAGAGGTCGACAGAGAAATAGCGCTTACGTTTAAAAAAAAACACTGCCACAATACCCAGCAACCACAAAAGGCATTAGGAATTGACAATAGACTAAAATAGATACACTACAAATGAAACGTGGGGAAATCGGATTACTTTACCGCATTGAGAAAAGTACCTACTTGTAAAATTATGTGGAAACACAGTAGGTATACTAGTACATACATACATACATACATAACATCACGTCTTCATTCCCAGAGTTGGGTAGGCAGAGCTACAGAAATACCAACAACCCTAAAATCATTTGTTTATAATTCTGTACTTAACCACTTTTTGCACCATCAGGCCAAAAAGTTTATTAGTGACAGGTTGCAAGCCCATCGCCTAATAGTACTACCAACCCTTATTTCCTTAATGTATAACTACAACAAGGAATCAGATTATTATATTTAAAGCGATCACCTTAGCTAAGGTTAGTCTCAGGTCATCCAAAACAAATTAAATCATTTAAGAAAACCAAAAACCCGACTGTAATAAGAATATCAACTGAAAAGCGAAAAATACGCTTATATTACAAAGTCAGAATAATAGTTACAATCGCCGCGGATATGTGTCTTAAGAATTCTAGATGGTAGTTTCTTTCGCAGCAAGTCTCAGTCGAATCATAAATGATACTTGCCATCACGGTAGGGCTCTGTGTAGCTCCACTTGCACACGACGTCGCGCGAATACCTGTCTTTTTCTGATCGTTCTAATTAGACAATGACGGGTAGTATTTCTCGCGCGCGACGTAACTCGCGAG
This sequence comes from Acleris holmiana, assembly GCA_949316455.1. Lineage (NCBI taxonomy): Eukaryota > Metazoa > Arthropoda > Insecta > Lepidoptera > Tortricidae > Acleris > Acleris holmiana. Next base: position 7,422,335 of record OX438770.1, on the reverse strand, counting down.
CCGTCATGTGCTAACATAAAGCTCCGCTGGGCGACCGAGCTCTGCTGCCTAATTGAGAAGGCACGCGCTAAAGTGTGTTTTGTACACTCCAACTTGCCGAATAACCGTTCACCAGATGCAGCGCTGTGTTAAGAGGATCACCATGGTAAAGTTACCGTCACAGGCGAGCTGGTGCGCGGGCGGCGCGGAGTCGTCGTCGTGCCGCGCCAGCGCGCGCAGCTGCAGCGTGTATGCGCGCGAGTCGCCCGCTGGCCCCGCGAACGTCGCGTATGGACTGATCTCGTACACGTCTGTAAATGTCGTTTGGGTAAACTCCACAGGCTATATTTATTGTGATATATGTTTTTAACCCACAAACAATTAAATGTGCTATAATTAAAACGCCGATGTATGTTCCTAAGTCAAACTAGGAACTCTAATAGTTTTGCCATTTCCGTCTGTTTGTCCGTTCGTCTGTCCGCGGTTTAACTCAATGACTGTTAGTACTACAAAGCTGTAATTTGGCATAGTAATACATTTCAATTTAACCGATAAAGTCAAAAAATACATCAAAACTACATGTAAAGCATGGTATTTTTTTTCATTTTCTAATGAATGATAATAATTATTATCAATTTTTAGATTTGAGGGGACTGTTTAGGAAACATTGAACTCCAAAAGTGTCATTTTTGATAGAGTTATGTAAATATTTCAATATAGACTTGATTTTGTTACAAGCTTAATTAAATTTGGGTAAAAATCATTCAAATTTACAAACAGTAAGAATATGCTCTCGAAGTTTCATTAAAAAAACAAAAGTTAAAATTTGTGCAAACACCAGTTAAGTACTTGAAATTACCACCAAGCCAAGCTATTAAAAGTTCAAAACTCAAATCATAACAAAGCTAAATTAATAGCATTGTTAAAGAACTCCCTTGGTGATCCCACCGTAATTAAAACCAAGGTCATACAAAGCATTCATTAACACGACCTTATGAAGGGTCGTGAAATCCCAATCATACTTAAACGGCGACCGGGCGACTAAAGGGTCAAAGTCCGCGAATATTTGCTTATTGGCGGTTACTTCCAAAATTCATTAGATTCGACCACGTTGAACCCTAATTTTAATCATATCTAGTTACTAAATTTTAGTAATTGAAGAATTGGATCAAATGCGGGCTTGGGAAAATGCAATAATTATGCTAAATGTTTTATGCCGCTAGTTTTAATATCTTTTTATTGATAAAGATATGAGTGCATACTCTCTACTCTATCACTGTGCAAAATTCGGTGTTAAAAAAATAACTAAATGAAATTAAAAATACACATTTTCACAGCTATACGTTTAGAGAACGTAATCATCCTGTTTATCATACATGCTTACTGCTAGACACATCTTCTTTTCTTTTAACATCATTACTCGTAGTAGATATATCCGCTCTCCAGATTTAAGAGGCCACACATGCTGCCACGCCCACACAATAATATAAAGGGATGGCTTTATGTGCTTCCGTGTGAAGAACATGAGATGGAAATTTGAGCGCGCCTTAGTGGCAGCGTCAAATTGAAATAATTGCTGTTTACATCAACCACATTTATTAAAACAAATGGTTTACCAGAATGAAGAAGTTATAAGTAGGTACTCAACTATTTAATCAAAAATCATTGTTAAAAATTAAAGGGTTTCGAATATTCAACCAAAAACATACGAAAAAGGTGTCATGTTGGGAAAATAAAACTATCGAGGATTTTGTCTCTATCGTGTTTTCACGTTTAACGGTCTCAAGGAATTATGATCAAGTTTAATATATCCAAAGAACAGACACATAGGCTTTATGGTCATTGAGATCGAGATTGTGCAACACTCCCGACTTTATCTTAGCCTCCTAAGGCCCAAGGTCCTATCCATAGTACTTATTAACTTTATCATCCAGCTGCTTCGACAGTTGTGTAGTCATAGCGTACCAGACTTATAGAAATCCTACTGGTAGGTACGCTATGACTACAAAAGTACAATAACAGAAAAAAATATACTTGGGTCGTAATGAGTATAAAACAATAGTACTACTGGGAGGACTACGGGCCGTAGAGACTACATGCTGAATTTTTCGTTGGTCCCAAGGAGGATATGTGGCTTAACGCTAAAAAACAACATACAACGGGTAAATCCGTCACAGTTACCAAGTAAAATACAAAATGTGTGTACAATTATTTTGATTGGATTTGTAGCCGTAAGGTTGAAGTTGCGATTGCTGTCAGCTGTCATTTGGTAATATAAGTGGTAACTTTTATATTTGACGTGGCATAAAAAAGATAAATGAGGTAATGAAATATAATGTTAATGGATGATAATAATGATTTTACTAATATGTAGTTTGTGACAGTAATAACAATAACTGTAATGTTTGTCACAACTGAACCCACACTCGCGTTTGAGTAAACACGAGTGTTATTGGTTACACGGCATAGAAACTTATGTGTACATGATGTTTAAATAGTAACGTTCACGCGAATAACGTTTAAGTTATTTACCTAAACTCACACGGTAGTGTCGTGACGGGTCGCTTAATTGTTACGTAAATTTTAAAATATAATCGTTGAACCAAAACAAAAGGCCGTGTGTATTTTACAGATCAAACGATATCGCATTTTGTCGGATGGGTTCGTAATTAAATATGTTGCCTTCTCGGTTACCATTAAGTAGTGCCCGTCAAGAAGCTTATATATGAATATGACACAGGAGATTGCACGGCGAACAACGAATTGAAGCCAAGAAAAGTGACCTTGAATGACGTCGCTTATGTTTTTGCCCTTCTCTTTTCATCCTAAAGAAAGGGAGCTCAAATATGAGCTATCGTAACGTTGGCAATACGATAATATGTCAAAGGCAATATCTTTTTACCCAGTAGTACGGAGGGCCTGATAAAACAAGATAAATAAAAAGTTATCCGACATGATACGCTGTCTATTGATTGATCACTATATCTGTACAGTCGACTTCTTAGATATATATACATTTTTGGACCTTATCTTATCTCATTGAAATAAAGTGGAAAAAAGTATACTTAGCTAAAGTAGTACACAACAATGGTATGGTATGATTCCGATCGTACCTGGTGGATCCGGTGGTAGTTTGGGTGTCTGGTGCGGCGGCGCGCGGTAGGTGCCGCAGGGCGGCTTCTCCGCGCTGGTGGTGACCCTGGCCACGCCACCGTCACTCCTGCGCACATGCACAGTTATAGACGTACAGCACACAGTTATCGATTGCCCGTGATGTTACAGGGCATGGGGTGGGAGGTTAAAGCCGTAAAGACTCTAAATGCAGTGCAGTAGCAGAATATAAACAGTAGTTAATCTTCAAACAAAGGTATATCGCGCGGCATGCATGTGTGCATGCGACAGTACCTACGCGCCGCGGGCTCCCACTATCAAACTTAACAGGACGGACCGAGCCGGTTTCATTCCAGTTTTCAGTAACATTTTAAATAGTCTTGAAATAGGTTCGGACAGATGGTTTGTACAGGGGTATAAATATAATGAAGGGATTCCATCAGGCGAACACCCTTCCCCGTATCAAGCTTCTTCAAATATCTAAACACAGTAAGTATCAGCTGTTATCTGTGTTTATTACATTTTGAGTAGAAAATGACAATTGAGAATATCCTGTATAACTTTGTGCATCAAATCCGACTGCCACCCGACGCTTTTAAATGCCAATAGCAGCATAGGCGCGCTCCGCCAGACAACCCAAAGTTGCAAGGTTTCGTCAGTGTTCATAGAATCAAGTAATGGCGTTGGTCAAAATTCTTATAACAAAGTGTTAGTAATTGTCCCGGACTTAATACTCAATTAAAAGGTTTGACAGAACCCTTTTTACCTTAAAGTCTGCATATTATAGCACCTATAGTACCTGAGAGACCGAGTATCGCTTGGGTTAAAACCGCGTTATCCCAAAGTTGACAACAAGACAGATCGATTTTGTCCCGAAAATCCCCTATTCCGTAATTTTCATGAAAATTGTTAGAGCCCTTTTCGAAAACGACAAACAAACAAATATATAAGTAAATATTTCTCGTATAGGACAACTTTTAAAAAACCAAGCTCACGCAACTACTTCATTTTTCTTTTAAAAAAGTCACTCCGTATTTTATGGAGTGTGAAACCTGAAAATAGGAGCGAAGCCTCTCCCGCGAAGTGTTCGCTTGGAGCTATAAATTATTTGTGATAGCGGCGTCTGTAGCGCGGTTAACTTCACTATATTTCCACTAGGGAATATATTTCGCTTCTTAGTACCCTGTTATGTGAGAGTCGTAACCGAGAATGGATGGTTTTATGTGACATTCGACTATTAGTTCAGCTCAACGTATTTACATAACAAACAAGTTTTGGTAATTTAAAATTAACCCGCTCGCTTTGTTATCGGCTCTTTTGAACTCATACGAAAAGTTTTTATGAAATAATTGCTTAATGTTACCGCGCTTGCCCATTTGCGTACTATTTGCTTATCGCCGTGAAGTGGTCTTATTTACTTTACCGGGGTGTAATGTAAACCTTATTCATATTACCTATTATTGTTAACCGACAGCAATCTAAATATCCATGTGCAAGCAAACAATGTTGAATGTATCAACGTAACAAACCAACAAAAACTATACCGAGGTCTAATATGTTAATGATGCTTAAACTTTCCGTTTCTCAAAATCTATGAACACCAAGTATCAACCAATCAGTTATCAAACCAGTTCGAAACCAATCTTATATGGTAATATTACAGTCTCAAAATCCCCAGCGACGCCTATTTGTCATCATCTTTCAAAACAAAATCTCATATTTCACTAACCATATATTATCCGAAAATATGAGAAGACCGTTATTACTTTAATATTTTGTAGTCTGAAGGGCAGGCGATATTAAAACTCGTGTCATACGTCGTTAGCGGCGCGCGACGAGCGCCGCGGGTGAGGAGGGTCGAAGGTAGACCCGTTTAATTGTCGACAAAGAGGCCTTCTGTCAGCACCTTGTCACTCGCAGATCACCTGCCTAACGATCTTTATTTGAGTTCCTACCTATATTTTACACCAATCGTTAATGCAAAAGAGTGCATTCGGGAAGAGAGCGATTGCAACTGCGATTTCAATGTGTCAGCATAATCATTTCCGCGGGATAAAACGGGATTACTTGTGGAATTCATTTTGGAATTTAAACCCGATTCACAGATTATATAGAGTTTTCAATCCACAGAGATGAATCTCATAATTTGATTTTGCGTTGCATTATTGCTTTATTTAATTACGTAAAATTAAGTATCTACTTAATGGGTAATGCACAACGTAATAAATTAATGATTGTTGGTTACGCAACTTGTTTTATTGTTACTAGACTGTTTTTGGGTCCCACTGCAGGGCAATGGCCTCCCCTTTTTTTCGTATTTTGAAATAACAAAAATATATATTTTTATAAAATACTATTAGGTAATAAATATGTAAATAAGTATGAAATACTTGTAGGTACTACGAGTATATGAGAGTGTAGGCGTGTATATAAATTGAAGAATGAATTAGATGAATCGTACTCATACTTGTGATTGTAAAGGTGTGAGAGAGGTAGAATTTTTATTATGTTACCTCTATTCAGGTACTGTCCTGGAAGATCCAGTTTTAGGGACTCCTATATTAATACAGTACCCTCACAGTACAGTATTAGTACAGTATTCACGCATTTTTTTTTTTAATAATGGAAAAATAACGTATCACACTGAGTTATGTAAACAGACACAATTGTATACAAGCTTTCCTTGCAATACGATGGGAAACGTATTTTTTTTCGTTATTAGACAACAATAAAAATACAACATTCAAACAATGTAAGAACTTTTTACACCAAAGACCAAATATACTCACCTTTTTCTCCTAAGTAAGATAGCTAAAATGGTTAACGCAGCGAGCGACAACGCCGCGCAGAGTGCCAACAACAAGGCCAGCTCGCCGGCCGTCGCGGGGAACGGCGCGTCCACTTCCTCCACGTAGCCCCCCTCGGCGGCGCCCGTGGTAAATTCGTAAACTTCCTTCGTCCACCCCGCTTCGTTAGACGCGCGGGCTGCAACGCGATATCTTGAACCAGGCGACAAACCTGCAAATAAATGCCTTCTCAATGATTTTCCCTTTCACAGAATCCTTATCTTCACGTTCAGAACTTACCTCCTAATATAACTTCACCTCCAACCGGGACATCCCTAGCCCCGGCAACTCCTGAACCGGCCCATTCTAACCTCAAACCCACAGGGCCACATCCGCCATCACCCCAGACGCTGGTATCAAATCGCGCATGGGTGGAGTTGACTCGGATCCACCTTGAGTCGGGGGGCGCAACTGGGGGACCGCCAGTCGTCCGGACTGCTACCTCTGTACCGGGAGGCCCCCCAGCTGACCCATAAGCTCGATATGCCGAGCCACAGCGAAGACTTGATAAAGTCAACGGACCAGGGCTGGCAGCTTGCAATCTCCATTCCCCCTACAAAAAAAATGTTTTGAAATATTTGCATGAATATGTAGTTAGGCGGACGGTAAATCAGAAACATCTGGAAAGACAAGTATAATAAAGGAAATATGAATCGCATTTTTTTTTGTATTGGAGAAAGCAAAATAGAAAGAGAGACAGTAAAGTTTTTTTACCTCCGGAGCAGCCAGCCTCCAATGTAAACTATAATGTTTGGAAAGTGCATGGCCAGGTGCTCTAGGTGCAGGGCGTATTTCAAGTTCAAGTTCTCTCGACCGGGCTTCTAGTAAGGCCACGGCTGGCGGTGATGGCGGCCGCAGCACAATCACTCGCCAAGTGGCTGAGTCAGAGCCGTGTGGGTTCTCAGCAACGCACGTGTAGTTGTCAGCGTGTGATAACTCCAAGCCTAATAAAAAAGTAAGTATCAGGTTTTATGGAAACAAAATTGTATGTATTTTAGTGTTTCCAAAAAAATAGGTACCTCTTATTAATAAAGCGTCTCCATCAAGATGGAATGGGGACCGGGGATGCAGAGGACTGCCCCCTCGTAGCCACCTCTTGGCCGGGGGCGGCGTGCCTCCGACCACACACTTGAGTGACAGGGAATTGCCGGCTGCTCCTACTGCCACATCGCCGAAAGAGGATATGCGTGCAGGAGCTGTATAAATTAAAATATTTTGTAGATGAACAAAAATGGAATGACAATGAAAACGGGAGCCTGCTGGTTGATCGAAATATCAAGGGAACATCTCACACAGGTACTAGTCAACGATAATCATACTTGTCTAGAAAATACATACTTAAATATATAGAAAACATTCAAGACTGAGGAAAAATACTTGCGCTTATCACACAAATAAAAATCGGTTAGGCTAGACAACAAAAAAAAAATGTATTTTAAAATTGCTTTTTGGGCCAAAACATTTCACCCAAATGTCAAAAACCCCAATTTTACGTTTGATATTGAGTGTGGAGTGGAGTTTTCTAAGAAATGGTTTTAGATAAATCAATTGCTAATTAGTGCCTTACCCAAAGCACTAGTCTGGCAGGCAACAGCCGGCGACGGCGGGCCCTCCCCGGCGCTGGTGGCAGCCCGCACCCAGGCCTCGTAGGTTCTCCCAGCGCGCAAGCCGCGGAGAGTCCTCATGCACTCCGAATAGACACCCTCGCTTTCGAAACAAGCGTTCACGCGCGTTGCATTTGGCTCTTGAGATCTAAAAAGTCAGGTAATTGTAGAAATGTAGATTCGAAGGGAATCAACGAAGCTAAAAGGTAATTAGGTACTGCGATATGTCAAAAAAAACAAGCTTAACTATAATTAACTACTGCATATTCGTCCTTATTTCATTATTTAAATACATAATTTAATTGATGCTTGGCTTCTTTGAAACCTAAAATACAATAGCCGACATAATTATGTATAATTACCATCACTACTAATTTCATAAAAAATTCAAGATTAGAACAATCACAATAATGCGAATGCTGCTTGCCGGTAGGTTTAAGGATAAGATGGTAGAGTATCGCTACTACCTCTACCACGACTAAATTGGATAGAATACTTTTTGCTCCGGGAAATTTGATAATTCCCTAGGTCAGAACGCGAAGACTAGTTACAGTGCCTGGACAAAAATAAATAAATCCTGATAACTGTCATCACAGTATTACCTTTATATCGGTCGAACGACAGTCGGGACACTATAGATATGATATAAAAGAAGGGGTCCTCCGGTAACCTTCGGGGAGGGAAGATGGCCGATTGAAAGATGTCCGGCGTTTGCTTTTGATTTATTCAACTAGTATTCTTCTAGTTTTTGTTACTCTTCTACTCACTCGACATTGGCGAAATCACTGAGTATATTGCGGTGAACCGCCATGAATAAAAACAAAGAAGAAGACATAAAAGAAGCATATTCTCACAGTCACTTTTATTTAAACTCTTACCCAGACAAGTCTTTTACGTATAGTATGTAGTGTGTGAGTCTTCCGTTGGGTTCTGGCGGGGGCAGCCACGACGCGCGCAGCGAGCGCTCCGTCAGAGCTATCAGTTTCATGCCGCCGGGCGCACTTGGCACTGCAAACAATACTCTGATGCAAACTCGCTTGAATACCTACAAATCTTTCTCGAAAACAATAATTGAAAACATATTTTATGTACAAAAAAGTGCTCAGAAGATCGAATCCAAATTAAACATGATGATTGTGGTTCAGTCGACTATAAAGAGATGGGCCTTATTAAAATGCAATATGGTGAAAAATCATATAATCATAAACATTTATTCGTAAAGCTAATTTACATGTCAACAAAAATGTGGAACAAGGATGTCAATAAAATAGCAAAATAAATTAGGCTACATATTAAAGGTAGCAAATAAAGTGGGATCCTCTCATTTAAATGTAAATAATTCTGTATTTATTTCAGGACCACGGTGTAGAACCCTGTAGGTTAGGTTAGGTTAGTGTTGAAAAAATCCTGAATTATTTGTAGTTACAGAAAAAAAAGCGGGTTGGCAAATGAATAGGTTGCGAAACGATGCATTTGTCAAAGATTTGTCGGCAAAAAGGCAGAGAACCAAATAATATGTGGGGTAGGCAGAGCCGCAGAAATATCAACAACTTCTAAAAGACTTGTTTATAATTCTGTAACCACATTTTACACAATCAGGCTAAGAAGTTTACTAGTGTATTAGTGACAGGTTGCAAGCCTATCGCTTAATATCTACGGGAAGACACGGAGTGGCACTATTGTTCTAATCCGGCAACCACACCGGGAAAGTATAAAGTACGACTATATACATTACTAATGTCATTTCACGTAACTTCACTACTATTTCAACGTAATGAACTCATTCTAGCTGTAGAACGACTAGGTAATTCAATAAGCCATCGCTTGAGGCGACTCTTAAAACTGGATAGGTACATCTCTTTGCAGTCGACTGTACCACTTACTGCGATTGTAGTTAGTTGTACATCTGAATTGTATATGTTGGTTGAAAAATACAATGCACATGTGGTCAGTTACTGTAGCTAAACTTGCTTAAAAGTATCTTTATGAATTAATTAATACCAGAGAATAAGAAATATATGGTAGGTACAGACGGGTATAGACTGCCCCTTGCAAGACTAAAATAAACATTACCATCTTCGTCCGTTCGACACACTTGGGGAGCTGATAGCGGCCCGTCCCCGGCCGCGTTGTGCGCTCGGACCCTTATCTCATATTCGGCGTACGGCGTCAGTCGGGATATAGTCGCATCTTCACCCTGAATTTATCAGTTCCTTTTAGTTCACTTTTTAGGATAGTTAGTAGCCAAAATGGATGTATCAGCCGCTACTTAGTTTGGTAGTAAAATACCAACAAAAAATATTCTAGGGGGCCACTCATACATATTGTAACAGAAACTGAAAAAAAGTTTTTTTCAGATAACATCTACTTGTGACACATATTTCAACAATTCTTTGAAAAACACTAAGGTTTCCAAGTACTTTTTGATTAAGTGGTATTTTTGGCAATAATCGCTCCGAAAGTTTGCATAAATTGTGTGTTTTATCTTTTAAACGTAGGTATGTCCGAAAAATATGAAATAAAATTACCAAGGTATAAATACTTAATTATAAATAATTTAAAAAGTTATTTTCTACAAGTACATACATGATCGGATATACCGTTTTTGAGTACATACATACATACATAACGTCACGCCTTTATTCCCAGAGTGGGGTAGGCAGAGCAACAGAATACCAACAACTCTAAACTTTTGAGTAATTTCCAAAAAACTGCGCTTCGCCACAAAAGGATGTAAGTGGCACGAAGAGAAGCTATTTTGCTGGTGGACGTTTTTGTGTGAGTGACAGCTTGGGAACCCTACACAGCATGGTCCAACATGCTCTTGCCTGGTTTTTTTATCAATAGAATGGCAATAATACATATAGCCTGGGTGTCTATTTATTGTAGTCATGCTCTTATGTCTTAGTATAAGTAACCTAAATAATACATCTCTCACTTTCTGCCAATATAAGTACGAACGTTTTAGGCACATTTTTATCCTCAGCAATAAACGCGGCCATAATAGGCCCCTAGGATATAACTCTTAAACTCTCACCTGAGCGCGAAGATTCGCGTCTTGAGGGGGCAGTAAAGGGTCTGCATCGTACCGCGTGTATTGTAAAGTGTAGTGGGTAATGACGCCGCCCCTCGAGTCCGCGCCGGGCGGCCGCCAAGCTGCCCTCAGCGAAGTCGCTCCACTCGATTTACAACTCAAACCTTCCGGCCCGCCAGTTGGAGCTACATTTTTAAACAAAAACTAACATGAAAGTGCACTTTTTCCGAGTAGCGAGTTCCGAGTATTCCTTTTGAGCTTCAAAATTGCTAACAAAGTCAGCTTTCACAAGTGCCATCAATTTGTTCTGAATCGTTTGACCTATATAGGGGCCACGGTCCAATTAAGCCATTTTGCATTTTGATGTGAAAATTTACGATCGCCGCTTCCCGTCGATAACTGCGCAATGCGGATTTATTCACTGTGCAATGACAAAAGTCGAAAACAATACTTCAAAAGCAACTTCGTACTGAATGGCCGTAATTTTGCTCAAATTAATGGACAGTTTGCGCATAATAACAACTGCTTAAACCCTAATCCCATATATTATATCATTAATCCAACATGCGTAGTGAGGGGTCATACTGGAAATCAGCGCCGAGGCATGCCTCGGTAGGTATATTTTAAGGACTTAGGACCCTTCATAGTGCTGTTCATCGTGCTGATGCAGTAGTATTGATATTAACCTTTTTTTCTGTCACATCCATTACTAATCTACTTACCTGCTACATTTAACATAGAACAAATCTACTAACGTGATTCAAGAGTGTGTCGATAATGCGGAGGGGAGACTGGGCCATTCCCGGCGGCGTTGTAGGCCCTCACGGTAACTCCGTATCGGGTGGCAGGCTTCAGCCCTCTCAGAGTGGTGCTGGTGGCGTCGGCGCTCGCGCCGCTCTCCGACCCCGGGCTGTCGTGCAGGGAGCCCTGGCCTTCCTCGGACACCCACCACCGGATAGTGAAGCCCAGCAGCGTGCCATGCCACGTTTCTCTTGATGGCGGCTAAAATATTGCAAAATAGTATTTTTTGCTACAAGTACATTTTTTTTTTAAAACATTTATCAATTTATCCTCTTGCATTTAATGTTTATAGGTAAAACATTTATCAATTTATCCTTTAATACATTTTGTATTAGTTAATTTAATTTCTTTTTTTTATGTCATTTATGAATAACATCGTTTTGTTCTAAATAAATCTTGATAATTGTCATAATTTTAATTTAAACAAATATCACAAATGCTTCTTTACGTAAAAAACTATTAAATATGCAATATTTAGATATAAGCATCAAATATTTATTCGAGTGCGTAAAGTTAAATTTGCGCTACCGAGATTTAAGCCCAGGACCGCTAGTTTCGTAAACTGGGCCTCTATACTGCGTTAAAACGATACTGCGTTTGACGTGTTTCAGAATCGTTTTTGACTCGGCCATCATTAATTATACAAGTACATAAGAGTTATCAAAACGTTGTTGACAATACGGAAACACATCAAAGGCGATATCGTTTTTACCGTGTAGAATACCAGCCCAGAGTCACTGCCAACTACGCTAAAAATATTTTGACAAAATGAATTGTTTTTGTGACATAAATAAAAATAATAAACAATTTCACTTTACCTGCCAAGTGACGTGTAGTTCGCGCGCCCTGAGCGAGCGCACCGTGATTTCCCGCGGCGCGCCGCCCGGAGCTGGCCAATTAAAAAAAGCCTTTTCAAAAAAAAACACCTACGTACTGCACTGGGCCAGTTTTAGTCACGATGATTTTGGAATTTATAATAACGAACACAAAAAGATTCGCCAAAGTTCATCCAATCAAGCCAATCCGGGCAGTTGTTCCACTTATAAGAGACGGGCGATGGACGATCTCTCAAGGAGACGGGAGTTAATATAACGTCCATGCAAAATGATGAGATAGTTGATCGCAGACTGTCGCACTTCCTAGATCGATGTGGAATGATCCAGCCATATTACATTTGGGTACTACGAGTATACTGGGAAGATAGTAGCAATAAAGCACTATCGAAGTTTTTGTTTTTTATCACAAACTTTATGACCAGCTGTAACTTTTAACACTGATAAAGACGAGTCAAATGAACCCAAGATCTACTTTAAGTAATTGAGAAGTTCCTATAGGCACCTTCAATCTCCACCATCGTATCAGCTCGATGGATGGTATATTATCGTATTGTCATCTGGATTTCAGAAGATATGCCATTTAAATGTACTCGTACTTCCAATAGTCAGTCTTCTAATAGTGTCATGGCACTCATGGCGTACCACTTAATTGGGAGCCAGCGTAAACATCGGGTTTAACTGGAAGAGATCCTTTGAAGGGATAAGTTCGCCTTTGTACATTCCTGTTATATCTTTGTCTATTTTATGTTTTTCTTTTTTATCTTCTTTATTTGTAATCTTTTTTTGTTTGTACAATGCAAGTGTTTACATATTTACATACATACATACATAAAGCTTGACTATCGACTAGTTACCATTGCACTCTGCCCGCAACTCATGCTTACCACGGTTCCTAATTTATTTAATTTAAAGCGTGTATGATCTAGACCCCGGATTTTTGTCGCAATAACGTCACAGTAGGGTAGTTTAGGTAGTAAATGGAACGGTGTTAATTAATACAAAAAACTAACGGTTTCTAACCGAATAAATTTTAATAAATATGCATTCACAGCAAAAAGTATCTAGTAAATAGATCAACATTATCTTTCAGTATATTATTGCAAACCATACATTTGTACATTAAACTGGGTTTGGTTTTTTCGGCCGCCCACTTTTTGTTTGTCAAAAGCCAGTTTAATGTACAAATGTATGGTTTATCAATTCGCTAGGTAATTTTTCTCGTTATTCGGTTAAAAATCCGTAGTTTTTCGTATTAATTAACACCGTTCCATTCAGTAAACGGAACAGTGGAACATAGTGAAATATATATTTCACTATTAGAATTACCTTTATCAATTTATCAGCTTTAACCTATACAACCTCAGATATAAAATGTTTGCTTTATTTGCAACTAACTGCACGTCACAGAGATTGTATCAATGTCTAAAATGTTCTTGCTACCCTGCCAGACTCGAATCAAACTATTGCAAGAGAAGCCAAAAATATATGGAAGAAAACATAGAAAGATAATTAAAATTTATAAAAGTATTTGCGTGTGCTTCGGATGGTATATCAAAATTTGAATTTCAAACACGAGTTTTCAGAATCAATTTTGACTGTGGATAGCATACAAAGCGAACTATCAAAATTAATTCTGCACTTAAAAGAGGATGAAAAATACATGAAAATCTGAGATTTGAATTGAAACTGACAGATTTGCCACGTTGCGTAACATTAACAATCTTAATGGAGGTCAGAAAATACAAATAAATCCAAGCAACCGTTACAAACCCTGCTTTGTAACAGTAAGCTTTTCAAATATGCATCAATAACAACGTCGATACGTAGGTAAGTTAAAACAATTGACAATTGACTTATAGGTGACTTATATCGTGAATGCCTGATTATACAATTTTAATTCCGTTGAACACAGGTTGCCATATTAACCCTTTGAACGCCAATGACAACTAAAGTAGTCATGAGCTGTCGTGCCTACAATGCCACCGACACTTATAGTTGTCACAGATACAGTATAAAAGAGACGTTATTTCGTGTGGATTAAGTTAAAATTTGCATAACTTTAATACATGTTTGGTGTGTGAGTAATGTATTTGTATTTTACGTAAGGCGGTGAGAAGGTTAATCAACACCGTTCCATTTCCTCCCAAAACTACCCTGTTTTTGACATCATTGCGACAAAAATCCGGGGTCTAAATTCACTCATTAAAACTACAGTACAGTCAGTACTGAACGTTGTTTGAAGATCAAAGATCAAAAATACGCGTTTAAATTGACCTTTAAAATTAATCATTTTGAGGTGCTGAGCAGCAGGAAGTATCCTAAATAAACCAGGTATAGTTCTTTCACCCCGCTGCTAAGAGAATCTCGCCGTAAGTGGGACACTTGCCTTTTGCCTGCTACATTATACATTTCAAGTGTACAGGCGCTGTCAAATATATCGAAGCAGAGGGGCTCAAAATAACGCTATTTTACATTGAAGGGTATTCAGATATTTCTGAGCAGCTTCTCCGCCCTGATAAATATATTACATGGCGTCTGTACATTAAATGACGTTAAAAAACGTTACATACACATAGGACATAAAAAAGAGGGCGAGACTTAAAGGAAGGAGACTTTTTTTACTAAGAAAAAACAATCCATAACTTCAAAGAAGCTAAGTTTAGCTATTTTGCATCTCAAAGATTATAATTTATAGGTAGGTATTTAAGTTAGTATTATCGGTAAGTTATATAGCCCTAACGTTTAAGCTCCACGTGGACGTGCCCTCGTCACTACTAACCTTCCTCCCTCGTGGTGAAGTGCAGCGGGGAGGTGTGCGCCGATGCACCGACGTCGTTGTAAGCAGCCAGCCGAAGCGCGTAGCGCGTGTCCGGCGCCAGCGCAGGCACTGACGCGCCGGCGCGGCCAGGCCCTTCCGACCTAGTCCAATCATCACTCGTAACTTCAGTGTTATATACTCTTTTGTACAGTTTAGGACCTTCTCACTTTGAACGGAGCCACACGAAACAAAGGGTACCTACAGTCATAATGTAAATCCTAATTGGTTTTTGTCCAAATGCATAAGTAGTGCGATTTATCGTTCATTCTAAACAATTTTTTGCCTAAATTACAAGACTTTATAGTGTTACAACCCTACTTTTTATCATTGGTAAATGCTACGCATCCCACCTCTAGTCGGCGGCTAGGGTGGGTATGATGAACTCCTAACTAGAAGGTTCAGATAATCGTCTAAAACCCAACGAGCTGCCGTCTCCGTCAAAAGCTGAGCCACACCGCATTGTTTTGTATTTCTTGAATAATGCAGTTTTTACGTAATAGGTACCTATATTAAAAACATTTTTACTTTTGAAATTATTCGGAAGGAATAAAATATTTGATTACATACCCACCTAAGTAACCATCCATCCAGCTCAGGTTTAAACAACATTGGTGAATATCAATAATTAGCTTATTACGATTTCAATAAACAATGTAACAATTTCTTACTAATTATTATAACCTATCTAATCTTACAAGTCGCCATGAACTTACGCCACATGAAGTAAATCCGAATTAGCCAGGGTCAGATTGTGGACTTCGGGCGAGTCCCAGTTGTCTTGTAACGCGGCCAGTGAAGCGTCCAGTAGGGCAGTGACATCGCGCTTCAGCGCCCTGTACTGGAGCGAGTAGTGCGACACCAGGGCTCCCCGCGCTACTCGCCACGTTACTCGAGCTCTTCGGGACCACACTTCGGATATTCGGACCTCTTCGGGAATATTTGGTCGTTCTGTGAAAACAGACCATAGCTTATTTTAGCTTATAACTTGGCATTGATCTAATCCACAGAAATTATATTTACCAACATTGGATTCAAAAATATCTCACGAGTCCCTTTTTCTAGACGCTTAGAGCGTGTCGGATATTTTTATACTTTATGTTAAAAAAAGGGGTGCGAGGAGAGGGGAGTGCTGTTAAGTAAGTTAATAAATGAAAATTCAAATTTAAAATATCAGTAGGAGAGGGGCTTGTTGTCTGATAAGCTGTACATGAAATTTTAAATTTCGAATATCAATACAGTGTATCGCATACCTACAGCTTGACAACCCATGTCATCATTTCTAGTGTGACTTTGTGTCCACACGAGAAGGTGAAAGAGATAATTTGCAACAAAAAAATAACATTTTAACTCGTTTTAGTGTCGTAATATATTATATTAACGATACAAAATCATATGTTACAAATTTGTGCACTGATAAAAAAAACCCTGTAGTAGTTAGGTAAGTATTTCTCAAAATTGGTGTATGTTCCTCAAATATTATTAAGTTGATATTTAACTTACCATTTCGTCGCGATAGAGAATGAATTTAACTCTTATTTTCAGTTTCGTGACAGTCAATGATCAATCTGTATTCTTGGAAAAACTGATATGCTTAGGTACTTATATGTAAAAGATATAAAGCAACCATCTATGACTCAAGTACAAAAAAAATGCGACTCTCACACTAAGATTGCCTCAAGTGGGATTTGAAACTTAGCATAGGAAGCAGGTTGCACTTCTGCTGGATCAAAGTGCCATCTTATTTTAAACAAAAGAGTTTCTGGTACATCTATTTACCTTTTACGTACAAGCGATACACCAATTCGTCGTTCCCGTAGAGATTTCTGGCGTGACACCGATACTCCCCGGCATGCTCGGGGCCCGCGTGTGTTATTGTTATTTCTGACATTATAACCCCATTCCCAGTGTCTCTAGTTTCAACGCCGCCGGCGCCGCTACGATACAAAAGATACATTAACACCCATATGACCCGAACTTAATAAATTAAGTCAATTAAACTAATTTATGAAAAAAAAATCCACCTTTGACATTGTTTTAAACATTAATTAAAGATTCTGAACTTACTGCAACGTTAAGGGTCTGGAGTCATGGGTCCACTGCACATGTATATCCGGTTCTCCATTGACGGCACAAAGCAACCTCGCAGTTGATCCCCTGACCACCCAACGAGTTTCCCCTCCACTTCCCCCTCTACTCAGCCTGGGCGGTTCTGTACAGTGGTTTAAACGACAATACAACTGAAAACTGGTGATTTTAATCTTCTATTTCCACATTTAAATGTAATGTAAGAGAGTTAAGGGCAAATAAAACTTATCATAATTTATCAATGTGGAGTCGTCAGTAGAAAAAGTCATTAAATGTTTGCTTTTGAATTAATGACCAGGACCGGAAAATGAAATTTACAAACCTCTCACATCTAGGTAGAAAGTGTGATGTATGACAGCGTGTTGGGCCCTCGCGGCGCACCGGTACCAGCCCTCTTGATCAGGAGAGGCGGCTTTGAGCCACACTGTGCCGTCAGAGAGGATAGAACCCACATCACCGTTGCTTGGTTCCTGCGCGAACGGCACGTAACGCCAGTTCTCTCCATCTAAGTTAAACATTTACGAAACCCGGTCTAAATAAACCTCAAAGCTGAGCAACAATATCAATGTTATCATTACGGCTATAAGTACATGAAGACGTTACCCGAGGAATACTCCCATGAAATTAAAGGGGTCGGTTGTCCTTTTGCTGAGCAAGGGAGTAACAAGGAAGCGCCAGCGGACACAGAGGTGTTTTGAGCTCGCCATACCCACGTCGGTAGTTCTGCAGCAAACAACTAATCATTATGGTACGATATTTGTCAAAAACCCGATTTATTCTGTCTTATTTTAAAACCAAAAAGTAGCAAGCGCCTTTATATACCTTTTACGTTCAAAGATGCGGTGTGGCTTACACTACCAAAGTCATTTGAAGCTTTACACGTATAGTCTCCGCTGTGTGCAGAAGTTAAGTCTTGTATGATCAATATCGTAAAGAAGTCCATATTTTTCTGTTCAACCTGCAATAAATAATAGTAGGTTAAAAGTAAGATTCTAAAACACATAAGATACTGTTCAGTACTCTTACATATATTATGATGATGCATCCCGTACCTTGCGTTATTTTAAATATAGTCGTTCTTTTTGTAAACCTAAACAATAATCATATGAAAATGCGAAACTTTAGAAAACTACCATACCTTTAATACGGAAGGAATAGGCAAATTATCTTTATGCCACGTGAATTGAATTGGCTTGTCACCAGAAACCAAACTACAAGTAGCTTGAGTACTTCCGCCCACTTCAAGCTCCTCGGGAAATAGAAACGGCACCATTTTTGGAGTTTCTGTAGGAAGACAAAAATAATCAATAGATAAGTTAACAACAGTAGGATTTATACCAACCAGCGGATCAGCTTTTTATATGATGGTCGTGTTTATTGATGTGGATACACGTAGACAAAACATGTCACTTTTTGAACTGTACGTAAGTGCGAGTGTGACGAATGGTTTATCCACCACGATAAAGGCGATCATAATACGGGCCCAGATTATATGCAATAACTCACTGTGAACTTCAATTCGAACTGTTCTTCTTGCGAGTTCCCCACTCTCAGCCCGTACCTCACACGTATAACTTCCTGTCGTAGCAGTTCGTACGGAAAATAATTTAAGCATTCCTGTTTCATCATTAGACTCAGCAGGTACCTCCACTAAGGAACCATCTTCACTGCGCCAGATGACTTCTCTAAAAATTAACAATGTTTATTTTAGAACATGATATGAGAATTTACGGTGACTTTTTTTTATTTTGTAAATACTTACTTTATCGGGTAACCAGAATATGGACAATATAAAACCACATCAGTCTCAGCTTTTACATGTATGGGTGGTAAATATCTTATGTTAGGGGGACCTGAAAGCCAAAAAACTTATAAGATCGCTCGCTGGTTGAAAATAAACTAATATTATTTACAATACACTATATTTATACCAAACACGTTTAATCTTGCATGATGTGCCTGTGATCCACGTGAATTAGTTACATTGCATCCATATCTTCCTCCTTCATCAGCTGTTCTAATATTAACATTGAGCGTGGACACGATCGTTCCTTCTTCACCACCGGGCATATTTTCTGCCCGTGTGTTAACGCTATATCTAAGACAAAGAGATATTACAATTGTGACAAAGACTTATGAATATAATTGTTTTATTATTGTGCGTCATTTTAGCTCTTACTTATCTGGAGCTGCTGGCAATGGTCGGTCATCCAAACTCCAGAGTATTCGAGGGGGCGGAACACCAGTAGCGGCACATCTCAATGCTATGCTTTGACCTATCCTGGTGACTGCTTCACTAAATGTTGACACTAATCTTGGCGGGCTATCTGAAATACAAGGAAATAATTTGACGAATCTTAGATTAAAGTGAACTAACGAAACATTTTAGAGTTTCTGATGTTACCATTAATTATAAGTACAGCTCCAGCAACAGCGGAATCGGAATGGTCATGTGCAGTACATTGATAAAGTCCTGCATGAAGGGTACGGACGGGGCCAAGGGATAACCGTGATTGAGGAGCGTGAAGAGGCCTTCCTTCGTGTTGCCAGCTTAAAATGAGTCCATTCCCTCGACCACCGGTCACAGTGCAGTTGAAGTGTCCGCTGCCACCCGTGCCCACCCACTTTAAACAATTTTAAACTTCATTATTTTTATATATCAAAAACTAGTGTCGAAAATAAGTATCGATCTATTTATATTGATTATCATTATTGAATGAGATCTTGACCCGGTGGCTATCTTGGAAACTAGTGTCAAAAACTACTTAGTATCTGTCTTACGTCACCAAAAACTATCTATTTTCGCTATACGTGACGGTTTTTGAAAGGGATAGTTTTGCAGCGCATTCGAGGCGAATTCAAATCAGATTAATTTACACGCGTGTGACTGAAATTACTTTAGTGCTATTTCTATGATGTCGAATAGTTCGGACAGTCATAGTAATTCAAAATTCTTCCACTGAATATCTTCTTATCTTGGATCCACCAGAAAGCGGTGCGAAGAGGCCCTCTGTAATGTACAAATCATCTTACCAATGGATTAGGTGAAACCTCAACAGATAGAGGCTCGATTACAACCAGTCGTATCATGACCCTGGGCGAGGAGTCCCCACCGGGAAAGCAGGCATATCGCACTGCATGGTGCGCCCGCGCATTTGGCAGCACCAGCGCGCCACCGCGCACCATCCCCTCCCCCGCGACCGCAGACCATGACCCCCCCGCGTCCTGCCGCTGCCAACTGACGAATTAATTTTGATGTACTAAGGCAAATCATCTATTAGTAATTGTGGAATAGCTTTCTTAAGGCCGTGTTAATAAGGTGATTTCGAATAAAACGCCCGTCTTACAAGTAAGAAGCGTCCGACATGACAATTTTCTATTGTTTGACGTTCTCATTGACGTGTTTTGAGACAGACATCTCACGCAAGTCAAGATCAATTTATTGATACGGCTTTTATATTATTTTGCTGATCTGATCAAGCTTTTCTCTCATAAAGCGCTATTGATAAAGCACTGACCGAAAATGATAATGAACTACTCCTTAGATAAAATTTGCCAGCTTAGGTATATTCAAACCCCTTTGGCCGCGTATGTAACCGGAGGTAACCAGTTGTGATTTATTCCAAAACTCTTATTTCAAATCAAATAGACGGTGTCGTCGAACTCCGCTTAAGCGGAGCTCCTATTTCTGGGTGGTTTGGCCCCCCGGTTACGAACCTTCGGTTACGTACGCTGCCGAAGATATTCAAACGGATTTTCCACTGGTTTTTAACCTTGTCGTTGGATCCAATGGATCCAAGTGGAGGGACTTGGATCCATTGCATGGCTCCATTGATGGAACCTAGTACACTTTTTCCTCCACCTGAGTCCATCGTACCAGTCAGTTCCAAATAATGGATTCTAAGACACTTTAAGGTGCACTTGGATCCTCCACTTACTTAAATACTAATTATGGTTGTAAAAGTAGGTAGGTTAGGTTCGTTAGGTATCTTCAGATGCCCGAAGGGCAAAACCACCTAGAAGTAGGAAAAAAATAGTAGGACCACGAGGTAACGGCCATTTAAATTATACTTCGTTTGATTAATTCGGAGGATCCAAGTGCACCTGAAAGTGTCTTAGAATCCATTATTTGGAACTGACTGGTACGATGGATTCAGGTGGAGGAAAAAGTGTACTAGGATCCATCAATGGAGCTATGCAATGGATCCAAGTGGACGGAGGGAACCTTGTAGTTATGTTAGGTTATCAATATACGAGTAGTACATTGCCAATCATGGGTACGGTTTGAACTGCTTGGTAAATGATATACCTAAAGGCAATATAGTATTTTTTAATTGTACTGTACCTTAAACATATTTTTATTTTAAAACATAACAAAAATAGATAACTTAAAGAACCGAGTCGTTGATAGGTACTTGTTTATTGCAAGTGATAACTGATAAACGCTCATGCAAGTATCATACCTTATAGTATGCGCGTGCAAATGCCTGATGATGCAGGGTAAAACGGCCGTCTCGCCCGCCCCTGTCTCTAAGGTGTTGAGCTCGATGTTTTCTAGCCAGCTGCTGTCTACAAAAGTCAACAAACAAAATATAGAAGTAGGGCTACGAGTAGAAGAGTTGCATTCTGCCAAAATTAACATATTAGCTGACGTCAAAATATCGGAATATCTGCTTTACCCTTATTATTGCATAGTGACCAGCTGCTGGGGTGTGGCCAGTTTTAAACAATTTATGCTACTCACACTTTTTTATATATATCTTTTATTTTTTGCACACGTTAACTGTTCACAGAATGCAACTTGTCCACTAAATAGGCAATACATTTTTCAATACATAACGATTGCCAAAATTTGCACACCGATTATAATTAAGTCCGTTTTAATAAAAAAAGAACTACATACCATCGGTGGTCAATTTCAGCGTAGGGCTCGGTGTACCGAGGGCGACGCACGAGTAGTCCGCCTGAATGTCAGCTTGCGTCAAGTCCAAGCCCAGAAGGATGCCCGCGCCTGATATCCATCGGGAATCTGTAATAAATATGAAACGTAAAATTTTGTAACTTTGTTTTGCTATGAATGGGGTTCAGTAGTGAGAAAATACATCATCGTTATGGCCATTTCGCATTTGTAGATGATCTTCGTGGAGTAGTTGATTCTACAGTTCATACTTCCTGCTAAACCGCTGAAACTGTACGATATTTCTCTTTAAACAAGCCTAGGCAAAAATAGCAGAAGATACAGTAAAGGGATCATATTACAGTATTTTTATGTTAAAGCTCCGACTGCTTTTCGTAGTAATGTCCATAAATAAGCTGTATTTTGTTGGAATCTTACTATATTTTTCATCGTAAAGATTATTTAAAACATTGTTTAGTAATTATGAAAAAGCGAGATCACCAGTCACACATATTTTTTTATTTACGTAACTGGTAAAGTTCGACAAAGAAGGCAGGTTTTGCATAGTGTACGAAATGTTAGACGCCAAAAACTAACAGGGAGCTAAATGGCCTTAACAACAAATCACGGTTTAGGCTGTGGCAAGTAGTAAAACAGCGATGAAATGATACCAAAGAAAATGTATTCTCAAAATGGCTCTGCTTTTATAGTTTGAAAACTGTTTTCTTGAGCCGGCAAGCTACGATCTGCCACTTAAAAGTCTTAAAACTAATTAATCTTGGAACTGTCGTCTCGGAACTTTTAGTGTCAGAAATTAGTTAGTTTTAAGTCGGTTTTGGGTCATACACACAAACAAGGTTTTTTTTATATTACCTACTGGAAATGATTTTTCTTTATATTCTTCATCCCGGAGACAAAGAAAGTTATAATTTTAATGGTTGATCTAAGTACGTAGGTGCATAAGGTGTGAAAAGTCTAAATAACGGGATTTAAAGGCTTAATACTTTTTAATTTGTACCAATAAAAGGTAGAAAAGTGCAATATTCAAAAGTGGTTTACCACAAAAAACCTACAAAAACAATATTTGAAGTTGGTAAACATTAATGCAGGATGAATCCTTTTTACTACTTACTACCATTTTTGCTAAGTGAAAGAAAAGATCGACACCAGTCTCAGTACTTGTATATGCTTTCACACACTTAAAAATGTGAAAACGCATCACGAAGTATTACAGTTGATGATCGCTTCACGGGCATGTTTGATTGATTTTGGAAAGCAGCCCATGGCTACGCTACAGCACGTGGCCAAGTGTGAGTTGGATCTGTGCACTGAGTGCCCCCTGTGTCTATAGTACCATTGATTTGTACCATCAATGGTACAAGTGAAGATACCTAACGAACCTAACCTACCTACTTTTGCGGTAATTTCTGAGCTTTGCGGTGATCCTTATTCATAACCAGTTATGAAACCTTGGTTATGAACGTGGCTGAACGGTATATTTTTTGTATGTTTTCGATGCAATGGTACTAGCGACACGTGCTAGTATCGGTAGTACCATTGATGGTACTAAGGACACATAGTAGTATCACTTGTACCATTGATGGTACAAATCAATGGTACTATAGACACAGGGCTACCGAGTGTTGTAACTTTCAGAATTGACATCGCGTTCATATGAATTGACTAATAATGAAACAGATAATGTTTCCTTTACAACGATTTCAAATATTGTTCGAATTAAGCAGCCTAAAAGACTTTCTCGGTTTACTGTAATTATTACTTAATAATTTAATCTTACCAAATGCTAAGATCAAATGAACTACTGTGAGTGAAGTAGCTCCCACAATCTAGCCAATGATTACCAAAAAAAAAAACTAAGACTTTGACCCCAGCTACCCAGGGGTCAGAGGCAGCCTGTCCTGCAGCCACAAAACGTCAACTAGACATAGCTGTGAGGACACCTCGCACCGAAGCACTACCGAGTCGCCCGCCCGCGCTGGCGTCAGCTGCCGAGCCGTGTGGGGCAGCCCGCTTCCACTGGACAAACTTGTACAATCACTCACCCGGTCGCAGGAACTCAGGGGTCAGGGATAGCCCATCCTGCAGCCACGTAACGTTAACCAGCCCCAGTTGGGGGCCACCTTGCACCTCGCACCACCGAGTGGCCTGTATGCGCCGGCGTCAGCTGTCGAGCCATATAGGACAGCCCAGCATCTACCACTGGAAAAACTTGTACATTCACTCACCCGGTCCCAGGAACCCAGGGGTCAGGGGCAGCCCGTCCTGCAGCCACGTGACGTTCACAAGCCCCAGTTGGGGGGACACCTCGCACCGAATCACTACCGATCCGCCCGCCCGCGCTGGCGTCAGCTGTCGAGCCGTGTGAGACAGCACGGCATCTTCCACTAGACAAACATTTTTCTCATTATTACAAAACGGCAATGAAATGGGAATGGCAAACAAAAACACAAGCAAACACAATCTGATGGTATTGTGGACCCTGAGGTAAAGTGGGGATTTTTATGTATTAAAATAACTTACCTACGTCCGACTCCGCACTAGAAACATTTTATCTACCAAACTTGACGTAACAGTAACAAAATCAACGCTTATTGTAGCTACGAATAAACATACCAAGACTACTTCGCTTTACTATAATCTTAATGTCGTTAACGAACTTTACCAGTTACGTAATAAAATCTCGAACTGTAATAATTAACTAATCTTGAGTTAGAATCCCGTCTTAAGACACATCTAAGTAAACATTCTGTCATAAAAAAGTCAAATATATTAAGCGTTTTAAAACGGGGCTCTTAAACTTAAGATCAGTTTACCAATGTTTTTGCCCAAACATATAATTAGACCAAACTGCTTCTTTCCCGAAACTGTAAATATTTCAGGACTTAAGAAGAGAACCCTATAAGTTAAGGTAAAGTTTAAAAAAACATAATTATCAGTGATCGGAATAGGTAGTGCAATTTCGGGTGAAGGACCTTAAACATTATACTTAATATGGATAAGACCCCAGATTCCGGGTCTTGTATTATTTCACAGAATATTTTCTTGACATGAGCTTAATGAAGTTAAATGGAAACATGCGAAAAATCAAAAAAAATATGTTATTTTAAATACTTTTTTACTTTTGTCATTGCAAGTGTCTACATATTTCGTCAATGCGATATTCTATGCTAGCAAAATAATCGTTAAAACCATATTTTAATAACATTTCTGAATTAAACACAAACTTTAACACTTTGTAAATGTAATCCCGGGGTTACAAGCTATATCCATACTAAACTTACGCACCGTAGTCTCGCGAAATTGCACTACCTATTCCGATCACTGATAATTATATACAGTTTCGGAAAAAAAAAAGTGTGGTCAAATGATATGTTTGGCAATAACTTTTGGTGAAATGAAGGTAACCCGTATGGTATATATGCTGTATGTTTGGGTCACATCTCGCAAGTCAACTTATTGAGATAGCTTATACTCTGGATTAATACGGCCACTTCTCATCCCGGAAAACAAGTTTCCGAGGGAATTGAATACCGATAATCAAAATCGACGTGGACGAAGTTGCAGGCTGAAGCTAGTTATAAATAAAATTTAAGCCGCACTGTGTCACCTTGTGTACAATTTATACGAAAAATATGAAAAAACATAGCCTCAACTATGCTACTCGCAAGAATTTTCTTTAATTAAATAGGTACAGTAGACTACAAAGAGATGTATCCACTTTTTCACCTTATTGCATTGTGATTACGGATAAAAGTGGATACATCTCTTTTTAGTCGACTGCATTATGAACATATCAAACGAAAATTATCCTCAGCGAGCCCGTTGTGGCAGAACCACTCACAAAACGTTAGTACTTTTATTAAAGTCCTTCAAAAATTGCAAGTAGCAATCCATTATTATTCAGTTAGGTAATCTCCCTTTGTAAAAGCTGTACAATGTCGTGTTCGTTCCAGTAATTGGTAACTGGAGACCTGTTTTATTGCTCGCTAAAAGAAATGCAAAACGAAAAGTAAAATTGAATAACAAATAAGAAAATAATTGCGAACGACAACCTTTGTTCGTGGATCCGTCTTATTATTAACTTTGTCAGTGCTCAAAAAAAAATACATTTATTTTCATAAAATATAAAAGGTGTACCTTTATTTAAAATTGTTAAAGAAACCAACAGCATACATTTTATTTTATATTGTAAACTAGCGACCCTCCCTCATTTCGCTCCGGGTTAAAGTATTATATATACACTTACTCTTGAATCACTCTATCTATTAAAAAAACCGCATCAAAATCCGTTGCGTAGTTTTAAAGATCTAAGCATACATAGGGACAGAAAGGCAAGTGACTTTGTTTTATACTATGTACCTAAGTAGTGATATTTACATGTCACTGTTATAACGTATTTGTTTATGTTTACTCAATCATTCCGGTAAAGATTTGCAGCTATTAGTTTATTTTACGTACATGTAAACATTGCTTTTGCCTTAGCAACTTTACTGTACATTGATGATACCTTATGTCCGTTGTTAGAGCTTTAATTTCATCAATTGATGAAATAAAAGCGTAATAGGAACACAATTTCACATAATTAGAATAGTGTTCCTTAACATTCAAACAAACAAAAGGTTACTAATTATGATTTTTCTCGTTTCTAACAGCCGATAAATAAAATTAAAAACAATTGATATTATATTATTCATAGCATACATTTACTCTTTACTTGCATTAAAATAATATATGTACAGTCAAAGACTTAAATTTGTTACCGAGCTTAGGTCTTAAGTCAATCTGACATTCTGCAGCAATAACATTGACTTGGTCTCTAAGGAAATTGACAACATCTAGCAGATTTTTTTAAATGGGTCTTAAATTTACGCTCGTGACCGAACCTACCTTGAAAATATTTCTTAGAAGTAACATACAAGTAGGTTATATCAATCATAGTACATTGTGCATCAAGGGACTTAAGAACGGGATTAGGTACTAACGAGAGTATTAGAAGCCCGACGCAGAAGGCGGAGGGCCTTTAATGACTCTAGTTTGTAATCCCCTTACTACCCGTGATCAGGTTTGTTGACAAGTTTTGAATATAGGAAATAAACTCCCTTAGTCTGAAACAACGTAGGTACAAGTGGGTTCTATATTTTAAAACTAAACTCATACCTCCCGCGGGAGTCATGGATTTTTATAACTCCCGAGGGAGGTAAATAGGCTATAACTGCTCTCTACGCCTGCGTGTAATAACACCCTTTCTGAGAAATTGTGATGAAAAATACATAAAAACCCCCGATACGAGTATATTGCTGCTATGGTCGGAGCTCATTCCTCTTAACCAGGGATCGTTACCGGTATTCTGACTACCGGTTTTAAATGAGGTATTACCGGTTATAATTGACTTTCACTATTTATACCGCTAAAGCTCTGATTAGCGGTATAATGAATACCGGTATTCAATTTTATTATCGGTTTAGACAATTGACAACAATACCCCTTTTTGATACTTTACCCCTAAAAACCATAACCAGTAATACCTATCAGTGTCAATATTCTTGTTTATTTTTATATGTAAATGTTTTCGGTGCTCTTACAAAAAACTTAGACTCGCCTTAGTCAAGTCTGAAATTACAGTTCATTAAAGTCTAATTGACATCTCACTTATCAGGTACAATGAATAGCGGTATTGAATACAGGTATTTAATACTGTTAATAGTGAATACATAGCGATAAAAACAAAAGCGGAATGACAACAATACCTCTAATTCGAATATAGGTATTATTTTTTAGCGGTAATAATTGGACAATGTAAATACAGGTATTAAATAAAACCGGTTTTACAATCCCTGCTCTTAACTAAACTTTCTTTTTAAAAAGGTCCGCGACCATGTCCGCATCCATGTTGAAAGTTAAGATGCCACAGATAGACACACAGATACACACGTTAAACTTTTAAAACCCCTTTCCATGTCAGGGGTTAATAACAAAATTACGTGCCTATTACCTATTACGTACCTTTAAATTGAGTGGCAAAACTGGCAAGCACGTCCTTCCATTTTAGGCCATTGCGGGTATTGTGATAATAAAAGGAAGGGAAAAGTTTGAGTTCGGCCCCTCTTTGTTTATTTTAATTTTTAACTTTTCATCAGCTTTGTAGTTTATTCACACATTAATTTTTACCGAGTATATTATAACTTTGAATGAAAATGTTCGTAACTTTAGGGTCGCTCAACTTCTTGTTGGTCGTTGTTATTCTGTCCCTAAGTCAGAACAACCGTGATAGACTTTCTTAGATTTTTTGAATATACAGTACTAAAATGCTTAAAAGGAAACCCATAAAAATGGGTTTGTAACTGCCAAAAAAAATATTTTTGGTGGATTTATATACTTTAAAATAATAGTTTTAAAGAGTGACCTTAGGGACGTCACCACGGCAACGAGGTACAAAGAAAAGTCGATTGACCCTTTTAGTCTTTTTAATTATACATTTTGAGAATTTCTTTAAGTTAGTTTATGTGTATATTATAATATATACAGGTATAGGCACACTCGAAGACGTTTCTCGCTACTGCCCCTACTTTGACTACCTCCTTCGATTTTCGACAAATCCTTTCTTACCCAAGGAATATTTCCCCAAAATCTCAAGATCTAGGTTCAGCGGTTTTGGCTGTGCGTTGTCTGCCAGCCAGTCGGTCTGTCAGGTAAAAAAGAGTTTTATAATTATATGTCTAGGTAGTTAGGGAGAACACAGCTTGGCAAAAAAGTCTGGAGTAAATTTCAAGATTTACTTAAAGCTGGGGCTATACCCACTTGTGCGCACTGCGAACAGATAGGAAAATAAACTCCCACTAGTCCTCGACATCAAAGTCCCACTAGTTCGGGTAGATACTAGTTTACCAAAGAATTACTACGCAGGGAAAAGAGTTGGCTAATGTTAAAGAGCTGCTGATGGAGAAACTTCTGAAAAAAGCCCGTATGTACATGTAAACTGACAAACTATTACACGTAGGTATACTTGCAAACCTCAGACAAAATTAATATTCGCTTATTTGACACAATTCTCAAATCTCTGTCCTACTTTCTGTGGAACGTCATTAAAGGGAGGTACACAATGTCGAGCACTTGAGGGTCGAGTCGACGTTGATATCGAGAAGCGCAGAAATAACGCTAACGAGTGCTCTTAGGATCGAGTTCCTGTCTATACTCGACGTTCTATGAGCGATATTATATTACGAGTTAATAGGTATACAAGTCACTGTTTTTAATCCCAGACAAAAAAAGGGGTCCGTCTGTCTATCCGCAGCCTAGCACAGGGATTCTTAGTTCTAGAAAACTGGGATTTTGTATGAATATACATATCAGGCACTCCAAGAAAGTGGTAATTAAAATCTACAAACGAAATATTTATTAGTGTACCTCCCCTACACGTAACGTAGGGATGTACTTTTTTTCTCGTCTAGCCCATAGAGTGAAGTGTCGTTAGAAAGGTCTTTTATTACGGGTTTATGAAAACCATTTTTCGATTAAAGTATCTGTTTATGAAATATTAAGCTTTAAAGCGCTAATTTTTGTTAGAGTCAAGTGTCGCCCCGCCTCTACGGCCAAAACTACAAATACTAAAAATCTGAAAAATATCTTCAATTAACTATCACGACTAATTAGACATCATTAGTTCTTGAGATACAGGCGATTAAACAGTTTATACCGTCTAAAATCATCTAAGACGGCACCAAATTACTTTAAATAGACATTTTGTTATTACTAGTTCAGTTTCATGTTTGTAGTACTTAACGGCTTCGGAACCCTAAACTGAGCATGGTCCGACATGCCCTTGTCCGGTTTGTACTTTTGTAATCTGTATTGTATTAAATAGAAAAATTGTTATTCAATTCAATTCAATTCATTTATTTAATTCAAGATAACATTTGATCTCATTATTGTTAGTATAGTCTTAGAAATAATGTTAGTACTTAAAAACTAAATTAGATTTCACAGATAATATTATTCGATTTAATATAGGACAACACACATGATCAGCAATCATCTTCAGGATGCTGTTCGGGCTGTCCCTCGTCCTGCCCAGCAGAGACGCTGCCTTCTTGCGCAAGATTGCTGCAAACCCGTCGGTTCGTGACTCCGCGAACATGGCGGACGCGCTGCAGAATCTGGGCAACCCCATCAGCATCCTGAAGGCGTTGTTATATTGTACCCTTAAAGCATTGTATGATTTTTGGGTATAGCAGACCCACAGGCTGCTAGTGTAAAAAGATGAGCAGTATGCTTTGAACAGCGTAATCTTGACTGCACTTGAACATCGAGCAAACCTGCGGGCCAGCATGTTCGCCCTCACACACAATGCTCTGCGCTCTCTCTCCATGTCGGCATCGTCCTTCAGATCGTCGGTAACGATGTGCCCTAGGTACTTAAAGCGGGTGACTCTCGCGAGGGCGATGCCGTTTAGTTTGACGGAAGGTACAATTGTAGGGCATTTGTTCCCGGCCTTAAAAACCATTACCTCACTCTTTCTTCCGTTATAAATCAAACCGTGCGAGGAGGCGTAGGACTCACATATAGATATAAGTTTGCGGAGAGCACCAATCGAAGGAGCCAGCAGCACCATGTCGTCCGCGTAACTGATGTTGTTTAGGCACACGCCGCCAACATGGCAGCCGACATGCGTGCCGCTGAGCTGCTCGACCAGCGCGTCCACATACAGACAAAAAAGCAGAGGCGAGCTCAGTCCACCCTGTCGCACACCGCACTCCAGCTTGTAAGGTTCCGTAGTCACTCCCGCCCACCTCACACGGTTCTCCTGGTTTAGATACCAGTACCTGAGAAGATGGATAAGCTCTAGCGGTAGTCCAGACCTTTGCAATTTTTGCCATAGAATGTCGTATGATACAAGGTCAAAGGCTTTCGTCAAGTCCAAAAAACAGGCGTAAATTGGGGTACTTCTATCGGTATAGTATTTGACAGTGTGCTTTAAACTAAGAATAGCTGTCTCTGTTGACAACCCAGGTCGAAAGCCGAACTGAGCGTCGTGTAGTGTTATGCGTGCATTAAAGTAGGAGTTAAGCACACTGTCAAACACCTTTGCAACAAAATTACTAGTTCAGTTTCATGTTTGTAGTTCTCAACGGCTTCGGAACCCTACACTGACCATGGGCCGATATGCTATGCCCGGTTTGTACTTTTGTTATCTGTAATGTATTATACATTATTATGTCTAACGGAAGTCGATAAATGAAAAGTCTAGTGACTTTCGCGTAATTGAAAAGCGCCACGAAAATTCTGGCCTCTGGTTATACTCGTAGATATATTCGAGACTCCATATAAAGAAATCGTAACTTTCCTGAGGGTATTTTTTACGGAAACGAGTGCCGCCACCATTAAACTTACTTTTTTCTTATCACTTCCTTTAACTTCCTACTAAACACAAAAAAAACACTGGCCAAGTGCGAGTCGGACTCGCGCACGAAGGGTTTCGTAGGTACCATTATCTATATAACATTTGATACTATAATATTAGAACCTTTTTTTTAGTTTAACTTGTCCCGGTGTCTGTCTGTAACCACGGTGTCTGTTTAATACAGACACTATGGTTATCGATCGAAATAATCGAGAAAAAACGGCAAAAATATCACGTCATTTGTATGGAAGCCGCCCGCGCGCCCTTAATTTTTTTTAAAGTCAATATTCATATCAATATTAAAAAAAAACACGTTCATTGCCTATTATTTGTTGTTATAGCGGCAACAGAAATACATCTGTGAAAATTTAAACTGTCTAGCTATCACGGTTCATGAGATACCAGCCTGCTGACAGACAGACAGATAGTGCACTCCATGGAGTCTTAGTAATAGGGTCCCGTTTTTACACTTTTGGCACGGAACCCTAAAAGCAACATAATTATATAAAACACGAAATACAAATTAAAAATAAATATACAAAGGCGATTAACTTATTTTTTACAACTATTTCAGTCTGATTGTATTTCTAACAAATAGCATTTATGGAAAAGGAGTTTTCCATCAATATCATCATCATACTTGACGTCTTATTGCTTATACTCCGTTGTTTATGATATAGTTATTATTTTAATGAAGTATATGTATAGCTTTCTGAATATCACCAGGGCCTCTATTCAGGTGCGTTTAAACGATATCGTGTTTGACACGTTTAAGAATCGTTTATGTCACAGTCGCCATTATTGTAAATGACATAAGAGTTATCAAAACGTTGACAATACGGAAACAGGTCAAAAACGATATCGTTATAACGCACTTGAATAGAGGCCCAGTAGCCGTACCCTATAGTACAGCAATGGTACGCTAACTAGCTTTCAGTGTGAGCGTACGCTTACAGCAAAAATTACCACCCTAGCTAGCTAGCTAGAAGTTACCCATGTCGTATAAGTTAGTACTTAAAACCTCCGAAGTTCCAGTTAGTGATTCTCTTAAGCGTATCACTTTTGACCTCGACGCAGCTTATATTATCCGGCAAGTTTCAGTAATCCGGTCAGAACGTACAAAACACATTTAAGCGCGTGCATTCTCAATTAGGCAGCTTTATACGACATAGAGCTGCCTTGAACGGCACATACGGCCTTTGAAAATATTTTTTGGTCATGAGTTTGACAATTAATATATGTAGTATTTTTTTTTATCTTTACACGTATTGCTGTTTCATATTGTTTTTAACTCGGCTGCCATTACTGTTAAGTAAATAAGAGCTATCAAAACGTTGACAATACGATAATATGTCAAACGCAATATGGTTTCACAAGAATGTTTGGATTTAAACATGTTTGAAACAAATCATCGTTGTCTAAAACGGGTGTCTATCATTTCATCGAAACACCTTTCATCGAATGTATCGTTTCATCGAACACTAATTTCTGCTAAAACCAAAATGGTTAACCATAAAAACATGATGGTTTCAACAGAAAATAGCGTTCGATAAAATTAAATTCGATGAAATGATACATTTGATGAAGTGAAATTCGATGAAGTGATGAGTTATCGTCTAAAATACTTCTATAAAATAACCAAAATGTAATAATAACAAGGTCTTTCTTTACGTTTGATTATATGAATATCAGCATTAGAGATCGTACGCCAAACTTTTAGCACCTTGGTTCTTCAAAAAGCGCTGCATTGCCGACCCTTGGATTTGCCTCCCAACTTCGCACGAGCTACCTACATAGTACTTACCATATTTTAATATTTTCCCCAATAATGGAGTCTACTACAAAGGGAAAATTTAAGAGCAACAAATGGGAATGGAGTAGCTTGTTCTCATTCAAATGAGTTGCGAAGAAAGTATTCGACACTTTGATGTTGTAATTTACCTTGTTTCGTTTTAACAAGCATGGCTTCACTTGGGGCGTGAATGCTCTGTTATAAAATGACTATAACCATTAGGCTTGTATCTTGTTCGTAAACAGTTTTGCATCAGAAATGAATTGATATTTGTTTCGAGATTACAAAATAAACATAAGAGAAAGATGGCACATATATAACATTTTTAGTGTAGAGTTGGAAAATAATATTCAAACCTTCAATAAGTGTATGGCCTGTGTGCTCGTTTGCCGTCTTCCAGGCATACAAAAATCGACACATTACGTTTTTTGACTTCAATCTAACCGATATTTTATATACTTTCAGTGTAATTGAGATAAAGTTGTTTGTTTGCGGCTAGGTGTGATTATGTTGTTTATAACTGCACCATAAAAAAAACTGATGGTTACATTTAAATTACTTGATTTTCATTGTAGTCTTGTTACTTCATTCATAAACCATAGACTGAACTAGAGTTATTTAGTTCATAAAACGAAAATAACTATCAAAGTAACTGTTGAATTTGTTACTAGATAGTTCAACCTCATCCAACCTTTATTTTATATTCAAATTTAACCCTAAGGTTTTTAATCAATAATAATTTTCGAGTGAAACGATCTGTTTTAGAGACAAATGATAAAAAAAAACAAAATGGGAAATGAGTATAATTATGAGCTTTCTTTTAATTATACTGATTTCCCAATTTGAAATTTTATTAAAACCGAGATGTGATTAGAGAATGAATTTTAACTTAAAACAAAAGAGAATTGATCATGATCACTACAAACAATAATTTAGACATTGATTGCCTCGCCTTAAGTGTACTTACCATAAAAGTTACAAAAAACTCAGGCATGCAATTATTATTTTAAATATCATCAACTGTTTGGTTAAACGTGCAAGGATTATAGTACGAATCGAGCAAGTCTTTTTAAATAACACTTTCAGTCAGAGTTTGGTATCTATCGATGTCGGAACTTAATTTAAAAAAGAAACTGTCTACTTCGGCGTTCGAGCATCTCCACTGAAAGTTTGAAGTTGGCTTTTGCACTTTGTAACTTTACTAGCTATGCTTCGTTGCGTGTTTGTACATATAAAACTTGAAACTTAGACACTTAACGAGTTTATGAACATTTAACGGCAATACCAGTTTTAAGACTTATAACTGCGCTTCCTTTGCTCGTTAAGTTCTCATTTAGTCTCACAGAGCCAAAATTATTATTAAGGCCTTAGAATAATAATTATAATTAAGAGCCGTATTAATAAACTGATCTCGACTGCAATGCTAGTCTCAAGATGCATGAAAAATTATAATGTTCTATGGGTTGACGTTTACTCTAACGTATCTTGTGACGGGCGTACCAGCCAAAATAAGTTTATTGATACGGCACTTAATTATTATACAGTATGTTTTCTTTAATGGGACATTATAGGTAAATCCGAAACCATAGGAATTACAGGTAATTGTAGCAAAGTTGTTTTTTGCTGCGAGTGTTGATTTTGAATCCCGAGCAAGCGAAGGGTTCTAGAATTGAATCACGAGCCGAGCGTAGCGAGTGATTCTAGGTTATTATCCTGAGTGCAGAGAGGGATTCAAAGACATGAGACGTAAATAACTTTGGTCTTGTGTTGCACATACAATTTTTCACCTTAGAAGCGAGAAAATATAACCTTTATCTACACACATATCATAAACTCTCTATGAGGCGTTCAAAAACCGCAAATTACGACTAGCATAAAGATAAACT
Source organism: Acleris holmiana (assembly GCA_949316455.1). Taxonomy (NCBI): domain Eukaryota; kingdom Metazoa; phylum Arthropoda; class Insecta; order Lepidoptera; family Tortricidae; genus Acleris; species Acleris holmiana. The sequence goes on along the minus strand of OX438770.1, from coordinate 7,387,228 downwards.
GTTTTGTTAGAACACATCTCTTATTTGTGAAAATGTTATTGCTTAATAATGACATCAAATTCGATATCAATATTACATTCAAATTTCGAACATCTTTGAAAAACAAAGCATTTTTATTTGACCTCGATTCTAATATGACTTTAAATGACATTTTATTCGAAATTAAATTTCAATTGCATACAAATTTGCGGTGGATGCGAAAAGCACAGGACCGGTCTGAATGGAGAGCCTTGGGGGAGGCCTATGTCCAGCAGTGGACGTCTTTCGGCTGATATGATGATGATGATGACAATTTTGTCAAATCTCGCTTGTTACTTGATATCGAACGGTAGAGGCCGACTCTAGTTTGTCTCTGAATTAAAAAAAAATTACGGGTGCCGCAATTTTTCACGTTTTATTTGTCTTGTCGCAAAAAATAGTTTGGTTTGTTTTGTTTTTTATAATAATATATGTATGTAGATTGTAACTGTAAATAATTAGGCATTAACACACTCGTGTGATGTTATTATGTAACAGTCACATAAGCTACTATAAGGTAAAAAACAACATAAATAATAAAATGACATCACCCAGCCGCCCGCGCGCTGCACCGCGGCCACGGAACAAAAATTATTTAAAAGTTACTTTGTCTCGCTCGCAGCAAAATTCTATTTTTTGAGGTGCTTAAGTGAAAAAAGTTTTTTTTTATGAAAATCAACTCAGTTTCATTCAAGGATCTTTTCGTTGTATGGAAAGGAAAAAAATTGGAACAGTTGGTCAAATTTACTAACAATTTTTCACGCAATTTGTAAGTAGTCTGTTATTAGAAATATTTCTTTGTAAAATAAATAAGCTTCAATTTAATAAAGTCATACAAGTAGAAATAAAAACAATACTAAAACATTTCAAACGCAATATCGTTTTAACCTAGTAGAATGGAGGCCCTGTTGTGCTGTTACTAATGCATTTTGAAAACTTTAATTAAGTTGTTAATAAAGTACCTACGAGTTTTTTTTTTATTATAGTCTAAGTTCAAAGCAGTGTTTTAATATAATCGAACCTCGAACTCATTTGAGCCTCTTGTCAAACAATCCGTTATTTTAAATTTAAAGAATTACTTAATGAAAATTGTTTTTTCAAAATTAACAAATGGAAGCCGTCGAATAAACGAGAGTAAAAATTACAATATCGGTCCCAGAAGGGCGTCTTCATTTCAACAATAAAGCCATTTTCAATAAAGAAACGCCGGCTCCGCTGTAACGAAGTTCTTTCCGAGATGAAGGAATAATGTCGCTCAATCTTTAATTAAAACTTTTTAGCCCCGCTGTATAAAAAGTAATTAGTCTGAATACATAATGCCACAAATTATAAATATGGATTCAAATCTATTTTTTGCGGACCGCTGATTTGATAACTTACTTGTATTGTGTGTATCTCACAAAAAAAAAACAGTAATTAATGAATGATTAAATTTGTATGTAAAGCAAATGTACTACTTATTTCACTTTTAATTTATGACAAGGATATTATATGTAGTATTCAGATTAAATATTCTTAATAACAACAGTAAATAAAAAAAACAACAAAAAAATGAAATAGCAATTTTAGGTAAGGTTAGCTTGAAGTTTTAGTCCAATTTTAGTTTTAAAAAGCTGGTTCTAATAAGACAACAACCTTAATAACCGTGCACAATTTTTTACTATGTGTTCAAATATTCGTACCATGTTTATAGGTTAACGTTTTGTTACACTTGCTTGGTTTGACAGTGATAAAAATGGAAGATCACATTGTTTCCTAAATCATTGATCTAACATTATATCATAACAACCCTAAACCCCTGACGGACGAGCGCTCTGCAATACCCATTGTTATGTTAATTTTATTTATAATCTTGCGTTTCAGAAAAACACATTTCTTGACGGGCTTAAAAGAAATAATTTTCCTGGAGTTATTTGGCGAACAAAGTCGAGTTACCTTATTGCGAACTCACTCTAATGTCATTTGATCCCTTAATTAAAAGTTTTCCGCGTAAAAAACTCGTGCAGCCGTGGGCTGTTTTCATTTTATTCCATATTTCCCCGCTGTAACGGAAAGTTAATTGGTCCAACTCGACTCGAAGTTGTAATTTGTTTTGCCCTCTTCTCGTCCGCCTGTTTATTACACAAGTCTGTTGTTTACAGTTTCCATAATTTTCCATTACGTATAATCTCCGACGTCGGATTGCTGTGTTTTAACTACTCAATAATATCGGAGACATGGATGAGATTCACATTGTTCCGCCTCGTTAAGGCTATCATCGGCGTTATGATGTTAGCTCTGACGCCACTATTGTTTTACATTTTAGCTAAATGTACAATGGTAAAATACAAGCACACAAAAGGCATTCCAATGAGAATTCAAATGTCTATGGGTCTCTGATTCCACTTACCATCAGGCGGCCTAAGTGCTCGTGTGCCTTCTCCTTACCAAAAAAAAACTTCGTTTGTCACATTGTGATATACTTACATACATACATACATAACATCACGCCTTCATTCCCAGAGCGGGGTAGGCAGAGCTACTCGAAATACCAACAACTGTAAAAAGACTTGTTGATTATGTAACCACATTTTGCACAAGTAGGCTAAGATGTTTACCAGTGTATTAGTGACAGGTTGCAAGCCCATCGCCTAACAGTACTACAAGCCCTTATTCCCTTAGTCGCCTCTTACGACATCCACGGGAAGACATGGAGTGGCGCTATTCTAACCCGGCAACCACACAGCGAAAACTGCTGCGATATACTTGTCAGTTCAAAACTTATTAATATCTTTGACCGACCTTGCGTGTTTAGATTTATTTTTTTATAAATCCAAAACTTAAAAAGAGTATAATATTGTCATCAACATTCTTCCTAGTGTACCGAAAAGTTAACAATCAATTGGTAGGAATAACGCCAGTTTAACAAGAGCTTGAAAAAAGCCACTCGCATGACATCGTTATCTAGGTTCGGTTTTAACGAGTCCAATTATTTTTAACAAGAATCATCATCTACAACGTCAACTCGGCAAATCGAATGTTTCGACATACCTCCACTCCTTTTTTACAAGTTTTTATTTAACTTCACATATTTGTTGGTATGTCAGTATGATTAGTTCAAATCTAGCAAAAAATGTTTTGTATTGAAATTCAAAAGTTAGAAAATCATTTATTTCTAACCCTTTTGCTTTTCAAATTTTTTAAAGAGATATACCCACAGAACCTGTAGGTTAGATTAGATTTGTTTTACTTATAACAATTCAGGACAATTAAACGGTTTCAGAAAAACTTTTTTGTAACTGATAAAAAAATAGACTAAGCCTTTGACCGTTTTATAACGGAAGACATCGTGACGTGTGCCATACGTGTGTTCTATACAACGTGTTACAAAATAATCCGAAAAAAATAAATTATAAAACTAGTGTCAACCCTTATTAAATAACGTCAGTTCAGTATCTTAGGTATACAGTATACTAGGGTTAACACTACTTTCGTAATTTCTTTTTTGCGGATTATTTTGTAACATGTTATATAATAAAAATGAATCGATGAATGTGTTGCTAAGCGCAAATCTCGAGAGCAGCTGAACCGATTTCGCAAATTCTTTTTTTATTGTGTTTGTTACTGTCAGGAGAAGGTTCTTATGAAAGAAAAAACTGAAAAATCCACCGGGAAAGTCAGAAAATTGCAGCGGGGCGAAGCCGCTGGCGGGCCATTACTTTAAAATAAATAAAATATCAGGCGACAATCTCACCCAAAATGACTTAGAGTACCAGGCAAATAAGAAGTAAATCCTTACATATTGCACAACCATGAAGTTTCTAATTGATAATGTTGACAAAACAATGATAAAATTATTGGTCTTGACAAAGCGCATGGAACTAACCCCATGTGCTTTTTTTCGTCCACAAGGCAAAATACTCTTTTACCGAATTGTAAAATTGTCCTCACGTGTGATATCCATGGACTTATTTTACTTACTCTAATAAGTCCATGGGAGTTACTATAAGTAACGAAATTGGACCAATACACCTTAACAGGAGTGAAGCCATTTATTAAAAATAAGATTAGATAAAATTATTTGCTGCGTGTGGAGGTATAGTAATAAGAGCACTAGCTGTTGTACTTTGAAAATTATGAATATTCAGAAACTTCATGGTTGTGCAATGTGTCCGCATTGATTTCTCATCTAGTAGGTACTGTGGTCGCAAACTAAGCCTTAGGCTTTTACTATGGGTATTAGGCAACGATAAACACACTTACATAGGCGAATAAATTCTAATATACATAGGAAACACCCAAAACTCCAAAGCAAATACTTTAGAAACTTCTTAGTTGTGCAATGTGTCTGGATTGACTTCTTTTTTAGAATTGTAATCGCAAACTAACTTCTAGGCTTTGGGTACTGGGTACGGGGCAACGGTAAACATACTTACATAGAGAAATAAATTCTAATATACATAGGAAACAACCAAAACTCCGAAACAAATACTCGCGCTCAGGCAGGGCCACTACTAAGGCCGCTTCCTGACTTGTTGGTATGCTTGCAGTAAAACACGGAATCGGCAAGGGTTTCTAGGCAACCAGTCGTGGCATTTACCAATCAATGCGCAGCGTTTACGCCGCCTGTACGTTTTACTGCAAGCACACTGCCAAGTCATGAAGTGACTAGGCTAAAGTGTTCCAACATTTGACTATTATGGATAACGTAGCTCAACAGTTGACAAAACAACAAGGATAATGAAGAGACTGACCTGGTTGCAGCAGCACTGGTCGAGACAGCACGGCGCCCGCGCGGTTGGAAGCCCGGCAGCGCAGCACGGCGCCGCCACCGCCGCTACCGGCATCGAGCAGGGACCGCCGCGCTCCCAGGATCAGCTGACCGTCGGGTAACACGTGTCTAGAACCCAAGTTATTCGGTCAAATAACACTGCACAAGTTAATCTTAGGTTAGGACGCACATTCTCAATTAGGTAGCTCGCTCAATCGACCGTTCGACAAGAAATATTTTTTAGGTTTCCGTAGTCAACAGGGAACTTAGATATAGTTTCGCCATGTCTGTCTGTCCATCTATCCGTCTGTCCGCGGGTAATCAATTGTATAACGAAATCTTGAAAAAAATATCTTTTTCTCTCATACAAGTAAATCAAAGGTATTTTTTAACATTATGACATTGAATGAGGTGTGATTGGATAGCTCTTTGAAAATCATTATGCACCTACATGTACATGTGTTATAACATGTATGTTATTACAAATTTTTAGATTTGGGCGTTAACAACTTTAGAAGATACGAGTAATATATTCACAGCTATAATTTATATTGATAAAGGTACAAGCATTTGTATGCGACCCCATCCGCGTAAAAGTAATTTACGTAAAAATCTCTGTTCCAAAAATCCAGCTAAACCGTTGTGGCTGCGTTATTGCGTTAAAAATGGAAAAACCGACTAATCACATTATCATATTATAATTGTACTAGATAATTGTTAATGTGACTTTGACGTCACACAAATAGTAGCACCTACAGTCGGCAGGTAATACGTTGCAATCCGGCCCGATACAACAGACACCTCCGTACGTGTTATTATTCAATATTTTCTCATCACGGCGTGACAGGCTATCAACAGATTTTCGCGTTACTCGATCACTGCCAATTTTCCAGCGACATTCACATTCCACTGAAGCTTATATACATATTTACATGTAAACCTAATTTTCTGCTCCAATGTTTTGCAATTCGAGAACGCGTGATAGCGTACCCCTAATACGTTCCAAATGTAACTTGTATTACATTTCGACACGACGTAAAAAGTGACGAAATTACATCGACGTGCGTATTATACCAAAATAGATAATAATGAGGAAATATATACATTTAGGAGAAAAGAAAACCCCGTCAGATATTGGAAAACGACGAATATGTTTTATAATTATGACAATAACCACCGTAAGTTCTTCATATAGAGATAAATAGAGACAATTAGCTCGCTCCTTTTCAAACTTGTGTAATGCTTGTTTATGAAAAATCGTCACTATGAAACGACCTAATCTCCATAAACTGACTGTGTAAGGCTGTCCCTGGTTGGCCGTACTCCCGACCAACGAAGAAGGGTATTGGTTTCCCTCTACGTGTATGTGACCAAAACTTTTTAGTCCGAATGTATACTTACACCGATTTTTTTTCGTAAATTTTATCCATGAGAAACTGGAAATATAATATATAAAATTCTCGTGTCACAGTGTTAGTTACCATACTCCTCTGAAACGGCTTAACCGATTTTTATGAAATTTTATATGCATATTCAATAGGTCTGAGAATCGGCTACTATCTATTTTTCATACCCCAAAATGACATGAAAGAAGCAAAAAAAAAAATTGCTGCGGGAGAAGCCACTGGCGGGTCGCTAGTATTTTATAAAATGTTTAGTGTAATCCTGGTTGAATAGTTAGAGTAAGTTAGTCAAAGTTAAGTTACATTAGGTTTATTTTGTAACTTTTCCAAAAAGTCAAAGCTTAAATTATCAATTTTATTATGCGATATTAACCAGGGGTATTAAATGAATTTACATGTTAGCCCTATTCCTCTCTATGGCATCTCAGAACCAAAACGAGTTAAAGGATTCTAATGCGATTTTCCTGTTCGGTCGCTCATTTTGTCAACGTAGTTCTTAGCTAGGTTTGTAAATCGGTCGAATAATTTAAGAGTAATTTTTAATTTTATTTTGCTTCGAAAGGAAAGAAACAAATATATTTTACGTTTAAGAACTAGATTCACATCCTTATATTTATTTTGGCATAGAGTAGAAATTAATGTTCTAGAAAAATATTATTCCTAAGTATTTAACAGTTCTGTTCGTTTATTGTAACTAGGTATAGTGCAATTGTATTAGGATCAAAACTCCGCAGGGCCTCTATTCTACTGCGTTTTAACGATATCGTTTTTGACTTGTTTTAGAATCGTTTATGTCACAGTCGCCATTATTGTATATGACATATAAGAGTTATCAAAACGTTGACAATATGGAAACACGTCAAAGACGATATCGTTATTACCGTGTAAAATCCCAGACCAGTAAGAGCAATTTCGCGAATACGTCCGAGAAAATACGGACGGCTTTGCTGCCGTATACAAAAGTGGTCGTAATATTTATGAGCGATTGAGCGCTAAATCCCGGTTTCGAACCGTATCGCAATACTAAATTCTCGGACACTGCTCTTCTCTTAGATGCCGGTATGGAAAAATCCTAAGATGTGCGCAAAACAAGAACATGTCTCCTATGTATATTGTCTCCTGTGTATTCTCAAAGACTTCATGGACAAACGCGGCTCGCTACATTTGTGGTATAAAATACAAGGATATTATTTTTGGAAAAGGAGGCAGACGAGCAGAGCAAGCGGGTCCCCTGATGGTACTTACCATTCACGGTGATCACTTGATCAGTGATAAACACCCGCATCACCGAAGGAATCACAAGTGCCCTGCCGACCTTTGAGAAAAGAGTAGGCTCGTTTTTTGAAGGTCCCCAAGTCGTAATGGTTCGGAAACAGACGCCGAGAGCTGATTCCGCATAGATAAGGTGCGTGGCAAAAAGACTCGCGAAAAACGCACGGCGGACGATTTCAAACTATCCAGATGGTGTTGATGAAATGATAGTTTGCTACGAATTGTGTGATGCCTTAAAATGTGTATTATGAAAAACCGAATGCATAAAATAACGATTAAAAGATAAAAACCCCCGGTATAATGGCAATTGAGAGATGGCATCTCTTAAACGTTTCAATAGATGTCCATGAAACCTAGCTGAGAAACATACCGATGGAATTATTTTTCTTTTGCAAAGAACCATTCGTCATGAACAAGGCCTACAAATAACTTAATCAAACCTCCAAACCATCAAGTGGCTGGCTTCCCTATAACTCAGTTTGTGTCTTTACGTGTAGGTGAGTAAATAAATCTCCGACTAAGTTCGCAGGTGAAGGTGACAAAAGTTTCTGCTAACTCGGTTGCCGTCAACACGGCCGTGTTGCCAGTTACGACGTTCGCGCGACGTGTTGCGAACGACGGCTTGCGCGACTTAAAGGCGATACGCGACTAACTTTATGCTAAACAAACGAAAATGACCTGTGCGCTGATAGCTTTTAAGTCCCTCGAGACTGCTAGTGTTAGTTGGCAGTTCGACCGTATAAGCGAGAAACTTGGTCTTAACGGAAATGACCTTAACGTCAATGAGTTAGAGCCCGCCGAGACGGCAAATTTCAGGTGACAGCGAGATTAACTTGCCGCTCGCTATTTTGTATGCAGAAACTTACGCGGACGTTGAGGCGCCTGTATACGCCGGGAGGGGCACATTCTGTTTCAGAAAATCGTATAATGAATTTACGAAATTATTATGTTGAAACTAAAGTTCCTAATACCCCATAAGTTTTGTACTCGTACTTACATTTTTCAGTAGATACTGATCGTAATGATAAATTATAAAAAAAACTGTACATCTTCCCGTTTTCTATATTTTAATTTTATTTAATTAACACTGACATTTGAAATGTGTTTAGCCGTATCTCTGGCATTAAGAGTTTTGACGTAGCTAATTCTTATCATTATAATCACATTAAAATAGAGTGCATATTAGTTTTATTAAGAAAAACTAAATTAAATATAAATGGCGGTAGTTAAGAGCTCATATAAGTAAAAGCCATTAAGTACCTGCACGTTTCGGCAGATGGCAGTAAAAACGAACAATTGTTTTAATTTCATTTTAACGAGCGATTTGCCGCGTGTTCGTCGGGCCGTTTACCATGTCCCCAGATAAATAATGGTTGCGCGTAATCTGAAATCAATATTCATTTTTGCAACGTTTGAATGTTGTTCCATAACCGTTTTCTTTTTCAAATTTCTCTTAAAGCACATCACAAAGCCTACAGATAAATTACGCTGATGTCCAAAAATATTGTTTGACGTACATCGTTTTTGATATTATTAAATGTAATTTATAACATTAGCAAGGAATAGAGTTAAAACAAAATCAACATCCAAGCCTTTTGAAATTTTAATGATTGCAATTACGTTGTTATTATTATGTATGTCCATCTGTTTTCGGTTTTGAGGGTTCTTTAGTCTAACTAAGAAACTAAGCTTCGCTATGTCCGTCCGTCCATCCGCAGCTGAGCTCAGAGACTCTTAAGGTAGTAAAAAGTTGTCATTTGGCATTTGTTTGGCTGTGGTTTCTTTTTTAGGTTAGTTTTTTTTCCGTCTAGCGTGGGTGTCATTGGATAGATAGGTACTAAAATTCTGAAAACTATCTTAATGAAAACGCATACAATGAATTGAAAGGGTAAACTATAATGACTAAGTATGCTTGATTGGTTCTTGAGATACAGGCAATTAAAGTGCATATATTGGTACCTACTAAAATCGTATAAGACAACACCAAATCACTTTAAATAGAAGATTAGTTCATACTTGTTGTTTTATGAGATAGTTTTTTGTGTAGGTAGTACTTAACGGCTTCGGAACCCTACACTGAGCATGGTCCGACATGCTCTTACCCAGTTTTTTAATCCCAATGAATATTTTGTATTGAAGACCTGATGCGCCCGCCACTACTGCGAGGGTCAGGTTGCTTTTAAAAATGTTATAGTTTACGAGACCGAAATTTGTATTTTATACTCTCGGAAACGACTCTAAATAAATATATTGATTAAAATAAATTAAACAGGGTTTCTCGGAAATTTTGAGTTAAATTGTCATAATAGGGAATATTCGGTCTCAACTCGACTTAACCCGAGCGACACTTGATTACCCAGGAGGGCTAGCACAAGTGGTCCGCGACTTGTTTGTCGCTCGGATCTCCCTTTCGACCGAGTCTGTAACGATGGAGACGCACTGAGCGACAAGCGAGAAAATACAACTTGTGCTACCCATGCAGGTACCACTTCTAACGCGACATACGTAAGTGAAAAAACCGGGCAAGTCGACTCGCGCACCGAGGGTTGCGTACCGTCCCACAGTACCGTGTGATCTATGGAAGATCTCTTTTCTTCTATAATTGTTCCTTATGAATGGAATGTTCTTTAGAATAATGGTTTTGTTTTTGTTTGACATGGTCAGTCGCGTGATGCCCGCGTGAAGCTCTACTGAGTGTAATATTAGAATATAGTAGAAATAAAATTTTGTGATATGAAACAGAAATAAAAGAAGTATAAACTGCATTGGCGTTCATATTCATAGAAGAAAGGAGAGCTTCAATAATTAATAGGTGCTCCCACAGTGCCTAATCAAATAAAAAATATTACATTTTCAACCTAAATGCTATGTTTTGTATTACCATTTTAGTTGGTAATACAAAACTTACACATGGATTCAAAAGATATAGCTCTTTAAAGTAAAATACACGGGCGGATGAACAGACAGACGGACGGACAGCTTTTGATTAGTAATAGAGTCCCGTTCAGACCCTTTAACTAGGGACTCCTAAAACGAACAAAACCTCATAAATAAGCCAAGTTCCGCGACATTACTTACTTTTCGAAACGTGTCGCCATGGAAGTTCTATTGTTGAACAATAACGCGCATAACTTGAGAACGCTCAACACGCGCTAAGAAACGCCATTAAAGTACAAATTCTGCCATTCCATTCAATCCTCTCATTGTTACTTTTGCCGCGCGAACGCGAAATGGCAAAAGTTTCCGCTCCGTTACCGTAACAACTCGCAGGGAAACTTTTGCAGTTCTATCTATTAGTAACTTCGACAGGGACTAATTTATTAGATCCTTTTTCATTAACCTTCTATTGGCTGTATAAGTAGACCCGAGACCGAAAGTTTGATTGAATTACACCAACTTTAACGGAAATAGTTGGGGAGGCCGTCCGTTTTTATACTTTGAACTGTTTACATACCTTTCTTGAATTTCTTACTTGGCACAGTAACAAAATAAATCAATCAAATAACATAGGGGACAATATAAAAATTACTAAGTCCCAAAGCTCGACATAGACGATGTTATTTTTACCTTATTCCATTGAAATAAGGTCCCTAAATGTAAACGTATCTTTGACGTGTGGACTGCACTTAGGTACCTACCTATATTCGTACAAATACTTAGAAAACTTCCATGATTTAGAAACCAATACTCGCGCTTATCATAACATTATTTACCCTTACTAACTAGGTTATTCGCGTGGCGTTGCTGTGATAATACAATAAGTACCAAACCATCACGGACTTTAATTGCTAAGGTAAATACAATAAGACCTGTCCAATGACGACGTAACAATTAATTGCAAAAGAAAAATTACATTAAAGTATTCTCATTGAGAGTCTGCGACAATAGAGAACATGCATGAAAATCAGAATTGAGTTTCATTGATACGATTTACGAGAAAATGTAAAAAAAAGCATATTAAACACCCGTTTATTAAAATTTTATGTAATCAAAACTTGTTAAAATTTTAAAACTTCTTTTTATGTTTCTCATTTTATTTACGTAATATTTTAAGTCAACAGTGCAATCAGCTGTGCAGTATGTTTAGCTTAAACATAGTAATTTACGAAATAAATGCAAATTTCTTTATATGTTCCTTATATTTTAAACATGGAACAACAGCTGTGACGTCATTCCTGTCGTCGATTTTGTATGGAGTGTTTTTGCAGGGGGTCTGAACTATGACTTTTAAAACCTTCATATCTTATGAAAAAATTACACGACAATTATTTCGCGGACACAGTTATTCTTCTCTTTCATAGCACTTTCCAGAGAGCATAAGTAAAAAAAGACCATGCCCCCTACAATGCCCCTTCTATTAAACTCGATAAAACCATATTACTTTTGACATGACATGTTATTGTTTTGTCATTACGATAGCTCAAATGTAGTTGCAGTAATGGCGGCGGCTGAGTTGAGAACAACACCATCACATGTCAAAATCAATATGGTTTTACGGTTGAATTGAACGAGTACTTTGAGTTCGGGACTCGGAATTTCTCGGTCTTAGTCTGCAAAGCTCGAAGTTTTTCATATAAAGTTTACAAAATCCTAGGCATTACTTACGGTGCCCCGAGCACGAACTTTTACTACTATCGAGTGAGTAACGTTAACTTTATCGCCATCGAGAAAATTACGGCGATTAGTATCGACGCGCCGTGTCCGTATTGAGTATTAAAATGATATAACAAGTTGACTTTTGTATCGTCATCGAGTAGTAAAAGTGAAGTAAGCGTAAAACAATGGGTACAAAGGAGACGATTAGGACTTCGTACGGAGTACTAGGTTCAGTACCCTGACCATGAGTTAACAGTGACCGTACTTGCTAGAGTCGGATGCTCTGTCCCTCTCACTCTATTACAATAGTGAGGGACAGAGCATTCGACTCGCTAGCGAGTACGGTCACTGTCTGAGGCCCTAGGCTTATACTAACCGCAAAACTATCTGGCCGGTCAGGTCATAAATCATCGGAATTATGCTATCTCTTTCACACCTGCACGGCTTATGGAGCGGGCCGAGCAGCAATAGGGCAGGTAGCGTTACACATAAAAAGGAATGTCGATAAAGTAATGAAACAAAAAATATAAATTACGTGATGTTTTATATAACAGTATTGTATAGTTACTATCGAAATATAATTAGGTATATTGAACTATTGTCATAAAGTATTACATTACAATAATAAGGAGGTATAACAAAATAAATAATTAAACAAGGAAAATACTAGTACTAATATTACTAAATATTACTATTACTAGTAATACTATTCTTCTTCGTCTTCAGTGTCACTATCGTCTTGTAGGTTAATAATAACAAGCCGGTTGGTGTCAATAAAAAGTGCTTTAGCTTGGTCTTCGTTCTGGAGATTTTCAGCGTGGCGAACACATTTGACCCAGTCGTCGATTGTAACATGCATAATCGATCGCTTCATTTAACAATTTCTCAACATCTGCATTTCTCATTCTCTACTTACATAATCACGTATATAGCTAATTATTTAAGAAATATCTTAAACATGTAATTATCTTAAACATTTAGTATTATTCATTAGATAACTTTAATAACAATATCAATAACATTTCAAAATATAATGATTATATCGACGTTTACATTATAAGTTAACGACATGTTACACCCCTAACGGTAGCCGACGTTTATTGCCCTACCGGCCAGATATTTTTGCGGATAGTATAGGCATCGTTTTTAAACCAATCGCGACACTGGTAGATACAAATATGGTGATACAAAAAGTCACGTGATCTACGAAACGAATAGAAACGCTAGTTAGCGAACGCATCTTGGTTAGGGCCTCAGAACTCAGTAGTTTTCGAATACAAAAAGTCGATTCAAAAACGTGACGTGTGATTGAAATATACGTGCCAAACTATTGGAATACCTTAGGTTTTATTCGTAAGTCAAGGACTGATCATTATTCTGGTTCTTGTTTTAACAAGTTCGTGGCTGGCAAGCGCATCACTTATCTTTCACCGTTCGAGAGCCTACTCCACTATAGGTTCTTATTAGACGGAGGCTCAACGAGATAGCTGCAATATGTCGAGAGGACACGGGCAGTCGGTCCCTACTCCAAAAGTCGAACTTCGAACGAAGTAATCCTTCCCATTTTTTTTGCCGAGCGGTTTGTTTCACATTTAAATATGATACGAAATGACGGACTCAGAACACTGTATGTGACACAGGAAGCGAGCATAATATATTGGCTTATGCATATGGATTAACAAGCTGTTGCCCGCGACTCCATCCGCGTAGAAGTCGTTTATAAAAAGATAACAATGTCACAGAGTACTTTTTATACTCGCGGATAACTGATTGACAGCCAATGCACAGGCAACCGCTGCACTTAGACGCTTTAAATTTTGACGAAACTTTTTCGGGTACCCTGATGCACCAAGAAAGAATGTTTCGATCAGCCCGCACGGGAAGAAACGGGGGTATAACGGGAAACGAAATCGACGCCTACAAAGTTCCGGGCGTTCATTCTCATTTCATATAAATATTATAGTTAGAGAAAGCGATACATCGATACTACCATTAAGACACAAGAATAGACTTCTATCATAAGAGCAAATAACGATCTTTGCTTACAATTTCTATGTTAACAAGAAGACCAAGCTCAACTTGAAACATGTCTTCATTATTAGACCATCACACAAAATACTATTTATTGCTAGCCATTGGCTTTAAGAAGAATCATCCAAAAATAAAAGTCCATTTCAACAAGCGGCTATAAAACTTCGCTCGCTCTAAAGTTACCGGGTCTTATTAAAAATTACAAAACTTGTCGTGAAGCTACTCCAAGTCGTTGGTTGTTAGAGTTGGCGAACTCGGGGCAGCAGCTGTTTCGGTTACACGTTACACCGCTGTGCCCTTGCATAAACATCGCGGATAACCCAAGAATACATTTAATTAAAAAGTTGGAGTTTCATTGACAAAGTCTCGAATAATTAGGACTCCTTTTGGATGGTTTTGTATTTGGCTGAGATACTGAGGGCCGTAATAACCTTTTCAACGCTATGTCAAATAAAAAATCAGAGCGAATGTCAACTTCGCCCCATAGATACTCAGGTCTATTCTGCGTTTGCACGCTCATATCCGTCAATGGCGTTGAAAAAGTTAATAAACTCATCTTGGCACCCGTCACAAGATACGTCAAAGTGAACGTCAAACCATAGAACACTGTAATTTTTGACGCATCTTGAGACGAGCTTTACAGTCTTGAGAGATCTTCAAAACCGCGATTAAGATCAATTGCGTTTTTAAGAATAAAACAAATGCCAGTCAAACTCGCTATACCTTACATTTAAGATAGATAGAGTGACTCTTTTAGCTGTTTACAGTAGGTAGTGGACTATTTTACCAACCGCAATACCTACTAAGTTGTCTTATCTTATCTTACCTTGGACTTCGACCTTATGGGATAAACAAGTTGATCTTATGACGATATTTAATTCTTCCATGGAAAACCAAAAGATAGACAATGATAAATGCCGCATGATAGACAAAAAATCATGTGTTTGTAGCCTCTATGAAGATATCCAACCAAGAGATTTGGGTTTATCTAACCAAAAATTTATCAGCTTTCTCTCAATCATTTTACTATACCTACTTTTTTTCAACAAATAATATTGTTTATTAGTGAGACAATAATTTAAAACTGGTGTACCTTATTCCTGGTATAGTAGTAAACAGCTGACCCTCAGCGGTGATCCAATGCACGTCCGGCGGCGGGTCTCCGGTGGCGCGGCAGGCTGCGTGCGCGCCGCGCGTGGCGGGCCACAGCACGCGCGCCGGCGGCTCCACCACGAACCGCGGGCGCATGTCGCTCTGCACCGCTGCCAGAGCCGCGAGAAACCATGGAAGCGCGTAACCTTTAAAGAATATAATTTTGTTACGATACTAAAAACGATATAAAGCCTGTGTCAATTGAACTTGAATAAAAAAACGAAATGTCCCAATTCACCATGATTACTCGATAATCACGTACTTTTAAAGATCAAGTGAGGTCTTTGCAATGATTTATACACTAGATCATTATTTCATATTAAGTTCAAGATGAAATAACTGTTCATATATGTTATTTTTAACAAAAACACGCTAGGTGAATATTTTAGGTTATGTGTCAAAAACTACTTATTTCTTTACATATTTTCCTAGTTCAATTAACACAGGCTTTAGGTACTATGTTACGTAGCTAATATTTTATTGAAAAAACGGAAAGTCCGAAATGTGTTTAGTCTATTTTCTACATTGGTTTTAAAAAAAGGACATTTTTTTCTCGCTATTTCTATATACATTACTAAATTGATACTTCAAAACACCTGCTATGTTTATAGTATGGTATAGTGGTTTCCCACATTCACCGCTAACCAATGCTACGAGTGCTACGCAGTACACCCGTAGCGGCATTTTTCCGCTGTATAGCGAAAATCAGTCTCGAACTGTGAAACTCAATATCTGTTTTAGTGACATTGTAATTGCAACCTTGTTGAATTAATAAAAGGGTGCCTTTTATACTTGGCATTATAGCCTCAAGCAAGAATCTGGGGACTCAGGAGGTCAAGCAAATAATTCAGGTATATATCGGTTTATAAATATCATTGAATTAAGCCACCGAACATCTAACATCATCTGAAAAACATTGTATTTATTTGTAGCTTACGGGAATACTTAGTTGTTTGTGAAGTCGAAACTTTTCGCATAAAAATAGTCACCACGGCAGCGAGTCGAAAAACAAAACTATCGATTTATACGCTTTGATGTACTGGAAGCAGTCAGTGCAGTGGTTTACGACGAATGTCTGCGCTTACAATGGTAAGTCAATGAGGAGGAAAAATCGCTAAAACTTTTTAATGTTAGAACAATTTGAACTTCAGCTTATTTTTATTTTATGTTTGTTACCCAAAAACGGGATAAGTTAATTAGGTAGGTATTTGTGACAATACTCAGGCATGGAAGTCCGGACATTCAAGAGACTAATCGAAAGGATTTAGGAGCCGTAAAGGAGGCCGCATATAAATCGCTCTATAAACGTGCTCAAGTTGTTTGGTTAGTTAAATATTTATTTATTTTTTGTTTTGTTACATTGCAACATAATTTACCACATCAACGTTTTCCATCCAAAACGGGTATGTAATATACAAATGTATATTAAATAAAAGTAAGTGTCGTCACAGAACGTTGGGCCGTAACATAAATCAGAGAGTGCTGGCGCCTATCGCACGAGCTCTTTATTTACGGCCAGTGCCACTGCTGACGGCTAGTTTGGGTTCAACGGAACTGCGGACATAATTTGAAATTCGTGTCAATAACTCGATGGACAATGCAGTCTATTAGAATGTGTTACAGTTTGTCCGTGATAGAGGATACCCATAATTATTTTTATCATATAAAAAGGGAAGGCTTTTATTTCAAATCGGCTTTGTACATTTTTTCTTTTGAAAGGGTCTTTTATTATTATTTATAATAGAATTCAACACGTTTGATTCTTAACGGGATATTTACTACAAATTTTAAAATACGTAGAAATAATAGAAACAAGATATTGTTTTCTACATGAGTAATTTTCAAGTAGGTATTAAATTAACTTATGGGTTATTTTCTTATATCCAAATTGTGTATTTTTCACTAGTTTATTAGCAAAATAGAGGCTCAACCCA
This sequence comes from Acleris holmiana, assembly GCA_949316455.1. Taxonomy (NCBI): domain Eukaryota; kingdom Metazoa; phylum Arthropoda; class Insecta; order Lepidoptera; family Tortricidae; genus Acleris; species Acleris holmiana. Next base: position 7,370,072 of record OX438770.1, on the reverse strand, counting down.
ACCTTCCTACCAATAATATTAGTTTTCTACCTCTTCACGCTATTCAGCAATTTATCATTAATGTTCCAGCGCGAAGACAGGGAGTGTTAATGCGAAGTTCGCGGTTCTACCGAACTTCTTATAATTTCTTCGAAATTATGATTTGCCGAGTTTCGTTTTGAGATTTGTTTTACTTATAATAACTAACTAACATCCATAACTAATAACTTCTAATAACTTTCTTGTGAGTCTAGTCCGCATTAATCAGATAATTTACAACTTTTTTTATGAAGGAACGCAATGAACCTGTGATTCCTTCATTTAAAATTTACAAATAATTTAATCGGATGACTGACTTGTTCATAAACGCGGGCTGTAGAATTTTCGTTTCGTTTGATTTCGCGTTTAATAATTACGCATTCCCAAGTCTAACTATATGAACAAAATATAAGACACGAACGTATGACAGACTTTAAATGGCACATGGCCACAGCTATAGGCGATGGCATGGAGCGATGCTTAAAAAAAGCCCCATCAACGTTTGACTCGACTCGAGGCTTTCCTCGATCTATGTACCCTTTCTATATCTGGACGTAATAGTTCTCTGCCTTCTCGCCGACAAATCTTTGACACATGCATCGTTTCGCAACCTATTCATTTGCCAACCCGCTTTTTTATCTGTAACTACAAACTTTTCGTGATTTTTATAAAACTAACCTAACCTAATCTATAGGGTTCTACATAAATGGTCCTGAAATAAATCCACAATTATTTACAGTTTCGGAAAAAAAGGCGGGTTGTCAAATTATATGTTTGTGAAATGATTCATTTGTGAAACGTTGGTAATGAAATTATAGGATCCCGCACGTAAAGCATCACGAAAATAAAAAATACCTTGTATCGAACAACACGCAACATTTAAATTGTATATATTTTATAAGTCAAGTCCAAGTCCAAGCAATCATAGAGCACTTAAGCGTGGTTACATTCTTGCGGGGCTAGACAAGTTGCATTCGACAATTGCTAGCGATTATGTTTCGATTGAAGTATGTATGGAATTGACGTAAGCCACCGATATAGTACCACGACTATCTCGGTGGCTTACATCAATTCCATACATTTGTCTATCGAAACATAATCGCTAACGATTGTCGAATGCAACTTGTATAGCCCCACAGGTACGCGATAAAAAAATGAGATAAGGTACATTTGTAGGATCCTAGCGAATATGATCTCGGGAATATCGTATCTGTTATTATAAGCATGGACGCCCCAAGGTGGTGGTGGATGTTCGCATCGTCCATTGTTAAGCAAGCTTCCATTGTTAAGCAATCTCGTATTAACTAGACGTGGCGAATTTTACGTATTTTCTATGTATTTCTCTATATAAGTACGTTTATCGTTGTCTAGTACCCATACAATACAATACAATACAAAACACTTTATTGTCCACCAAACAAAAACATTACACAGAATTTTCACAATTTAGAAGACCCAGGTAAACAACAGGCGGTCTTATCGCTGATTAGCGATCTCTTCCAGACAACCTTAGAAGGGATAAGGTGCAAGTTAAAACAATTTACACGGTAGGTGGTGCAGACCAATTTCGAACAATTACAAGGAACTATGCTAGCTATAAAATACAATATACCAATAAATACACGCTTACCAAACTAATAAATAGATAATCAAATATATATTAATACAAACTAATACATTATAATGACTTACATGAATAAATAGATAGTAATAAATAAATACATACATAAATGTCAATACATCCACATCAGGGAAAAAAAAAAACAGCCACATGACAGAAATGCATAGTGAGAGAAATGTGCTGAGACAATACAATTAAGACTGCGACAAAAAGTGCTCAAGGAGAAGTTTCTTAAATACAGGTAAAGATTTAGCCCATAGTACAAGCCTAGAGATTAGTTTGGGACTAGTTCAATTTGTGTGACTTTGTCCTCTGATATTTATTTCCCTTCTCGGATTGTTCGGAATAGGATGTCGCAGGGCACATCGCAATGTGCAACCTAAATACCGTGCAAACTGATGTATGAAATACGACGATGACGCGTGACGAAGATACGATTAATAAATAATAATTTAAAGATGACAAGTGACCATCTCACAACAATTAACTTAGGTAGTCCAAAACTAGGATTGCACTATGGATACTCAGAAACAAATACTCATCATCACACAAATATTTGCCCATACTGGGAATCGAACGCGGGACAGCTAGCCTTACTACAATAGAAAACGCAATGTTTTCACATACGCGATGCTAAAACTAATATAATAAAACTTAAAGGAAAACACAATGCGTTGTACATTATTTCAATTAAGAATTACATGATTTATAAATAAAATAATAGTTAACTATTCGTTTTTAAGTGTCAGTTTTGTGTGCTATTGTGTGCTTTTCGTCTTCGTTTCTACGAAACAGTCGATTAACATTTAACATCATATGGCGAAATTAGTACTCAGCATCCTTAATTTTAATTGATATGATAACCCACCACTCATCAATTCCTATCATAATTAAATACCAATCAAGTCACAAGAAACATTTTTACAATGACTTTCCGAGGCAAGCTTGTATAACTTGGCAAAAAAGAGCTTGAAAAAAGTAAAAGACTTGTTCAGAGTTAAATTGACAACATGATCCAATTTTTTACCCAAAAGTTTCAACTTGAGGATAATTTAGTAGTACCTGTCAGGTAGTTGCCACTTGAGAATGTGTAGTTCCACCTGTCACCAAGTCCAGCTCTTATTTTGCGGAGCTATAAAGTAAGATGGGTTCCCCTATGAAATTCATAATCATTATTTGTACTAAAGCACCGTTCGTCCGAATTTTCATTTATTCTAAAACCATTTTTGCCTGAATTTTAAAACTTTTTAGTGTGGATATAATACAACCCTATCGTAACCTAACCGCAGGTACAGGTTGGTTGGAGACCTTAAGAAGTTGTTCTGGTGGGCATTCGCAGACAATGAAAGTTGCCACCACTGCAAAACACAGCTTTGGACCCCTTCCCCTGTAGCCCTTATTGTTATGTTTTGTTAAATATATATAAAATAAGATGAAGTAGACAAAGCTCTTAAACAAAGAATTTAAAAAAAGTTGTAAAACGATCCGCTAAGACAAATGTTATTACGGAATCCGAGGGACACCCAATTAAACCATACATTACATATCAGTAATAAAACGAGTTCTTCATAAAATCGAACCTTTCATAATGCCGCCACAACCCCTTTAGCTTTACACTTCAGTCACGATCACTCACTCACATCGCGTCAGTCCGTCACTGCACAGTTCCATATTTGTCAGTTAAATAACGACGATGTTTTACGTAAGTTTTCCCTCCAAATCCCGCGGAGGGCGAGCGGGTGTATCGCGCGGTGGTTGGCGGCGGACTGACGTCGGGAGCAAGGGCGGCAATGCTTCCCACCCTATACTCGTATGTAGATAATTTCTACTCAAAAATTTGAATACTGTAGGATTATAATGCACTAAAAGAAGTATTTATTAACATACTGTAACAATGATAACAATTCAAAAATATTAATTAATAAGCTAAATACGAGTAAGTAAGTGAACAAACAAACGAAACATACTAAGCTACTTAAATATCAACTATTAAAAGAACACCTCTTCTAGCAGGTCCGCCCGCGGCATGGTCCCTACGACACTGGCTGCATTACTCTCTGGATAGCTAGCCCAATCCTTTGAGAGAGGTAAGCACCAGCTCTGGGATCTCCGGAGGCGTCTATGAGCCGGGATGACAGGGCCTTTATGAAGCTATTCATATCTCTTGACCGAGTCCCATGGTCTCCACTCCAAGCGCCACAAATTCGTAATTATTTAATAAAGATGAATATTTGCGGGGCTTTAAGTTATTTCTACTTAAATAACTTTGAGAATGCACTTTGGGGCCAACGCAACCATTTTTGCTCAGCAAATATAATATTCTGGATTTTACAAAAAAACGTATGAAATACGAATACTTAAGCCTGGAGGTGACGTTGGTGACGTCATGTGGCTAAGTAAATAAAGTTGAGTGTGAGCTGTTTACAGAGTTTCAACTAAATGACGTTACCCTCTTTGAAAATAAGTAAAGGCGAAGGCCCTATTTTTAAACTAATCTCATTACCTATATCTTTGTTACTTAAATTTGTATGTATAAGAGCCGTCTTACAAAAGCTGTGCTGGCAACGTCGCATATTTTGGTATTTCTTGATTATTAATGTGAAATTCACTATAATTCCTCAATGTAATCTCTTAACTTTATGTATCTGATGTATTTAATTTATTTAGATATGTGCAACGCAATTTTTTGTCGTGATTGGATACCTTTTTGTACGTTCAGACTAACATACTTTTACTACGTTATGTAAACACAAAATTACAAGCCGCCCCATGGTAAAATATTGCATTACACAGATTTAGATTTAGGTTAGATTACATTTGAAAACTTAATTTACGTAACGTAATTTCAATACTTTCAAATTGATAATTGAAAATATTGAAATAAAAATATGTACCTTATGTTAGTAAATGTTTTTCTTGAAAAAAAAATATGTTAGCGATGCGACGTTGTCTCTTTTGTAAGAGAAAGATTTGTGTATAAAGCGCGTACCTACTTATATATTTTTGTTTTACTAATAAAATTGTTGCCTTTGAATCCGTCTATGTGTCGCTATTGCCTTAAAACAGTACTATAACGTAACAGTACCTTAAATTCCTTGGGAAGAACCGTTTCGAACGCATTCGTATAAAATCGATGTGCCGTGTGTGGTGTGGCGGACCTCGCGCGGATACTAAATACTATAAACGATGTGTTTGCTATCCGCGACATTATAACAGAAGTAGCGTACGATATCATGCTCGGTTGTAGACCCTATATTCGACAATACAAAAAACACTACAATCTATATTTTTCCTATCTAATAATAGTGGAGTTTAGCCTACACGAGGTCATAAAGAAACATGGGTTCATTTATTCAGACATGGAAACATTTAATCGCACCGTTCTAAGGAGCCCGATTGGACAGCTGTCAACTTAATACAATGTGTGTTAGAGGCATGATTGAGGTTATATTTTGTATTGCGTTGACAGCTGTCAAATCGGGCCTCCTAGAATGGCGCGTCTATTGAAAACCTTTTTCAGTATCTAGTCGTGTAATATAAATAGGCCTCGAGTTTGTTCATCGCAACGATTTCCCTGAATTTGCGATGGCAGAGGGTCTGGCTTTAGACATTACAACCCTGATTACTCTTATCGCCCTCGTTTCACTGCATAAATTAACGGACTTACAGAAGATTACCGGTATTACAACAAAGTCCGCTAAAATAACTGCTTCGTTGAGATAATGTTTTTGACAAACAAATTTTACATTTGGATAAGTACTGAGAATTATGTTTTTAACTCATTGCAAAGCAGTTTATGTTGAGATTATGTCTTATTGTCACAAAAACATGGCTAGGGTCCTTGTATCTTAAATGTGTATCTTCTTTTTCATCGTTTTTGGCGGTGCCTGGTGCGGTGGTATCTAACAGCGATAAGATATATAACACTAACGTTAGCGATATTCGAAACCTGTCATGATGTAAGGAATTTACATATAACCCTTTACAGACGAGGATAGTGTTTTTTTATGTTAAGGAGAAGGCACACGAGCGCTCAGGCCCCCTGATGGTAAGTGGAATCTGAGACCCATAGACATTTGAATTCTCAAGTCTATAATCCTGAGACCTCAAATGCGTTGCCAACCCTGAGGACTAAGATGGAATGCCTCTATGCTGGTAATTTCACCGGTTGTCTTATCCCCACACCAGAACACAACAACGCAAACACTATTGCTTGGCGGGTGGTTAATGGATAAGATGGACCTAGGGTGTAAACGGATAAGCGCTCTATGCAACCTCCCGGCAACTTACGTCAATCTTTACATTTTCGAAAACGATAATGTTCGTAGAATGCATCTTGTCTACGCCTACAGCACTGTCGCGTTACGGTTGCATTTTGATGATAAAATATCCAGAGGAATCGCAGGTAACCCAGCAAAGAGCATAGAGGCATTCCATCTTTGTCCTCAGGGTTGGCAACGCATTTGCAGTCCTAGAATTGCAATCTTGTGAATGCGAATATCTATGGGTCACAGTTTCCACTTACCATCAGGTGGCCAGTGTGATCATTTTTTTTAAATGTATATTGAGGGGACGGATCGCCTGATGGTAAGCGAATACTGTCACCCATAGACACCTGCAGCACCAGAGGAGTTACAGGTGCGTTGCCGGCCTTTCAAATGAGAGTGTGCTCAAAAGAGCACGAAAACGTTTGCCTTCTAAATGCCATAAAAAAAACTCAACAAAAGTGAGTTCAAATGAGTAGAAGGGAGAGTAATATGGGACTTGGATCAGGGCATCCAGCACTCACAACTCAAAGAATGAGGAATAGTATCTCATTACAGTTTTAACTCATGCTAAGCTTGAGCCATTCGCAATATTATTCAAATGGGTTATAGAATAATTGCCAATGACTGGGAAATGCGGTTGCAGAATTTAATTAATAAATGGGTAATGAATGCTCGTTTCGAGTGCCATTCACAGAGTCATAACAACAACATCAATACTCCGGTTACATTGTGCAAGAGAAACTTAACTCTGAAGATCCATTGAATTTAATTATAATGACGTTAAAGTATTACGTAATAAGCAATTTACCTTTAATTCAAAGGTGAGCGAACAATCTTACACAATTTGTTCTAGTCCCAAACTTAGCTCGAGGCGTATTCTATACTTACAATTAGATGGTTCTATATGCACAACGATAAACATACTTAGCAGGTACGTAATTTAAAAAAAACCGTAATTTTTCGGCAGTAGAGTAAATATAACACATCCCAAACTCAGGAACAAGTATAATACCGGAAATCGAACCCGGGATCGCTAGCTTCCTGGACAAGGTTACTCTACCATTGAGGCTCACCGCGTCGTCACGTTAAGAGGCCGTATGCGAAATTTTGCCGATTTCGCTGATTTACTTAATTTTACAGACGTGTAAAGTTGAAATACTTTACTTCTTATATATTTTGATGCGCAACATGAAAGATAATTTCAATTTTCAACGAATGTATGACCTACTTTTTATTAGGGTTCCGTACTCAAACTAGAAACTCTTATAGTTTCGCCATGTCTGTCCATCTGTCCGTCCGTCCGCGGCCTAGCGCAGACTCTTGGTACTAGAAAGCTGTTATTTGGCATGAAATGCACATTAGTCACGCCAACAAAGTGGTACAATAAAATAAAAAAAAAATGTCGTCTACCCTATACAGTGTCTCATTTAAATCGGTCAGTATGGGAAATTCAGAAACTATAAGACATACGAAGATCCGTTCCTAAACCATCGATTTTAATAAGAAGAAAAACTTCAAAACAATAAAACTACTAAATCACAAAACTATTAAGTTTGAAATAATAAGGTTATTTAAATTTCCATATGTGTGGTGATTAGTGTAAGTGATTAAGAACGCGCAATTGAAGGAAAGTGCGTAACCAACGAATTTACAACAATACTGTGAGGGACAGAGCACTCGACTCGCTAGCGAGTATGGCAATTGCAAATCATGGTAATTACTACTACCCTCTTACACACTCGACAGCTGCTCTGTCCGAATGAGCAGATTTCCTGGACAAATTTTCCTTTACTTTAAGACCATTGATCGAGTAATGTATAAAGTTTCGATTCCTCGACACACCCATTAAACAGCCAACTGAGGTAGCGAGATAAATACGACGAACTTACCTGTAAAAATAAAGATTTAATTTGATGAATAATCACATAACAAATGTAGGTATGTACAGTACCACAACGATAATGTATGCACTTTAGTGCATTGTCATAATAAACTTCAAACTGAACATCAAATGACAAGCATGATATTGACAATGACATTCACAATGACAACGTTCTAAGTATGTTTAACGTTGTTATTGGGTATCTGTATCAGTATAATATTTAGTAAAGTATAAAGTGTTATATTTAATCGAACAATACAATCGTGCAACCGCTCCGGAGCTATCCGGTTGGTCCGCGCTACACGTGTAGCGATCCGGAAGTGCTTGCGTAGATAACGGTCCGGAACGTGCCCTGATTCCGGTACGCTGCCGGTTCCGGCCGCCGGCGGCCTGGACTCGATTAATAAGTACCAATTACTATGACGAATGTGAATCACTTCGTGATGTAAACGATTGTCGATTGATAACTTTAAAACTAATCGCCGTTTACAGCATTACAAGGTTTAGTTTTATCTTGAAAATTACGTGGCATCATTACAAAACTTGCAAAAAATATATTTACATTTATTTTTAGTTTTAAAGCTACTTTTAATACAGTTTCGTAAATGTTAACATTATAAACTGAACTTACCTGCAATGGCCCTAAGAATCACTAGTCTTTTTTATGTTATGGAGAAGGCACACGAGCACTCAGCCCACCTGATGGTAGTGGAATCTGGGACCCATAGACATTTGAGTTCACAAGATTATAATCCTAAGACCTCAAATGCGTTGCCAGCCCTGAGAAAAATGGTTCTGATGGAATGCCTCTATGCTAGTAATTTCACCGATTGTCTTATCCCCACGCCGGAACACAACAATGCGAACACTGTTGCTTGGCGGGTGGTTAATGGATAAGATGGTGGTAGTGAATTGTCTAAAATAACCTAAGCTATTTAAGATATCTTGAAATCCTCATTCCAGAATATATTGCGATTGGTGATCTATAGCTGAAAGAACACCGTACATGGGCCTCTATTCAACTGCGTTATAACGATATCGCGTTTGACGTGTTTTGGTATCGTTTATGTCACAGTCGCCATTATTGTAAATGACATAAAGAGTTATCAAAACGTTGACAATACGGAAACAGGTCAAATACGATATCGTTATTACCGTGTAGAATCCCAGCCCTGCTGTAATTAGTCATTTCACTACATACTCGTAGTATAAAACAAAGTCGCTTCCCGCTGTCTGTTTATGTATGCTTAGATCTTTAAAACTACGCAACGGATTTTAATGCGGTTTTTAGGGTTCCGTATTCAAACTAGGAATCCTTATAGTTTCGCCAAGTCAGTCCGTCCGTCCGTCCGTCTGTCCGTTCGCAGCCTAGCGCAGAAACTCTTAGTACTAGAAAGCTGTATTTTGGCATAAAAATGCATATTTGTCACGCCAACAAAGTGGTACAATAACATCAAGAAAAAAAAAATTTTTAGGTTACCTCCCCTACACGTAACGTAGGTATATTTTTTTAAAAAACCTGAAATAAAACTTAAATGAAAGGAAAACTATCAAGACTAAGTAGACATCATTGGTTCTTGAGATACAGGCGATTAACACGTTCCCTGTCCGGGTGCCCCCAGTATGGGGTCATGACATGAACCTTTTTTTCAGGAGTCCGTACTTCCACTATGGGGTCATTTTCCCATACTGAATGGACATAAAACTGTCAGTTGGACTTGTGACATGGTCAGATCGTTTTGTTTGGGGACAGTGAACGTGTTAAATCTGGCAACATAGAGGAAAGTTTTGAGAGAAGTTACCGAGGCATGTGCGAGGCGATTAAAGTGTTTATACCTACTAAAATCATCTAAGACACCATACGACTTTAAAATTAGAAAATTTGTTATTATATACTTGTTGATTTTTATGTTTGTACTATACTTAACGGCTTCGGGACCCTCCACTGAGTATGGTCCGACATGCTCTTGCCCGGTTTTTTTAAGTTGATAAGGCCAATTATCTAGAAACCCAAATGATACGTCATTACCATGAAATTGAAGCAAGTGTTGGTCTTATTTTTTTTTGCAGGCACAAAAGCTTAGTAAAGCATATTTTTAATCGGAAAGCCATGAAGGATTGAAACAAGTTTTGGTTTTAACTGAACACTCGCAGAAACATTATACTTCAAGTCGTATAAAAAAGGAAAAATATTGCACAAAATTATTTTAATATTTCTGAAAAACACAGACCTTTCCCCCAGCTTTCGCAATAAAAAGGTGTTTAAATTACGGCTAAAGGCTCCGTTTTAGCTGATTGCTGACAGGAGTGTGACCCGCGCGATCTTTTGTTTGGCGAGCACTCGACTCAGCTCGGCGCCTTGTCTTGCCAACTATTATAGTGCCAAATTATACCTCTACTTCGACGTGGATTGCGCGTTTTTGTTTTTGACCTGTTTGAGTAATAGCAGCCAGTTGTGTGCTTTTTTAAAGATGTTTTTTTATGAAATTTACTGATTCGTTTCGTCCAAATCACACTTATATTTTTAAACCTTAAGTAGGTTTGAAACTTAAAGTGGGTTACAAACTTTTAGATCCTATAGTTCACTTATGTACACACATCAATAATGTCTAGGCATCAAAAATATCCCTACATTATGTTGATATTTTACAATGTACCTACTGCGTTATGAATGTTATGATAAAATTTAAATATCGAAATACTGTAAGGATATTTGTTATAGGTAGACGTATGTAGCTATTTTGATGTGTGTTGTAAGAGGCACGCAGGGCAAGCTACTGAGGTGAGTAAAATGAAATGCTTCTATGCTAATTCATATGATAGTCATGGTTAGTATCGAAAATGACGAAGTTGTAGACCAGAAGCCCTAGCCAAAATGCGTTCGCTAACTAGCGTTTCTATTCGAGTCACTACTAGATCACGTGACTTTTCGTACGACGTGATCTACCAGGGGCGCTAGCCAAGATGCAAACGCTCCTAACGTTTTTCTTTTCTATCGCTCAAAATGTATGAGATGACAGTCGACCACCTGGTTTATCGAAACGCACGAGAATGTCATCCCATACATTTTGAGCGATAGAAAAGAAAAACGTTAGGAGCGTTTGCATCTTGGCTAGGGCCCCAGTGACGCGATTGATTTAAAAACCAAACGAATAGAAACGCTAGTTAGCGAACGCATCTTAGCTAGGGCCTTGGGGCCCTAAAAAGCCTGCTGGTTAACGTTTCGATCGATAGTGGTTAACGTAACGCTTTGAGTTTTGGACTAAATAGCAAAAAAAAAGAAGAATGAAGATTTTTTTCGAGGAACAAAGTATTAAACTTCTTCTATTTATATAACTCCGGGCTCCGGGCATAGAGCGTTTCTTAGAAAGTTTGTACCTAGTTTAGGACTAAAATTAGGAAATGTTAACTTTTCCGCTGAGTTACGAGAGCAGTATCTCGAATTCAATAAATGAAGCAGATTTAAGTCACATTCGTTAGTAATATTATGCTTGCACTTGCTACCGGAGTTTTGTCTGAGATACCACCTTTTGTCTTGGAACAGTATAGCTAATATTCGTAACTCTGCGGAAAAGTTAACGTTTCTTAATTTTAGTCCTTAAATAGGTACAAACTTTCTAAGAACTGCCCTATAATAGCATAAATGTAATGTAAAAAAATAAATAACATCAAATTTGTATACGTTTATTGAGGCAAGAGACCAACGGATGATGTCATTTAGTGCGGCGTGCCTTGAGAAGCGGCCACCACTTCTCTGTCAAAAAAGTCCGTGATGTCCTAGCCGGTCTAGCAGGGAAACCGTTGTGGAGCGCAGACCGGGATCCCGTGGCGATGGCAAACTGAAAGTCGGAGTGTGTTAGGGTCTAGGAAAGTACCAGTGCTTGGGGATGAGCTTGAAGTCAGTATCCAGCCTCCCTTGTGCCCACAGCTACAATTCTAGCACGATCAGTGCGCAGCTCTGGCTAAGAGGGAATCAACAGTCAATTTACATGTTACATCGTTCCAGCAACACTGCGACTTTGGGTTAACGGGAAAATTATGACCCGGGCAAGCCGTTAACCTAGCATTCTTTGCGTCCTCCAAGCCCGAAGTCTCATAGTTTGGTGGGAATTCCCTGAGGATTTTACCTATGAGACTAGAAGAGCTATGAACCGACGAAAGATGAAAGCTGGTAAAGCAATAGGTACTAAACATTTTGCGGATCCGTAAACGTTCAGTGCTGTGCACTGAATGGAAAGGGGTCCTTGAGATCAGGACTGCTCGTTTAGCTGAATATTAAGAATAGATTGCAAATTACTAATTCATTACCTACTGATTAATTATTTAGTATAGCATAGTTGGTTGTACTTTTAGTGGTGATAGGACCCTGTGCAGGGTCCGTCCGGAAAGCTACCACCATCTTATCCATTATCAACCGCCAAGCAACAATGTTCGCACGGTGAAATTACTGGCGTAGAGGCATTCCATCTTAGTACTCAGGGTTGGGTACGCATTTGAGGTCCTAGGAATTTAGAATTTACAAGACTATATAGCTGGTATTCAAATGTCTATGGGTCTCAGATTCCACATAACATCAGGTGGCCTGAGTGTTTGTGTGCCTTCTCCTTATCAGTAAAAAAAACCATATCATTTCAAGTTTTCTACTTTTTAAAATTAAGTTTGATGTTCATTTATACTTTAGTTCATTTTAAATAACTTGTAAATAATACCTGTAGTAGATTTAAGGTACTATAATGGTGTGCCCTTACAGGGCGTCATGCACTGACGTTATACCTTGAACACCAGTATTTGAATGAACTAATAGCGAAATAAATATTTCATTCATTGAAGAAAACTGAACGAAAAATAATGCTTCATACATACGCGAGGCGCGACGTATTGGAAACTTTTAACACTCGGCGCTTTCCCACGATAGTGAACTATTTAGAAATCTAGTGCATGCTTTCACAAAGTCGTATTTTAAACAGAGGTCCATTTTACAAAGACAATCTTCATATCATTCAAATAAGGTCCAAATTGCACGCCAACGCTCTAAAAGTAAAGCAGATTGAGGAAGTAAGAGAGAGATATCGATGTCGCGGAGTGTGAACGAGCCCGATGCACCGCACCGGCTTTTAGGGACCCGTATATAAATCCTTAGTAGGAAACCACTTACCTTCGCAATGTCCATCTGTCTGTCTGTATGTCACAGCTAACTTTCGTCGTACCTACTTTACATTCATCATTCCTCTCCAAAGAACAATTAGAAAAATAATTATTATCTGTTACACATACTTAAGTCCTAATGTAACGTGACAAGATAATAAAATTATAATTAATAATTAATTAAATGTACACTAACATAAACATAACTTAAATAAGTACAAATAAGAGATCTGCTGCATTATCAACAGATGTACAGGGCCTCTATTCTACTGCATTGTAACGTTTTAGAATCGTTTATGTCACAGTCAGTCGCCATTATTGTAAATGACATAAGAGTTATCAAAACGTTGACAATACGAAAACACTTCAAAGACGATATCGACGCTTGAAAGGCGAAATGGGATAAGCTACATTTTTTGTGATATTGAGTTACATATATCATTGAAATCAGAAAAATCTGCTGATTTGAACGATATATGTAAAAAAAAAATCGTCCAAAGTCGAAAGAATGTCCTCGCTATTTTATAAATCACTAGCGACCCGCCAGCGGCTTCGCCCGCTGCAATTTTTTTAGACGTGCACGCCCCACTCCTGTATTTCAGTGCCCCCTCCACCCCGCCCGCCGCGATGCCCGGCGCGCTTTTCAGACTGCATCGCAAACAACGGCCACGGCGCTATGGCGGTTTTGTTTACTGTTTGAATTTTTTAATTCGTAATATCTTTTGAATGGAAAGTCCAATTTAAATAATTTAAAAACTATTTTATAGGTAGTTAAATGGTCTTGACCATAAAATAATTTATTTGGATAAGGATTAATATAAACACATAAATAGCATGGTTTGAATTTGGTTAGCATTTTCATTAATGTTTAAAATGAAAAAAAGTTGTTGTAGTGACATAACTACAATAGTTGGACATATGCTACCGCGGAGTTTTTTGTAGACATTATGATGTTCTTCAATATTGTTGTACATTATTTTGTTCTATCGCTAATAGTTTCGGCAGCGCATTCGACGAAAGACATTTTAAGACTCATTTTTCTACACCTTCGGTTACATTGTTCAAATTTTACCAAAGATCCCTAATTTTTTTCAAAATGAAATGTAGCCTATGTCAAATTGGAAGAATGTAGCATTCTATTGGTGAAAGATTTTTTTAAATCGGCCCAGTACTTTTTGAGCCTATTCATTACAAACATACAAACATACAAAAATAGGTACAAATCTTTCCTCTTTATAATATTATTATTATTATAGTGTAGATGGTCTCTCGTTTCTGTAGCTACGAAGGGGGTAGGCCGCTTATCGTCACGATGTTATTGTTTGATACTACCCTCACAAAACTATGCGCAAGCGACGTCAGTTCCGTGTTTGTTTCGAAGCGAGTGCTTGTTAAGTAAAGTGTTACATCATTTAATTGATAGAAAAAATGGCTCGGCGAGAAAATTTACTTCTGGACATTTACTTTATAAGTGGTCAAAACATTGCTGACACCGTTAGGATTTGGACTGAACGATTTCCTAATCGGCAGGCCATTACGCGCTACGCTGTAAGGTCTATCGCTAGCAACCTTTACGAGTGGGGTCGTCTTAAGCAGTTTAAACACAAATTTGCGACGACGAGCTACATTGTGCATCTCGGAAGGCGGCTGTCACTTCGAACATTTATTAAAAGTGACCTAATGGAATAATGAAAATTTTGTAAATTTTTAACAATCGTTGTACAAAGCTGACTCACCTTTTTAAATACGCCATCTCTAGTTAAATGCCATTTCAGAACGATTTTTAACAACAATAATCTACAATTTTTTAACCTAAACCGTGTTTGTAATCTTTGACGGTCCTAAGCCCGTAACAAGTATGAAGGGAAAGATGAATCATAACATTGTGCACGGTGATTACGTCATTAAAGTCTCGGTAAACACGGCGCATCTTAACTTGAAAATGCTATTTCTCTGACCTCCTTAGGTTTTTTAATTTTTGAATAAGATATTCGGATTCAGCATTAATTGTACTATCTCTCCTGTTTTGAAAGTTGTCTACCAAAAAAACACCCTGTATACCAACTACACCAACGTGTCGTCAATTTAAATTAAATTAAAAATTAAAGAGGTCCCCATTCAAGAATGATACGGACCCTTCGTGCACAAGTCCCGCTCGCACTTAGCCGGTTTTTATTTTACTTTATTCTCCATGGATAGCAGTCACCACTTAAAGGAAGTGCGGTTTTAAGTTTTTAAGCTGCCATTTCGTAAAATGAGACTTGTTCGATTAAGCCTTTATAAGACTGCGATAAATAGTACAGTCAACCACTTTCCTATAACGTTATTTTGTCATTGTGCGGGTTCTATGGTGACTTTATCTACATGCTGGTACATACCTACGTACGTAACATAACATAATTTTTGATTTAGTCAAAATAATTAACAGCCTTTATGCTAAACTAGCTTGTGCTAGCGAATTAGTCCGCGAAAAACTCGTATAATAAGTATTATTTGACCTTAATACTTTGCCATTATCTAAATTTAGGAACGATTCAGTGAAGTCGAGTCGTAATAAACAGACAGATAACCGCGCATTCTTTTGTTATAATAATTGATTAGTAAGGATAGTAGAGATACAAAATTTGTAATAAAATATTTATTTATTCTAATTGTTAGTAAAAATATCCCAGCGTATTCCCATTCATTCTTTTTTATCCCGTCAGAGCATTTTTAACATTTTAGTGGGTGTGTGTGTGTGCGTGTGTGTGTGTATTGACTTAATCGCTTGTTTTAGCGACGGAGCACCTCGGCTAAAAGCGGTAGGTACCTAACTCATCGACGAATTGAAAAGTGAATGACGATTAGTCAATAACAAAATCACTCCTGTTCTAGGAACTGTGTGAACACTGACGACATATCTTTCAGCTTATAATACTTTATGGTTTCTAATTTTCCTCAATCCGTGTGGTTGCCGGTTTAGAATAGTGCCACTCCATGTCTTCCCGTGGATGTCGTAAGAGACGACTAAGGGAATAAAGGCTTGTAGTATTGTTTGGCTTGCAACCTGTCACTAATTCACTGGTAAATATCTTAGCCTTAAAGTGAAAAATGTGGTTACAGAATTATTAACAAGATTTTTTAAAGGTGTTGGTAATTCTGTAGCACTGCCTACCCCACTCTGGCAATGAAGGCGTGACATTATTTATGTATGCATGTATTTTCCTCAATCACCCAAAGGCTAGCAGAAAGAGATCCTTTAAAGGGATAAGTTCGCCTTTGTACGTTCCTATTCTGTGAATATTAAATTTGAATTTCTGTTTTTTGTACAATAAAGTGTTTATCACTACATAGTATAAAACAAAGTCGCTTTTTCTGTCCCTATATCCCTATGTGTGCTTAAATCTTTAAAACTACGCAACGGATTTTGATGCGGTTTTTTTTTTTAGATAGAGTGATTGAAAAGGAAGGTTTATATGTATAATACTTTAATCCGGAGCGAAGCGAGGGCGGGTCGATAGTTATATATAATACAATACTATCATGATATTTTACAAAATCCCCAGTCCCCTACCAACCAAACCCTTTATTTACTTGCAACTGATGCTCATATCGGGCTATGAATGTATGTAAGCATCGACTGGGATGTATTGCCATTAGAGGCCCCTTGAAACTCGCGTGGTCTGAGAGCCAGAGGGCCCTTCACTTAAGCCGCCCTCGCACTAGACGTCGAGTCACGACACAAGTGACGGCACCAGCGACCTGACAAATTAGGCATTGTGAAGTCGAGGAAAGATTGAGTCGCCCTAGCACTGGTATTTTGATGACTAGTAATTAGGCTGCAGTTTATGCATTGACGTAGACAGAGGTCGTTTTACAAGAGCTGCCACGAATGGATCGAATGGGAGAACGCAAGTACTCATGTGTGAACAATAAAGACAGGTTTTCGGTTTGAAATTCGAACTACGCTCCAAAGGACGGCATCACACAATCAATAGGTGACATTTGTTTTGTTCGTTCCATTTAACGCAGCAATTGTGTACGACTGTTGAATTGTTTGAATGCAAAAAAGTAGGTATTTTTCATACAGATTATTTTAGAGCCTTTGACGCAATGATAAGCATTGTAGACTAACCCCTTAAATCTCATAGTATACTTTTTCTGGTGCGGGGAACGCAAACGATTTATAAAACTGCAATCCGAAGACTACACAATCTTTGCTAACCCTTAGGATTAAAAGGGAATATGCAGGTCATTACATTACCTATATACTATATAGATTATATTAACTGCAAACCCACAAAATCAAATTCAACGATTGAATGATTAGTATATTGAGTAATTTGCCCACATCAGTAGGTATTAACCAGCAAGATTGCAGACTCTTAACACATTTTGAGAAATTAATTATATATAATTTAATTATTTAGTATCATTAATTATATTAATAATCATATTAGTAAATGTTCTGCTTACGGTTTCATATCGTTGTAGGTAAGTTACTTAATAAACAGAAAAAAAAATCAAGTTCTAACCATTCAGCGGTTTTCCGGTTCATACTTAATGCACATAAATTATTTTTTAAAGAGTCTTCAAGCGTGAAAATATGCAAAATTATGAAGCCCGCACCATGTGTAAGAGTTATTAGGAAGAGTGGAAATTGTAATAAGGGGTCTTTTAGTGCCCATACAAGCTCGTTACGCGGGCCTCGAGTTTTTCATCGGAAAAACCGCGGAAAGTCTTCTCGTAATTTAGAATTAAACGTTCGTTGGCTATAAGTGTAAAATTTACAACAAATACCACTAGTAAACTTGGCCTGATTGTGCAAAATGTGGTTATAGAATTATCAACAAGTCTTTTTAGTTTTTTTTTTTTTTTCCTTGTTGTATGGCTTATTGCTACGAGAAAACTTTTTAGAGTTGTAAATACCAACAACGCTGTAGCTCTGCCTACCCCACTCTGGGAATTAAGGCGTGATGTTATTTATGTATGTATACCCCCTGATACTTGATAAAAATAAATTAAAAATAGGCTGCTTGGAAGCTACAATTAAACAAATATTACTGATGGCAAGTCCTCTTAGGGTGTGTTGTTACAATTAGTGAATAGTTAGTGTTTAAGTGTTAGTGTTAATCATTCTGGCACCCGAAATGTAAATTAAGTTAGTGAGTAAGCACTAGTGTCTGGGTATGTATTAGATTTTTGGGCGCATCGGTCGCCAACAAACTGACACACAGTTTGGCGACAATTAGAATAAGGTACCTTGTAAACAAAATCTTATATACAATAAATAAAAATAAAAAAAATGGGTAAAGATAGTGGTAAGTGTAGTAGTTTCAACATTTCACCTTAAGCAACAACTAAAACAAGAAGATTTGTACTAAAGCTATTTTTTTTCCAATAAAACACCATGATGTCTATAAGAGCGAGTACCAAATACCCATCGTCTTGTTTAGACAAACAAACAAACAAACATTACTTTAGACGAGGTAGATATTTCGAATGCTTTGGTCACATGTGTAAACAAACTACTAAGACAACTTAAGACCTAGTATTTTAACTATGTATTTACGACACCCGCAACCCCTGAGAGAAGCTCTAGTATACTTAATAATTGTAATTTTAATTAGCGACGGGGATTTGAGAAGGCCTGTGATGTAGATACATCACGTCGCGCCAACTGCGCCCCACTTTGCTGCTCGGGGTATCTACTCCTAAAATACATGTTGTAGGTATTGTACAATAGTCTTACTTATAATTTAAAAAAGTAGATCAATATTTTGAGGTTACTTAATCCAAGGATTCAATTTTAATCATTTCAAACTAATTAAATAGGTACACTATGTACTATTGTACATAGTGTACAAGCGTGACTGGTAAAACATAATAAAAAAAAAAATGCGAAATATTAAAATGAAAGAGCTTTATACACATTCATGCTTATTTTTTTCAATAAGGGTCCAGTCTCTCGAATTATGTATAATCAGTTCGCATCTTCAAAGCATAATTTCGACCAAATTTTCAGTAAAACTGCAGGGTAAAGTCCTCCACACTGGCTGTACTTAGTTCTCGAGTGAGGTAAGTAACGCCAACAGTATTTTTATTTCGTAGCTTGAGTTTCATCCAAGCTAAAACATTTTCAATTTGATCCATATCGGGTGATTATGAGGAGCAACTTAAAACATTGAACGCCATTTTCAGGTTTCCACAAAGTACAGTGCTTAGGGTCATTATCCTGTTACAAGATCCAAGAAGCATCATACCTTGGTAACATCTTTTTAGCCGAAGGCAATGCCTTGCCATAAATTATGATCATGTTTTGAGCGTCGATAAATACCAGTGAACAAGTGCAAATGGATAAAACCTTAATTTGAGAAGCATCCCTAAACATGCTCCTTTACTGGGTGTTTCACGGTCCACACAAGCACTGCCGTATCCGCCGTAGACCAAGCCCGAGTTGAGTAATTTATTTATATTTAAAAAAGCTTCATTCGAATAAAAAAATAGTACAATCCCGGTTTTTATTTTCACTCGCCAATGACAGTATGTTTTTAGTATGGTGAGGTTATTTTACCGTAGGTACTCCGATATTTCAAGCCATTTTCAATCAAATGTCTTCTATAAGAACGGGAACATCTTAAAATTCCGAATATTCATTTATCCGAATTTTAATTTTTCCGAACGTAAATTAATAATTGAATTGCTATACGTAGGTTAGCTTAGGTTTTACAAATGGGTCGTTCTACTTTTTTACCGACAATACATCGTCATTTTTCTATATTTTGCGTTTTTTAACTATTGATAATTATGGTTTTAATTTTTGATTTTAAAATACGTTGCGTGAATTTTTATTTGGACTAATTAATGATTATTTCGGTGGCGATAATGTTTTTTTCTTTATGGTGGTTTTTGAGAATATACTGTGACAGAGTGGCCGTTTTCAGAGGAGACCAAATTTTGTATTACCACTCTGTCACGCGATTCTATGAAAAACAAACTTATAAAAAAAACACTGAATAGAGAAAGTGAAAAATTATTTAGTACTAATAGAATAAATGTTTGGACGTATATTCAAACACTAAAATATTAATAATCAATACTCTAACTGATAACGTATGGTAAAATGAGGACAGGCAATTGTCGGTAAAAAAGAAGAATGACCCAAAAATCAAAAAATAAAGTCTTCTATCAAAACAATATCGGAATAATGAAAATTCCGTTTTTTTATCAATTTCGAATTGTGTCTTCGGAATTATGTAGTGTACCCGAACAAAACAATGTCTAATTCTAAGTTTAATTTTAATTAATGGCTTTCACTCATGTTAAGGCGTATTGAGAGTTAGATACTTATTACAGAAATAAGTCACACGCGAGGACAATTATTCTGTAAAAGCATGGTTAAAGAGTATTTTCTCTTGTGGACTAAACCGAAGCACACGGGGTCAGCTCCACGCATAGAATGTTATTTCTTATTCTATGGCTCCTCGGGCTTCTGTCAAGTCCCAGAATGAAGACAATTATTATACATTCTGTTTATAACAAAACTCTATCTCTCTACATTATATTTGACAATGACGTTGACGTAAGCAGATTCATCAAACATCTACAAAAAGTTGAAGTGTTATTATAAGATAATAATAGGAAATCATTATATTTTAAGTATACATTTTGTCATATTTTAGTTACTATGAGAAGTATTTGTTGTATTATTTTATTCGCGGCCACAATTTATGTTGCAAATGGTACGTAACTTATTATATACTATTATCATATTGTCATGTTAAAATAAATATCGGTTTCTGGTTTCTGCTGAGATTAAAATGTTCTGATGATACTTTCCTATTCTCAATACTAAAAATCAGTAGCAGTACCTAGTATATACTTACCTACGATTTGTATTTATTTATTTTGTTTATTTATGATTTCTTGTAGATGTCTTGTCTGAATTTAAAATGTATAACATAAAAGCCAATTAAAGGTTCTCACCGATAGTTTATTGATAGATTACATTAAATTAAATTTAAATTGTTAGGCTCGTGAGGCCCGGTGTGCTATAGGAAGTACACAATTAAGGCAATTTTGTTTAAACTATTTAGTTACTACTAGGACTTTATAGTCATTACAATATTGTAATGACTATAAAGTCCTTTTTAATTGAACTTGTTTCCTTCATGTTAGTTTCAAATTCCCACTTGCAAAAATCGAGCACTCGGCACGAGAAGTATAGCCTACTAAAGCTACCTAAAGAACTAATCTATCCAACTAAACATGCTGCAACTTCAACAGATTTGTTGAAGTTATAGCAGACCTTTTTTTCGTATTTATTTTATTTTTATGTTACAGTGTGTACCTAGATATATTACTTAATATACTTACACTTATGTTATTGTTATTTATTACTTACATACACACTAACATTATATTTTATAGTAAAAAAAAAAACATTGTGCTGAGTTTCTTCTGCAATGATGGTTTTGTGCGAAGCATTGGTATTACCGACGCGCGAAGGAGCTCAGTACCCCGAGAACGAACTTTTACCTTCTATTAAGTAAGTAACGTAACGTTTACGTATCGCCATCGAGAAAACGTGTATGGCGATTGGTTAAGCGATTGGTAAGCGCCCTGTGTCCATATTTGTTACAAAAAATTGATGGCAAAGTTGATATGAACGTTGACTTTTATATCGTCATCGAGTAGTAAATAGTAGGTATACGTAAATTATTGTAAGAAAATGTTAGTGTCTGTTTCTTTTTATACTACGATTAAGTTAAAAACACGTTTTGGAATAGTTGTAGTAGGTACCTAATTCGAAAACGTGACGTTGACTGAAATGTTCGTGCTCGGGCTACTGATGCTGTGGCCAATTTACTTCATACATTATTTCTTCCACCTCGACCACCATCATTTTATTTTATATGTAATTGGCGGCAATAAACGTCGGCTTCAGGCTGACGAAATCTGACTGCCTCAGCTTTCGACTAGATTAAGGGAGGGTTAAACGGCCCATGAAGACGCGAGCTGAGCCTCGATGGTTTAAACACCCGCGCTCGAAATAGACCTCGTGTCCCCGGGAACATAGCACGAGCCATCGCTTGTGGGTTTTTTTGACACTAAGGGTCCGTTCACACAGACTGGCTCGGAGAGCATCGACACGCACACTTCTTATCACACAGACCGGCGAAGCTGCCGGTCGGCTCCTCTTGCTCATATTATTTTACACGAAGCGCGTACAAGCCTTCTTAATGAAAATAATTGCACATGCAAAAAGAAACCTTATTACAATAGCTCAAAACTCTGTTTCCGACGTGATAAAAATCTGCTCTCCTCTCCCAGCCGGTCTGTGTGAACGGACCCTATCAAAGGCGCGCACGCGTTGATCGGCGCGGCTCGTGAGATCTCGCGCCGTGTAAACGAGTAGGCGCGGTCGTCGGCTCGGCTTCCCCTCTCACTCGCGTCGTTGTGATCCACGGGTTTGTGCAAGTAGGCTCGAGTAGGCGTATGGCCCTACGCGGGACCGCCCGAGGCGTCACGTATTCCAGTATCATGCAGTAACCCATATCCCATACCGTCGGGGAAGTAACGTAATGCGTGTACGCTGTTTGTCTTAAGCCGCTCCCTAACATGGCGTTACAACTGCGGTATGACTGAAGTATTTTGTAAAAAACTGCATACTTATGTCGTCCCACTGCTGTACGTCAGAGCTCGATTAGCTACTCTATCATCTATTTACTTGTTTTCCATTGATGTTACAAAAATGTGAAGGACATTTACACGAAGTGAAGTGTACTCGTAGTGACAAACTAATGAAGTCCTTGTGACATTGGCGGTGTCTCAGTACAGCTAGCACAAGTTGTATTTTCTCGCTTGTCGCCCAGTCTCTCTATCGTTACAGACTAGATAGAAAGGGAGATCCGAGCGACAAACAAATCGCGGACGACTTGTGATAGCCCTCCCTCTGGACCAACTATAGCTACAAGCGGTGTTGCGACAGCTTAAAGGTGCTGTGTGCAAGCTTTGCTGTTTAATAGTAATAAATAAGACAGGTCCAATGATGTATTTCAGGTATTGTTTGTTATCAATGCAATAGCACAGTAGTATGGGCCTGTAAAGACCCATTTGCCAATGACGACAGGGACATCGTCCAAAGAGACTGCGCTACGGTTCCGTTTTTATATGGGACGCACGTTTGCTTTAAAAAAGCAGAATTCAATAGTAAGTATCTTTAAAAACAAAAAAAATGTTGATAAAAGGTAAATTAAAGAACATAGTTTCGTTCATCAAGGTACAGTCAGCATCAAAAGTAGGTAAGCTTCTGCTGTTGACTATACCTGAAATCGACAGTAATATAATATCTCATTCTCGTCGCGTCTTTGGTAATTATTTAAGTTATGTTGTGACTAGTGTCCGCATAGTATTTCGTTAGCGAGCCTTAACCAGAACTCTACCTCCACTTTGAACCAAGTTCAATTTAGATTAAAATATCTCGGTTCTTCGCATTTGTGCCAGCCCAGGGACCCCATTATCATGGCCTCGAGATGATTTTTTCACGCGAGATGAACTGTCTACTGCGTACATTTTTTTGACATATCTTGCATGAAAAAACATCTGGAAGTCACGAGAATTGGTTCCCAGCACGCTACAGCCGCCTGCACCTACTAACTACTTGGTTAAGTACGGTGTGAAGGGGCCAGATCCGGCTGTAAATTCCTCGAGTACGATACGATGTGGTACGTTACTCGAAAATTCTTCAGAACAGCACATCTGTTGTTAGGTCTACCTAACTGACTATTTATCTATTATCTAGGACTTAGTTTGAACAGGAATAACATGCACATAAGTATCTATTTTTTGTTTTTTACAGAACAGAGAGAGACGATGTTTGCCCTCCGCGGTTGCTGTAATTTAGAAAACTTCGAGTTTCACGATGATGCCGCCGGGTACAGTGGTATTTGCAAAAAAGATTTATGCAACGTTGCGACACGCGCCGGCGCCGCGGGCTTGCTGTTTGTGGCGTTCGCCCTGTTCTCTTGTTGTTACATTTTAATATAATTAATAGACTTAGTGCTTAATGATGTTTACTTTTACCTGCACATATCTGTCAATTAAATGTTGTGCAGCATGTATGTGAAAATACTTTATCGTTGATTAGGTTTATTAAAACGAGACCCAAATCTCCTTGCGATAAGTCCTGGGTGTACTTACATGGCAAGGATAGAAAAAGAAGATTAAAGGAACGCTGTCTACAATGCTGGCTTCTCAAAAATCAGGTGTTCATGGCTGAATTGCCGACATGGCGCGGGCAGACAGGGTATGCTGCACGACGAGACATCACAGAGATCTTCGGGTGTTTATTTGTCAAGGAGTTTGGTTATTCGAGACCGAGCTCAGGGGCATGCCATGGGAGATGCCTACGTCCAGCAGTGGACGGAAGTGGGCTGATGATAATGATGATGATGAATGAGACACTTAGTCCACCATAAGGGTTCTTTTTTCCGATTTTGGTTAGGATTCTTTGACATAACTTTCGAATGATTAAACTAAGTATTAAAAAAATCATTGCTGACTTGTTCATACAAATCTCGTAAATTTAGTATGAACGCGTCGGCAATGGTTTTAAAATACTAAACTTTTTTAAACTACGATACGTACATATATTTGTTATATACCATTTTGAATCTTATTTAATCAGCTAACCGTTCTAACGAATTGAATAATAGCAAATTGGTCAACCAGTCTTGATTAGTTGTCAATTTTGGTGAGTCACATTTGTAGGTCATCGTATGAGATGTAAGTACAAAGATGATAAAATATAATTTAGTTTGTTAAATCGAACTTTAATTGATATCTTAAATCCAGATTGAACTCTATTCCTCACTAGTACCTACGTAATAATAAACATGCGTAGTAATGTATAATAAGATTTGTATCAGACGCACCGCACCAAGCTATATTGCAAAACCTATCGTGTAACCGCTACTTAAAAAATTAACTAAACCGAATGCGACTGACGCATTCGGTCACTGACCTAAAAGTAAACACGACATGATACAATAGTAGATTGTACAACAAGGGCATAAAACACCGACCTAAATTCATGTAAATGCATTCAAATAACAAATTTATTTACTGCAGTCACCTCGTCTGTTTAGCTGTAGGGCTTAATTGTCTTAGTCTAGATGAAGACAACACTTTATGCACTAGTGCATAAAATGCTATTTTATGCAGCCTATACCCGGCAAAAAGGACTTTACGAGCATGAGAAGTGAAAAATGTATTTGACGTGGGGCGTTGTGATTTGGTAAAAAAAGGGGTTTTCATAGTTGGCATTGTTTTTATTTACTTTATTCCGGCATTACGCTGTTTTCCATCAAGTTATTTAGCCTGATTTTACAATCGTCAAAATAAAAATACGTGAGAACACTGTCCTTTTGTTCAACTGTATGAAGGAAAACAAAATGCTAGTACTTATCTGACAGATATTTTTATCAGGAGATTGAAAAATCAATCCTTAGAAATAAATAAAATTATTAATTGCATTTTAAAAGCATTGCGTCTTAGGGCTTAAAACTAAACAATCAACATTACGATAACTAAGTACTTAATCCTTCATTTTCATTCACATTTTGTTTCCGACAATTAGGTACCAGAGATCGGATGTTTGATTAGATATGTACCAAAATTTCTCATTATTTCTCAATCAGTATAACGCATAAACTGTTATATGCATATGATTTTTTTCCATGACTGACAAACAATCACAGGCGAAACCGCTGTATATTAGAGACTTGAAAATTGGAGGGATTATTACTGGATACCCTAGAGGTGCACTAAAAAAAGGGTTTTCCAAAAATCTACCCCCGGAACAGCTTATTGTAAATTACCCGTGTGCGTTAAGTTTCACGGTTGAAAGTATCACAAAATACTGCGAAAATTTATACAACGCGTGAAAATTTGTGACGACCTATCAATATAGGTTTTAAGGTTGGTCCGATTTAAGTGCCGACAGGTTGACATGGATCGGATTTATAGACATATTCACTTTCTTCTTTAAATTTGGGAACTTAGTTCGAGACGATCAGATTTTTATTACCTGACTCCTCAATATAGAGGGTACGCATTTTCGGATGTTATACTTATATCTGATTCTTTATGTTTTGCACGTCAAACAATTCGACGGATCTGCGTATAGTATCGTATCATTGATAGGTATTTATTTATTATTGTTTACCTATGAATAAATAAATAAATAAATAAATTATGTTAGTAAATACTTGTATCAAAATTGCTTGTATTGTGCAAAATGTAGTTACAGAATAATAAACAAATCTTTTTAGAGTTGTTGGTATTTCTGTAACTCTGCCTACCCCAATCCGGGAATGAAGGCGTGATGTTAAGTATGTATGTGTGTTTCAAACAATTCTCACATAATGCATGGCGGCTCGTTAAAAAAATAGCTTGTTAATGTAGGTTAGGGCAGCTAAAAAAAACTTCTCTGGTCAAACGAATTTTGGCAAACTTATAATGATATAAGTTTGCTAAAATTACAGAATCAATTAGGTTTGTCCGAAAAGGAGCACTGGAACCTCAAACAATAATTTGTTAAGCGCAGTTAGTGTTCCGTATTTTAGGTAAATACTTTTCAATCTTCTTTTATTTCCACTAATTATACAAAAAGGGGTAAATAAATCTGTATCCGATTTCTGAGCATCAATTAAACAAATATCGAAAGAAAAATATAACAAAAACAATTGATTTCAAAAGCGACTTTGTACAACTATTTCTAACTATTCAATTCACAATTGAACTTTTGTGTCGAAGTAATGTCGCTGTGTGACAGTGGAATATAGTCCTTTGTGTCAAAAATAATCTATTAACTAGATCGCGCTTATTTAAATTAATAACACGTTTATAAAAATAGCATTAAAATAATTATATAAAATAAATATGTAAATATTTAACACAAGTATTTCGTGATATATTACTAATTTGTCGAACAATAAAACGGTTTCAAAACGCACTCTAGGTAGGAATATACTGCTAAATGTATCTATATACACCGTGTTTTTTTTGATTTACGATAACTTTAAGGGCACGTTCTTCAAGTCAAATTAAGCTAATTTCCCGAAGACAGACATATGATAACTCGTACGGTTATAAAGATATTCAATTATTAAAATTAATCAGTTAATCACGTTAAACTAATGTAAAAGGCTCTCTCTCTTCCCGCCAAGTCAAGCGATCGTGCACCTGTCAAGTGTTATCTTTACTTGTGTATGTGTATGTCACGCTGACTTGACGTATTTGACACTAACTATGAGTTAACTCTAAAGACCCTTTTAGAATGATTGAAGACACAACATTTAATTACTTTGTTCTAAACAATTTTTTTTCTTTTTTTTTGCAATATTTTAAAATCTAATGTACCACGTAGTTTCTATACGTGTACCTAACAATATGCCGAAGTTATCGTAAATCAAAAAAAACACGGTGTATATAGCGATTGCAAGTCCAAACTGACCACATCAGTTATGTAGTTTGTTTCTTTCCAAGAATTATTCTCTTGGACAGGAAAACGTACAGGGCTGGGATTCTACACGGTAATAACGATATCGTAATTGACGTGTTTCCGTATTGTCAACGTTGTCGTAACTTTTATGTCATTTACAATAATGGCGACTGTGACTTAAACGATTGTTAAACGTGTCAAACACGATATCGTTTTAACGCACCTGAATAGAGGCCCAGACCAAGTTTTTCATAATTTCTACAACATATTTAAAAATCATAGGTTTAGTTACAATTTCAACCTTAGTACCTTAATTTGGGGTTCAAATCTGATTGAATATATGCAAAAAGTTACTTGCTCTGAAATTAATTCCCAACATGTAAATAACTTGGATATGTATTTTTGCATTATGTTTGGTAATTTTCATCTTTACAATTCGTTTTTCTATGAAACAAGTGGTAAATATAGTTGTCAGCTGTTACTCTTGCACTCTGCAAGAGTGAAAGCGACATAGTGATAGCCGTCCGAACGCTATTCTACCCTCCCAGGCAAAAAACAGTTTGTCAGATTCAATGCGAAAGTAAATTCAACCCTCTCTTCTAAGTAATAAGGTTGTGATTGCAACAGGAGTTTTGCTATTTCAGGGCAGTATTAAGAACCTGGTATACTGGGCCCTGGGACAATAAATAGTAATATATTATAATACAATACACCAACGACTAAAAAACAACTGTGAACAATAGACCTTGGGCCTCATGATGCAGGTTACTATATAGCAGTACATCCCCAACTAATTGGTCCCTAACACTACATATATAAAAGTTACAATAGGATATTACAATAAAATATTAATCGTATAGTATATATTAATCTATGACTTCTTAATAAAAACTTAATTACTAGAGATCTACTATTTTCTGTTTCTTCACTTGGATGAATTGCAAAAATACTGTACCTACATAATTAAGGACCTAATTTATGTCAAAGTTTATTTGAAACAAATTCTTTTTCCTTTGTGTAACGAAGATTAACCATTGGATTGTATGACAAATTTTCGGTACACAAAGGATTTTTTTTTGTTCCAATTAAAATTTGACATCAATTAGGTCCTTAACTGTGTACAATATTATTGCAATTCACCCACTTAGTCATTGTCAATGTCTGTTACCGAAATGTAATAAGTATAACTGCCCGATCGAAAATGCCGACCGTTAAAAAGCAGGAGCACGTTAAAAATGTTACTTTTAACCTTAAGTTATGACGTTAAAGTCAAACAGTGCGAGGAGTGTGTACATAATATTTTGGGCACTGAGCACATAATCTACCTAATCCCACACTGGGTCTCCTGATACGAATTGTACTAGACGAACGGTACTTACATTTAGGTATTGATATAAACCCTTACGTAAATAGATATAAAACATCCATCACCCAGGCTCAAACATTCGCCCTCTTCACTCAAAATTCGCCTTTAGCGGAATTCGAACCCGCAACTCCCGACACAGGTTGCACTTTCACGAAAACACAGAATCAGCCAGTCTTTTTCGCCCCTCGTTACTCTTCCATGCTTTCTATAATTTCATACTTCTAGACATTAATAGTAAAATCTCTTAATAAATTAATAAATGTACAATAACAATCCGTGCATTATTTGTGTTGATTTAAAACTACTGGGGCGGCAAGCTCCACACGGGCATATCCTGGCTCTTTTTATCTTTCTTCTTGTAATGCCTGTCTCTAAGTCTCACGTCGTCTCTGTCCTCGTTTCTGCGGGCGCCATATTTTTTTACGGGGCTCTCTTTTTTGCTTTCGTCGACGTACACTTTGCTTTTGAGAAAGAGTTGGTTCGTCTCAGGGTCGCAGAGGGTGGGAGGGGGTTCCTCGTACTCGTCGTCGTCGAGCTCGGCGAGCAGCGCCCGGCTGAAGGTGAAGGAGGTGGGGTAGTAGTCCTGGAGGGCGTCCTCGCGGCGGAGCGGCTGCATCTGGAGCCACACGTGCGCCAAGAGCAGCGGGAACCGTTGCAGCCAATACGACACGAACCCGTCCGGCAGTTTGCCCAGGCTCTCTCTCACCTCAGGAGCCAACTCCTTGTAATGGTGTTTCTGAAATTTGCAAATGTAATAAGTTGAAGCGATTATTAACACAGCTGAAGTGATTTTGGTGACTTGAGTTATTTCAAATATTTGAGTTTTTGGAGAACAGTGTACAGTAATGTGTATGTGTGTGGTCACCTTGTTGCGCACGGCGCGCAGCAGGTGCGCGACGCGGTCGCCGCGGTAGGAGCGGCGCGCGCGCAGGTCGGCGGCCACGGCGGCACACACGCGCGCGCGCCAGCAGTGTACAGTAATGTGTATGTGTGTGGTCACCTTGTTGCGCACGGCGCGCAGCAGGTGCGCGACGCGGTCGCCGCGGTAGGAGCGGCGCGCGCGCAGGTCGGCGGCCACGGCGGCACACACGCGCGCGCGCCAGCAGTGTACAGTAATGTGTATGTGTGTGGTCACCTTGTTGCGCACGGCGCGCAGCAGGTGCGCGACGCGGTCGCCGCGGTAGGAGCGGCGCGCGCGCAGGTCGGCGGCCACGGCGGCGCACACGCGCGCGCGCCAGCAGTGTACAGTAATGTGTATGTGTGTGGTCACCTTGTTGCGCACGGCGCGCAGCAGGTGCGCGACGCGGTCGCCGCGGTAGGAGCGGCGCGCGCGCAGGTCGGCGGCCACGGCGGCGCACACGCGCGCGCGCCAGCAGTGTACAGTAATGTGTATGTGTGTGGTCACCTTGTTGCGCACGGCGCGCAGCAGGTGCGCGACGCGGTCGCCGCGGTAGGAGCGGCGCGCGCGCAGGTCGGCGGCCACGGCGGCGCACACGCGCGCGCGCCAGCAGTGTACAGTAATGTGTATGTGTGTGGTCACCTTGTTGCGCACGGCGCGCAGCAGGTGCGCGACGCGGTCGCCGCGGTAGGAGCGGCGCGCGCGCAGGTCGGCGGCCACGGCGGCGCACACGCGCGCGCGCCAGCAGTGTACAGTAATGTGTATGTGTGTGGTCACCTTGTTGCGCACGGCGCGCAGCAGGTGCGCGACGCGGTCGCCGCGGTAGGAGCGGCGCGCGCGCAGGTCGGCGGCCACGGCGGCGCACACGCGCGCGCGCCAGCAGTGTACAGTAATGTGTATGTGTGTGGTCACCTTGTTGCGCACGGCGCGCAGCAGGTGCGCGACGCGGTCGCCGCGGTAGGAGCGGCGCGCGCGCAGGTCGGCGGCCACGGCGGCGCACACGCGCGCGCGCCAGCAGTGTACAGTAATGTGTATGTGTGTGGTCACCTTGTTGCGCACGGCGCGCAGCAGGTGCGCGACGCGGTCGCCGCGGTAGGAGCGGCGCGCGCGCAGGTCGGCGGCCACGGCGGCGCACACGCGCGCGCGCCAGCAGTGTACAGTAATGTGTATGTGTGTGGTCACCTTGTTGCGCACGGCGCGCAGCAGGTGCGCGACGCGGTCGCCGCGGTAGGAGCGGCGCGCGCGCAGGTCGGCGGCCACGGCGGCGCACACGCGCGCGCGCCAATCGCCGCGCACCACGCGCCGCGCGCCCGCCTCCAGCCCGTGTGCGAGCCCGCGGGACTCCATGCTCTCCACTTGATCGCTCACGTCCTGGGGAAAAATAGTAGATTGTACAACAAGGGCATAAAACAAACGGCTCGGACGGATACCATAAGTCTTGGATAAAATGGGTTATAAGACCGAGTTATAGACTCTGCTTTTCACTTCGATTACGAGGAAATAAAACAGTAATAATGTAAAAAACTTTTTCTTACATTTAGGCCGCAATGTCTGTTCAATAAGTTCTTTTGTATTTTTAACCATTAGTGTGTTAGGTGTGAGAATTATTTCCTCTTCACTTCACCATATTTTAACAATACTCCGTAACACAACAAGTTAAGCAAAGAAAGCAACTAATTAAGATTGCAAAACTAGACCACAACCTCTTCCCGCCGATGTTTTTTTTTATTCCTTTTTGTATACATACTTGTAACCTAGGTCGAACGCAACACTGCCAGTTTTGAGAAGTAAAAAACTAATGAATAGTTCAAAATGAGACAAAAACCTCATTCCCGCCACAGTATTTCTTTTAAACTTTTTTTTTTTTAATTTCTGAAAGGGTCAAACTGAAAGTTGAAAGTTCTTAGAAATCAAAAACTGAGTAAACTAGCAAGTTATTAGTTTTATTATATCTTTTCAAAATAGTGTCCATTCATGTCAATACATCGCTGCATCCGACGGAACCACTGAGAAAAGCACTTTGCCCACTCGTCTTTAGGGGTCTTTTGAAACGCAGCCACAGCTTCCTCGGCGTCCACAAAACGTTTTCCTCGAAGGTTTTCTTTTATTTTCGGGTTTAAATAAAAATCGCAAGGTGCGAGGTCGGGGCTATACGGCGGGTGACCCAGTAATTCCACGTCTGACGTCGCCAAATAGTCGATCGTTCGCCTGGCGGTGTGCGACGAGGCGACGTCGTGGTGAAGGAGGATTCTTCTGCGAACAATTGTTAGTGTACCACTGAGCGGTAACTGTTTTTCGATCCTCTAAAACAATTGTCGCGTAATGACCTGTCCTTCCGAAGAACGAGGCCACCATCTTTTTTCCCACGCTTCGACCTGTCTTCACTTTAGTTGGCAACTCCTCGGAAGGAAACACCCACTGAGCAGATTGTCTTTTGGTTTCGGGATCATAACAGTAAGTCCAGCTTTCGTCACCCGTAAGTATGTCGAACACAGCTTTTGAGTCACCTGCGTTAAATCTTTCAATAATTTCACGGCACCAATCAACACGTGGAGTTTTTGGGCCTCGGTCAAATTATTAGGTATCCACCGGGCACAAAGCTTCCTGACCGCTAAATGTTCATGTAGGATTTTGTACACTTGACTCATACCGATGCCTAAGCTTGTCCGAATCTGCTGATAGGTCACTCTTTTATCAGTCTCTATCATACGCCGCACAACACTGATGTTATCTTCAGTCGTCGCCGTAGAAGGCCATCCCTTACACAGATCATCGGTGAGATTAGTGCGACCACGTTTAAACTCATTAAACCAGTTGTAAACAGTGGCACGACTTTCTTGTTGACTTAAATGATGTCAAATGTCATAAAAAATCATTGCACGAAAATTTTGTCGCGTTAAATTCATGCTTACGTGACACAGACAATTTTGAAAGATATTCCGCCAAATCTTAAAACAAATGACAAATGAATAAAATTCATACTCAATAATATTGGCATAGAGTTACATTTTCAAAATGTAAACTTATTTTTTAATTATTTTGTTTACAAGTGGCCAGTTCTAAAAACTTTCAGTGTCACTCTCGTACGTTGATTTTGTATCTTTTTGTTAATAATGCTTGTTTTTAATAGTTTAAAATTTCATTTGAGTTAGATGCAACATTGAAGGCAAATAAATTAAAGTAAATGTATTCAAATAACAAGTTTATTTAGTGCAGTCTCTAATTGTCTTAGTCTAGATGACGACAAGACTTTATGCACTAGTGCATAAAATGCTATTTTATGTAGCCTATACCCAGCATAAAGAAGGACTTTACGAGCATGATAATTGAAAAAATATTATTGGCTACTTCGCTTCAGGACTCTATAATTATAAACGTACTAGCCTTTTGCAAGTTCGTCGGCGTAGACCGTGTTTATATTATTTTCTTTGGGAACCTTTTAATTTCCTTAGACAAATGGCATCATTAATTCTTATCCAGGATATGCGCTATCTGTTCAGCAGATCATTCGTGATTGAACGGCAATTATCTAAACATCCTTACAAACTTTTGTGTTTCAACTGACATACAGTTGGCGACGGATATTCAAATGATTTTCCTTCAATCTCTCTTATAATTTAGTTTGGTACACAGCCAGTCCATAAGATACATTTCATCCCGACAAAAAAAAAGAAATTAAAAGCGATAAACGAGTAGGATTGAAGTGTTTAAATATGTTATTTTAGCTAGCATACTACTGTGTTCCTACTGCTTGAAATGCTACCATGCTGCTACAATGTTCCTAGTGCTAGAAACATTTTCTTATGTATCGATATCGATAGCAGTTAAGTGGACGAATCCGAAGACTGGTCGCAAGTATGTGTAAATATGTCCTTTTCGGTAACCTGCAAGAAGTTGAGTATGCTCTGGCTGCCCCAGAACAGCGGGTGCTTGAGCACGGAGGCGCAGGGCGGGCGAGCCGGCGCTCGCGCCGCGATCATCGCCGCCACCAGCATCTTCGCCACCGGCGCCTCTTCCACCGGCAGCACTACCCTGCAATCAACGAGGTTTGTTAATGTTACGTCACCTTGGACTGATTCCTACATACATGTAACACCGGACTGATAATGGGGAAGATCTATGGAAAGCCCCAGCAATTAATGTGTTCGGCTAACATAATCATGATATTTAGGTTAGGTCTTCATGTCGACAAATGTGCAAGCCAACTGCCACTCCATGTGCCAACGTGAAGGATACGTCCGAAATTCCGCCACGCTTTGAACTTTGTTTTATCCAAATGACAGCAGCTAAGATTAATCTCCTGCAGCAATCGCAACCTTATTACTAGCAGGAGAGGATTGAATCTGCTTTGGTTGATTTGATACCGCTTATTGACTCAGCAGAGCAGAGCTCTCGGCTAGCTGTCAAAGTCGACCAAAACTACCTCTGTAGGGTGCAATAGTTTACCACACCTTACATATACGTTGTTGTATGTTAGTTTGTATGTTTGTTCGTATGTTGGGTAGGACGGAGAGTTAAATGAAAACGTGACCGTCCCGGTTGAATGCCTTTATTACATTAAAAGTACATTACAATGAGGTAATACGTAAGCGATTATGACGCGCACTAGGTGCATCGTCGACTTAATTCTAAACTGTCGAGCGTGCTCGTACAACCTCCCTTCGCGGTGGCAAATAGCGATAGCCATAAAATTGACACCCACATTAGCCAACATCAAGAGCCCTAGGAAGCGAAGATCTTTGCCCACCATGAACTCCCACCACCAGAGGTATCGGGAACACGTTACCGGTTTTCAAGGTTACTTATTGATTTGGTAACATTCAAACAAGAGGAGATAAAGAGGGTACTCAGGGAACGAGGGGAGTATTTATTAAGGGTAGTACTACCTCGTTTAAACAGATCATTAAAGGGGATACCAAGCGAAAGGTTTTTTCACATCATAGTGCAAGAAACACTTCCTCTACGAGTGGTGTACTGTGTTACTCACTCCAACTGCTGCAAGCTGTAGTCGCCGGCGAGTATGTTGGCCTGGCGCCGCAACACGTCTCCGAAAGGGTGGTGGCCGTGCGACAGAACGTAGTAGAACACGCAGCCCAGTGAGAATATGTCCACAGAAGTCGTCTGAAATATAATCAGGAATAAGATTACAAGCTCAAAGATACAGAACCAGCAATTAAAGATAGGCTACGAGAAACAAGGGAGACGTATCAGAAAGCGTTGCTGTATTATTAATTTTGAAAAAAAAATGTGTAAAAATGGCCTAATTCATACAAATAAAGATGTAGAATCTTAATACCGTAACAATAATCTGACCTTGAGTGAGACTTCTTATAGCTATATGCTTAATTTGACATATCCTAAGACACGGTAATAACAGAAGTTCGTCTGCGTATTAAGTATCGAGCGACGCGCATCGCCACAACTCTACCACCAGAGCGGTAATAGGTAACATAACTTCCTAGTCTCGTAGACGACCTACTTTTCAATTTATGTGTTTTCTATCCAATCATTCCTGTCCCACTACTTAATTTTACTTACCATCAGCAACACATTTAACTGACCATTTGTGTCTCTTGTCACCTTACAATAAGGCTCACTTGTAGTCAGTAAGTGACACTGTTTGTACATTGACGCAACCATGCAATGTCATCATAACGTACTACACTTAGGAGCAATGAAAAAGATTCACTTTCTATAGAAATTTTGTACTAAATGACCCGTTTTCATTGGTCTAGACTATACTGGGTGATTTGGAGTCAAAAAAAAACCAGCTGTTCTATACATTAACTCTCAATTAATTCACCGTTAATGTATGGAACAGCTGTTTTTTTTGGCGATGTCGTGGTTGGTCCCATCGGAGAAGTTGTTCAGTATGACCATCTTATTCACTTTTGGCCATTCCAGATCATGACCCCAAAATCACCCAGTATAATACCGTCGGTTTATAATCCTACCGTTCTCTCCCCATTGATCATTTCGGGCGCGATCCAGCCGTCGGTGCCGGTGACGCCGGAGCGGCGCGAGAAGCTCGTGCGGCCGATGTTCAGCTTCTTCGACAAGCCGAAGTCGGAGATCATGGCGCGCACCTCGCCGGAGCCGGTCGGCATGGACAACAGCACGTTGTGGGGCTTGATGTCCCTATGGACTGCGGGAGGTTCACTTTACTATCGGAACGACTGACGAGTCAAATCATCTACTTTAAATTTTATAACGTGTTTAAATGAATGTATAGAGAGTTAATCTCTATACATTCGTGTCAAAACTCACTAAATAAGTCCGTTTTTTAAGTGTTGTAAAAAAGTATTTTTCTCTGAAACTAAACTGTGGGCAAATATTTGTGTGATGAGCACGAGTATTTGTTTTTTAGTATTGGATGTTTTTTATGTACTTAATTATGCATTTCTCTACATAAGTATCTTTATCGTTGTCTAGTACCCATACTTACAACCTAGAGCTTAGTTTGAGACTAAGTTTTTTTTTGTGAGATAGACCCCCGAATAAAAGTGTGCTCTGCGGGGCGGCTGGGACCGTGCAAGGCCTCTGAAAGGACTTAGGGCTCCGAACTTGAGAACCGCTGTATTAGACCATAAACAAAAAATACCCTTAGATCCTACTAAAATTCCTCAGTACTCACCTATATCCATGGAATGTAAATGTGACAGCCCCATAGTGGCTTGTCTCAACACCTCAACAGCGTCGATTCTACTATCGAAATTCAGTTTTCCCTCGACGTAATCTTGTAACGTCGCTGAACAGAGTTCAAGCGCTATGTATCTGCGGAGAAAAAGTAACATATTACGAAAGTAAAAGAATGTAGAATATGGGATGATAAGTAATTTATAATGACCGGAATAGATTGCGCAACTTTGCATTATAAAATTACAGCATATATGCAACTTTGCATTATATTATAAATGACGACAAAATGTTGACGGCATAAAATTGATTATAACTTGGTCAAATATGCTTACGGTTATTTTTGGTTCGATATAGTGTGTTTGGTCACCGGTGTCGGAGCTATTACTGGCATAAAATAAGATCAACTTTATCGAGAATTCACTTCCATTTATCATATACTGTATAATATAGCAGACCAAAAAGGACGCATTGGGTTGACTTGGACGCGTTTTAAGATGGACGCGACTCGCCGGACCATACCATTAAAGTGACAAATGGCAAAAAAGCGGAGGGTTTTGCCCTGCAATAGGAGACTTAGACAAGTTAATAATAAATTTTAAAATATATGATTTCAAAATTGATTATAAAATAATCACTATCAACGCAATTGCAACGCATATAAACATTTTCTAACTACCACACTTATGCCATTAACGCATATGTGCATTTTTACAGTACCTATGCGACCTTTGTGTTTACATGTATAGACATCTCACCGGAACTGCTTGTCGCGCTCCGTGCAGTAGTACCGGACTACGTGCGCGTGCGCGTCCGACTCTCGCAGCAGCGCCACCTCGCGGTCGGCGAACGAGAAGCACTCTGGCAGAAGCCGCTTTACGGCCACAGCTCGTTTGTCGAACACGCCTCTAAAAAATTAAACAGTACATTTTGATGCAAGTGCGGAAAGTATGTCATTTTACACGTCCAGAGCCTGAGGTGCAAGGGTCAAGACTCGGGACGAGTGAAAATGAGAGTTCGGCACGTTTATCAAACAACGTTTTCGAATACAATTGCGGAAAAAATACAATGGAACAGTAATTTAAAGTGACAACTTTTCTTTATTCTTAGTCTGATTAGAATTCACAGTGCAATTTGAACAATTGAGGGTAAAAAACACTAGTGCGAAAGATCCAACTTTCCGTACATTAGTTATAAAAACTAAAAACACTAGTTCGAAAAATCTACCACTACAAAAAGTACCACTTTTTGAGCAACTGTTTTTTTTTCAGGTACATCTTACATTAACTGACCTAGCCCCAAAAAAGCTTGTGCATTCTTTAAGTATTTTTTTCTACGTTTCACTACAAAAGTCGCCTGGTTTAAGTAATGACCCTACATAGAAAGCATCTAAGACAGAAGAGGAAATAAGTGTTTATCATACAAATGCTTGTTCTTATCGGAGATTGAATCCGTCACCCTAGTTTCATAGGCAGGATCTTAGCAAACTAACGTAAACACAGGGGCTGAGGGTGGGTACTGTGAAGCACTAATTCCGAAGATTTGAATGCCCTACACCTTTCACTAGACTGTCGTGACTGCATCAATAGAAAGAGAAGGAGCTAACGTAACTTTAAACTTCGATTTTTTAAAGTAGGGCCCCAGAAAAAAAGCGCCTCACGATGCCTGTGTGAGATTGAATGTTAGTTTCGAGTATCATTTACTTGTTTGTGCACACACATGGAATACAAACATAAGCAAATTCACAGCAGAAACGATCAGTTAACAAGTGGTGGTGGTATGTACCAAATACGTATTTCGTCAGTAAGAATGATGGATGCCAATTTTTCAAGTTGTCACTTGCGAATCATATGGTATTACCAGTGGTCTCAGCCACCGGTGATAGCTTATCACCGTGTGGCCCGCTTGTTAACTTAATTCATCAAAAAAATACATACATACATAATATTACGCCTCCATTCCATAGTGGGGTAGGCAGAGCTATAGAAATACCAACAAATCTAAAAAGACTTGTATATAATTCTATATCCACATTTTGCACAATCAGGCCGACAGTGACAGGTTGCAAGCCCATCGCCTAACAGTACTACAAGCCCTTATTCCCTGAGTCGCCTCTTACGACATCCACGGGAAGACGTGGAGTGGCACTATTCTAACCCGGCATCCACACGGGGGAAAATCAAAAAAATAACAATAGTTAATAACGATCGGTAGGTTACGTGCCGCGGTGGGGGAATATAATACTTTGACAACAGGTTGGTCTAGTTGGCAGTGACCCTGCCTTCGAAGCTAAAGGTCCCGGGTTCAAATATTTGTGTGATGAGCACGAGTATTTGTTCCTCTCGGTTGTTTTTTTATATGTATTTAAGTATAGAATTATCTATTATAGGTAAGTTTATCGTTGTCTAGTACACATAGTACAAGCCTAGAGCTTAGTTTGGGACTAGGTCAAGTTGTGTAAAATTGTCCCCGATATATATTTAATATAACAAGATTAAAAAAAGAACCCTATAAATAGATTACTTAAGGTAGACATTAAACCAAAGATAAAAAATGGGTTT
The DNA here is from genome assembly GCA_949316455.1 of Acleris holmiana. Lineage (NCBI taxonomy): Eukaryota > Metazoa > Arthropoda > Insecta > Lepidoptera > Tortricidae > Acleris > Acleris holmiana. Next base: position 7,331,192 of record OX438770.1, on the reverse strand, counting down.
TGAAGATTAGTAGATAATGGAATAATTACTAATAAATAACAGATTAGCAGAGATAAGTTAAACCGTAAAATGGAACAAAAAACAAGTTATCAATTCTTTTTTAAAAATTAAACCAACTAATTATTGTGGCAATTTTTTTGCCTCAGTATGAGCTCCTCAAAATTAGTACACAACGTACAGTACCATTGATAAATAGTATTAAATGTAAACAGACAGACAGACAGGCACACACACATACATATAGACAGGCTGACTTATTATGGCTGACAGAGGGATAAACTAGAAAAACTAAATATTTAAAAAAAAACTCACTATATGTTATAGTTGATAATTCATTATTTTTACATTAAACCAGTATTGGTTCACAATGATAAGTAACTAGTATAGAGATAATTTCTTCAACACAAAAAAATCTGTGCCTATTCAACCTCGTTATCAGTAATATTATACATTCGACACGATGTAAGTAATTACTGACACACATTCGATTACGAGTATAACATTGGCCTGGGTTTTATAATGGCGCTCGTAACTCCCTACGCAATATTTAATCGTTTTGGACACTAAAAGTATTAACTCTTAGTAACTAGGTATATTGTAGCAGAGATCCTATAATTACTTTCGACTTCGTAACCAGATCAGATTTTAGACATTACAACATTCTATTATGTCATCCATTATGTTTCTATTAACCCTTCAGTCGGCGAGACAACTATAAAGTTAGTAAACTTGAATCTTGAGTTATTGTCATAAAGCATTAATTGTTTTTTTGACAGCACCCGTTATGCGGCTGCTTGCCGTTTAACGGTAAAACGACATTTTGGACCGTGCACCTCATTTAGATAGCTTAAAGCTAGCTCGTTGCTTCAACGACCGATCGACAAGAAGCCGTTATTAACCCGTGGAGCGCCATGGCATAAAGTATATGAGTAATACAATGTCAATCTTAATTCGAACCACTCTGATTTCCAAATACAAATATCGTTACGAACACATGGTGTTCATAGGGCGCTCCACGGGTTAAGAAAATAACACCTCTGGTTCAAAATGTATATGTAAGATAACTTAAACATCCTAAAGTAAAATAAAACGACACTCGCCCAGTTGATAGTGACCTCAGGTAGCGGTCCCGGGTTCAAATCCCGGTAATAGTTGTTTTCAATGTATTTAAGTATTTATTTCTCTCTATAAGTAAGTATAGGTCGTTGTATAGTACAAGCCTAGAGCTTAATTTGGGACTAGGTCAATTTGTGTAACATTGTCCCTTGATATAATTCTTTTTAAAAGTGACTAACCTGTAGACAAAGGTACCCTCGCACCCCTTGCCCAGCACATGGTCGGTCCGGAACCGGATCTTGCCGATCCTCACCTCCCCCTCCCCGATCTCCTCGAGCTGGGCCGTCACCTCCCCCTGCGACGACGTGGAGTAGTTGGAGCCGCGGGAGCCGCCCTGAGACAGCTGATGGAACTCACGCGCCTGAAACAAATAGGTTTTTTAACCTTGTTAAAACCGTCAGTCATATGCTGACACAAAATATATAGAGCGTGAAACAGTTACAAATTTTTGCAACATAATGCGATTGTAGAGAAAATATCAATAATGCAAAATGTTTTAAAGAAACCGATGAATAAAGAATTGGGCCTTTGTATAAAAGTCAACGAGATAAGACCTTGTTTGACCCAATTCCTATTTAAGTAACATTTTAATTGCAACCTTGTCACAATAATTATAGCGTGCTCACTCTAGTATATGGGGACTCGGGAGGTTACAACATTAATAACACAACCAAATAAGATTTAATAACAGAACTGCCCAGCCCCAGCCTTTCATGTACCGGCTCCAACGCGGACTCCGACGACAAGGGCAACATATGGCTATTTATGGTTATTCACTTTAGAAGTTCGCCTATACATGGCTATTATGCGTCATTTTAGAGCTTGAGAAGTGAAAAGTAGAGTGTTTAGCTCTAGACTAAAAAGCCATGTTGTGTTGTGAATTAGCGTCATAATTCCAAACGAGCCAAACAAGACGTTAGAATAAATTAAAGTTTTTTATTTATTCGATTTATATCAGGGGCCGAGTTCCAAACACTAAAGTTGGCGAGGTTCCTGATAAGCGCGGCATGGCTTATAGGGAATCATGTTACGATATCGCCCACATGTTGGTATTTATATTATTTCCTGTTCCATGTTTTTTTTTAATAAGCCATAGAACTCTTCATTATAATTTACCACTTCAAAGGAAAATCACTCGTATAATTCAGAGGTATACAGTTTAATTACGCTTAATAAGTTACACACGAACTGATAAGGACTTATTATTTTACGTTATAATGTATAGCATACAACGAGTATGACGCGAGCTTGTGTGGATGCAAATAGTTATTAAAATTATGCACATTGTTGCACCGAGTAAATGCAATAAGGCCGACCATGCACTACGTTAATTTTTCGTCAGTCACGATTAAGTCAATACTCTCAACTTTTTAGGTGTTAAAAAACAAAAATAACGTTTTTGAATGCGGTTTTTTGTTTTTTTTTTCCTTTATTTTATTTTAAACTTTTTAGTGACATTAAATACGCTGTTCCGTACTCCCACTAGTTAGTTGATATGAAACTTGAAGTTTCAAGCGCGCCGCAAGCAACGCCGCCCGAAAGTCATAGTCATATTTCAACAAGTAAATATTCTTCGTTGTAGTCGCTCAATTATCTTAATCTATATATGTTAACGCCACCCTTGAAATAGGTACCGTTGAGGAGTTCCGATGGCCATCTGTGGTCTTCATCATTAGTTCCACTTCCCCAAATGATACTTTCTGAATGCAAATGCTAGATTTGTTACTCAAAATACTAATAACAAATCTATAACGCATACTCCGTCGAGATCTCAAAAGCATGTACAAAATTAATCTTTCTGCATGATTTTTGACATAATGATAGCGCTCGATCGGCGACGTAACTCAGTTTAATTGCATCGCTTCGCTCCATGGAATTCGAGTCTAGAATCGATTCGATCGCGTCGCGGAATGAGTAAAGTTCATTACTATCAGGTGCGCTCTTTCGCTTTTTACGTGCAATAAAAATTGAGACGCTAACTATCAACGTATCAACGATGTGACCTTCCGAATCAAAAGGCACCTTGCGGCGGCAGTTTGTCACAATAAACTAAACGTGTTATAGTTTTTTAAGTACGTCAAGCGTAGAAATAAATTTCAGTACAAACTTGCAAAAATACCACTTTGGGAACAACAATGACCCAATTCAAAATTTCTGCTTTCAAACTTGAAGTCATAAATTTATTACTATAAAGACTTAACTCGAAATTTAAAATTTTACAATTAGGTCACTGTTGTTTTAAAGGTGCTGTATTCTTCGTTCGCGTAAAACAGCTTTTACATTAAGTTTTTTTCTAAATAGACAGTGCCTTATGAGCTAATCTATGATGATGTATTCCGTTTATCTGTATGCCGAATTTTAAATCCTAACAAACTTTAATAATAACTTTACAAGACCTAGCGCAAAAACGCTGAACGTAACTAATGTATATCATTGTGTGAGTGCCGACCGTAAAGGTGTAATCAGCATGATTTTTTGGCCAATATTAAAAATCAAGAACATTTTGAAAAGGTTTGTCTTTTAATTTCCTTGCATCGCGCGCCTTCTCAATGGTCTCATGTAAGCATTGACTTAAAAGTGCCCGCGCGCCGCACTTACAGATAAAGTTCTTGATTCATTATAATAATTTATAACACTTACCACCTGTTTCACAAACGTCAAGCAAAGCATATCTATCAATTAAATTTCGTCCTTTCCCTTTCTCACACTTGAAAATAGACAAAGAGCGAGCTAATTAGACAAATAATTTACTTGTTGATTGTGAAACAGGCCCTTAGTATCGCGAAGTGTAGTTATTACTTCCATTTGTGCCACGACTAATTAAACGACCTATTCGACAAGCCTTTTTATTTAATCAACGTGAGTGACAGAAAGTAAACATTTACTTAAAGTACTCTAACAGAAGTTTACTACAATAAACCTTAAAGATTTAAAGATTGTTATTGTGTTTCTGTCTATGTTTTAAAAGAGTTCTTCAAACATAGTTAAGGGCGAAAACACATTAATACCTCATTCTACGCTCGACAAAAAAGTTATTTCTACTTATAATTCTATCCTATTACAAGTACGTCTACCAGATGTTGCTGTTAAATGTCAAAGTTAGGGCAAATATTTGTGTGATGAGCATGAGTATTTGTTCCTGAGTCTTGGATGTTTTCTATGTATTTAAGTATGTATTTCTCTATATAAGTATATTTATCGTTGTCTAGTACCCATACAAGCCTAGAGCTTAGTTTGGGACTAGGTCAATTTGTGTGACAATGTCCCGTGATATTAATTAGATAAATAACAGTCAATATCGCACCCGTTTTTTCGTAGAACGAGAACAAAAGTCAAAACAAATTGATTAACGTTGTTTACATTTTAATTAAGCACTTATCAAGGTCCGCGATAGTCACATATTCCACAATTGTATATCCTTAAAAACGAGTACAAAAACAGAAATATGCTCCTACAGACATGTAATATTATATAAGTGCAGGTAGGTATTCATTTTGATGGGATAACCAGAAAATGGAAGTGGAATTGTAAGAGTTACGCGACAAAGTGAATTGCAAATTTCCTTCATCCTCAATGTAAAAAAATAACAAAAAAATAGATATTGCGTTTACCAGCAACCTAATTAGTATACGATGATAATTGAACATTACGTAAAGAACGAGTGGCGGTCGTAAAACATTCGTATAACCAAACACTCATTCCACCTGCTCAAATAAGCGGGGACAATCGGCGGCTACTTGAACAACACACGACTCCGAAGAATGTTTCATGTTACTGTAAAAGTCCAAACTACGATCAATCCTACAATTTTCTTATAATACCGGTAAATATAGATATTTCAGCCTTTTACCATTTTGGGGGCATGTCCCTACTTTCACTAATGATGGTTTTAGGATTGAAACAATACGTGATAATTATACATTTTCAACAAAAGACAGGATTTATTTCAAAAACTACAGAAAAGTAAATCCAATCTTTGTGCCTAACCTTAACGTACCAACTGTAGAATATGCGATTATACTCCATTTGATCAGGTAATTAAAAAACATGACATATAGTTCGACAGAAGTAGAATACTGAAACGTCAAGGCTCGACAAGAGAATTTTGATTGGGCTGTACAAAATAACCACGTGGTTTGATTTGTTTACATTCAGTAAGGTACCAAAATAAATAAAGTATACTACAGGTCTAATACAGTATGGGGTAAAAACCTAGTATTCATGGGCTTAATGCCATTAAAAGTCCGACACTAATGAATGATAACAACAGAACAATTCAGAGTTTTAACTTTTGAATTTGGTAAATTTTGGGAAATGTTAACGAAGTCCCGGTTTTCCGGTCCATCTCCATTTATCAAGTTAATAAGAAAATACTTTCAAATAAACAAAGGTATTTGAAATCAGACCATATTCACTAAATATTTGTTTTTCTGTAACTATTTCTACATAGTTGAAGTTTTCAAGGTTACTGAAATGTTATTATCGTTGTTTGGTTTGTCCTGTATCCAATTACTGATTAGTCTAATCTAACAGAATTTTGTCATAGTACTAAATTTACAAAAATAAAAATGCTAACGCTCTGGCTATAGTGGGAATTTCAATAGAATAACATACCAAAAGACGAAATATAAAGTTAAGTATAGTTGAAGAAATTACGAGAGTTAAAAGTTCATCTTTAACGTGGTCCATGTATAGACGTAATTTTGTTTCAGAACCATGTCTCAAACTTCCCGATCATTGTCTCGTGTTATTTTGAGCGATTTAGATGCGCAAGAGATTCATACGTGCTTGCGCACTAGCACCGGTCAACGCAGCGCGCGTAACTGACAAACTGAACTGATGGCTGCACCCACCCGGCCTGCGGCACTATCTGGCCATAAGATTTGGCTGGATAGTCCTAAACCAGTAGGCCTCGTTGTACGTAACACCATACAGAGTTTAAATTATTCTAATGACATTTGACACGCAGGTTATCTATGACCAGTATTAAGTCCAGAAATGAAGCAAATATTACGCGTACAAATTCACGAGCAAAAATTTGTGATAACATTAACATAATATTTACCTGATAACGTAGATACCAAAACATGGTGATGACTAATCCAACTAGAATAATAAGAGCGACTTTCAGCGCCTTGTTCTCTTGCTGATGGAGCCACACGTAACCTCTCTTGTACCACAAGTCAGGTCTAAAGTTGAACCCGTCGAATATCTCCTCGGTTTGCACTGCAACCGTATGTCGGTTGCTCAAGGACTTTTCATTTGTTTCATTCTCTGCATCATTTTCGGCGTCCGATTGTACTTGTCCGTTGATTAGTTTAATAGCATTGTTTTGATTGCGAATGTTAAAAAAGTTCGTGTTTGGCAACTGAGGCGACCAGGTCGTGGTCAATTCAGGAACCTTGTAGTGTCCTAGCAACAAATATGGGGCAGCCACGTGCAAGTTTAAATCGTTCAGTTTATAATGAACGTTTTTGAAAGGCTCGTAGGAGCCTTGAGTGGTTGCCTTGTTTTCTGTAACTGAAGGGCCTTCGAGAAGCAAAGGCTGCGTGTGCGCTGTTGTTATAGTAACCGTGTTTTTGTCCACGAGCGATGACAAGGCGTACAGGCCATGGTTGTGTTCACCGACGTACAATGTTGGACTGGAAAAGGAGAAATAAATATAGTATGCATTAACACACAGTAATAATCATTGGTTTAGTGATAGGTAAGAAAAAAACTTACTACAATTCTATATTAGAATTCTTTATGCCTTGTCCGTTACTTAGGGTTGTCGCATCTTCCATGATATGGTCAAGGGTGTCATCGCCGATTGAATTAAAGGGTACAGAAATGAGGCCGTCTCTGTCTAGTAAATACGCAGCCACTACCGGCGTCTCAAAATGGTGGGACCACACGAGGTCCCCAGTTTTGCGGTCAAATGACATCACTCGGCCGTTGGACGTCGATGTAAAATGTATTATACCTAAAATAAACATAATAATGAACATTTCAATCCTTAAAGGTGCAGTAGGCACGTATCGGCATGCGATTTACAGAAAGAAACATGTATAAAGGTGACGATTAAGCTGTCAACTTTATTTTGACTTTTAAAACACACTGTAAAAATATAAAGTGAGACCGAACATACCATAATCATTCATCATTTCTTTTCCCATTGCGAGCGACGAGTAATCGAAGAAAGTGATGTTCCATTTCTGATCGTCGTTCTTCGAATCGTGCATCAGTATGTTGTACTCAGTGCGAGCTATGTACACCCCTCGCTTCTTGTCCGGGAAACACGTGTCTTCCTCTTTGCTTTGGAATATCTTTGATTTGTCAAAACCTAAAGAAAATATTTTTTGGTCAATCGTGAGTAATAGGTACGTACGAATCATACTTAAAAGTTATTACGTTTTAAAATCCCTAAAACTTCGTGATTTTGAAAATTTTACCAAACAATGCACGCGTCTCGAGCGGAACTACGACTGAGGGGAGTCCATCATGTTACCAGACACGCGATCATAATGGCAATATTAATAATGAAATAAAACATTTCAAGGCAATTTGAAACAGTAAAATCATTTGCGTGAAATTAGCGGCGATGTAGCAAGTCATATCGATAGGTCGTAACGGCGAGCGACGGCGTGAGAAAAATACCGGCCGCGCACACCTCTACTTCAGTAGCAACCAAGAACATTCTCTATATACAGTCCCTTAAACAAACAATTAAATGAACATGGCTGATAGGTTGGCTCATGAGCCACCAGATTAAATGATTTCGACGTCAATTTAAACTAACGAATTTTGGGACCGAAATTATCGATCCAGGATCTTGACTATCTATTATTTATTTACTTATAATTTATAATACACAAGCAGCTCAAAGCCATTGCATGCAAATCATTGTTCACTTATGTTATTATATATTTTTTTTAATTTATCAGAACTGTTTTTTTGTGCTATCTATGTGTCGAATTTAATTAAATCCATTAAGCTATATACACCTGATTGATGGACTAACATCCAAACATCCTAACAAACTATCCCATTTATAATAAAAGTTGAATTATAATGTTTTCAACACATCATGAATTTTAAAATTTAATAGATGTTTGTTATTAGTCATTCCTTAACAATACTAAACTAGTTAGTTAGTAGGCTATGATCACATATTAATAAAGGTTCCATTTTCCTCAATATTTCAACTGTGCTAAAAGTCAGTTATTGTGTTAGTCTTTTTAGCAACAGCCGTGTAACACAGGTAAAACATTGTATTAAACATTTCTTTTAAAAGCTAGTTGTATACCTGAAACATGTTCCCGAGAACCAGTCAAAGGGTCTAATATAAACCATGTGTCACTTTTCTTGCCCGTATATAATATGCCCTCAGTTGACCTGCAGGGGGCATTAGCAACCAGCTCTGGTATTGTCAGTGGCAGCTTTTTTAGCATCTGCTGGTCACCCCTGGGACCATACATATAGAGGAAACCATGCCGAGGGTCCGGGAGGAATTGTGGCATCAGAGTGTCTTGTTGATTAGGAACTTTTACCACAGGTTCTGAAACAATTATTGTATTGCTTACTAAGATCAAAAACAAAAATAGATCAAAAGAAAAGGAACATGGCACATCAAAAGAATAATAAAAAAAGCAAATAGTTATTTTGTGATTATGCAAGTGGAATCCATGTGATAGAAAGAGAAGGATAGTCTATCCAAATATCCCTGTACAAATGAGTTTAAATTACACATATTTAGTATTTTTAAAACTAAATCAGTTCACTTAAATTAAGGTTGAAAACTTTTGCTAAGCTAAGCTCTCTCAATTGATTATACTGATATTAAGCAACTAGATCAACAATACAATCAGATCTATTATACCTACTGTCCTCCTTAGGCAATTAGTATCTACTATCTCAAATTCAAAAGGAGATGAGTGGCGAGCAATGCAGGATGCCTACACTCAGCATTGGGTGGCTATAGGCTGAACAAGAGAGAGAGAGAGAGATCTCAAATTCAAAAGGCAAAGCAGATTTAGTCTTCTCCTAGTAGTAATGGGGTTGTAATTGCAACAGTTGTTTTATCTGAGATGCTGCCATTTGGTTTAGCAGTGCAGTATAGTGAAAACAGAATTGACCGCAATCTTGGCCCATAACTAGTTGCCACCAAATGCATATTCTATGATACAGTACTTTATTTTTTTATCCATCTGCCAGAAGCCTACAGGCTATATAATCAGATCTGTGAAACATTAATGAATTTAGGGAATGTCACATTCAGTGATGTGTCATGCTTGATTGGGTGTCAAATAGATGCAAAACACTGCCTTTTCACTCCAAAATTGATGTTGATTGTTGTTTGATGTTGTAGTATTTATGAGCTGTGTAATAAAGTTTAAAGAAATAAGTGATGTCAATATGATGACAGAGCAACCTTTAAAAATTAAAAACACTAACTAAACTTGAATTTTTATGCCTTAAAATGTTATTCAGAACCAGACAGCATTTTTTTCTAAATAGTGTTTGGAGCTACCACCTACACATAGAATAATGAGACTAATAATATATCTCTACAAACAATGGCATAAAATAAAATCACAGAAACATTACATCATCAAGTAAGTTAAAAGAGTGTTATTTTAATTAAGTACCATTCTAAAATTAATCAATTATGTTGTAATGATTACATTCTTTATCCATATTTTTGATCCCACAGTACATGTACCTAGTAAAACATGGTTAGACTGCCATGCATGTCAACCTTATCTACAATTATTCGGGAATCATCTTACATTAAAAAAAACATAAGCAGCATACAACAGTAAAAATTGTAATTTCATAACTTTTTAATTTTATGAGTAAGTATTTACAGTCTTACCATCTTTAAGTTTCCAAATAATATTTCCTGAGAGGTGCTCCACGGCCACCATGCCGCCTCCAAGCGTGGCGAACAACAGCGGCCGGTCGTCTACCGCACGAGACAACTCGGTGCTCTACAAAACAATACACTCACCATTAAAATAATAATACCCACTCATTATCAACATAATTATACCTCAAAATAATCAATGCGATGCACTCGGTGCCTCTCACGAACCTTCGCCACTTTATCCGCTACAGACCCGAGGTCGTACAACCCGAAAACAAACAGTGCGATAAACAACAAAGTCTTCATGGCTGATTCAGTAGAAACAACAATATATACAATTAGGAGAATCCATTATCTAGCACAACACAAATAAACAACTATTTGACTATTTATTATATTTGTCGTAAACATGTTTAAAACAAGAAGTTCGAATAAATTGTTAGCACGCACTGTATGTCGTATGACGAATTTGACAACTGTATACAGATTAAAAACATGACGTGACAATGACAGTATGAATAATATGACAGTTCTGAGATGTTTTACTATATTTTTAACCTTGTTTGGTTCGCAAATGTTCGTGTAGTTGCTGGTTCACAAGAGACCGTATTATAATGTATGTACACATTAGTGCTCACTGCTCGTCTCGTAATAATATTTTGGTGCCGATAATGGGAACACCCTAATACTACAAATTAAATTACCGTAGCAAAATGAGCTAGCTCAAGGTGTATTAAAATCATTCAATTCATGATTTTCTGTATATTTGCATGATTATTGACAACTATGTAGGTATTACCCGCGACTCCGCCCGCTCAGAATTCGCTATTGCAACTTGCTGGAAAAAAGTACCCTAAGTCCTTCCTCGGAGTTTTAGCTAAGTATTTCCATACCGAATTAAATCGATATCGATTCAGCAGTTTAGCGGTGAGAGCGTCTTAAACGGACAAAGTTATTTTCACATTTAATACCTGCTTCTGCCGGGATGGTACCTATTCTTCGGTATTTTAATATATCAGATATAATTAGATAATTCTGAAATGAAACAATTGATATTGAGATGCTTCTTGAAACTCAAATTCGGAATTTTAGCGATGATATGAAGTTTTATAATAGGGAAATTTAAAATTCGTATTTATATAATTCTAAGTTAAGTATGCTGGAGGCACAGATTATAAGGGTATGGCTGGAGGACTAGAGGGGTATGATGAGGACTCTATGAAAACAATGCATTTTAATAATTTTGTACATCATGTTCCGTAGTACCATTTGCTGCTTAAGATCTGCACCATCGATATCTAATAGGCTACTTGCCTCATATTAAATTTGGCTTAATAAATTATTATTTTCAGTAGTATTAGACTTAAGAAACCAATATTTATCGATTTCAGATATTAAAAGTGTAAGATGGCTACGTATTTTTTATTTAAAATTGTTCATTTTTATTTTTTATTTTGAACTCTGAAAACGCTGTCGGACTTGTTGTGACGTCATAGGACTCTAAGCAAACTTCATGTCGGTTCTTATACGAGTGAAATTCGCAATGGTATTCTGTGCTGTGACATGACATTGACATTTATGACTTATGGACTTTTGAGGTTGTGTTATGATCGTAGTCGTTTTAACATTAGTAAAAACCTAATCTGTGTATTATTGTTACTGCTTTCTAGTTTTATTGATAAGAGCAATCATGGATGTTGGATTCGTGAATGCAGATAGCACAAACTTACCAAGAATCGACACATTGATGGTCGGTAATTTTTTTGCCTTGAATCCAGATTTCTGCTCTGCCGAGCTTATTATTATTGAAGATAAAAGTTTCTGTAGAAACTGAATAACTTATTATGTAAATACTAACATCAAAGTGATCTTCGCAAAAAAAACAAAAATTGTTTCAGTCGAAAAGTCAGGATCCTTTTTAGCAAGTTTTAGCCATGTATTCCGCATATTTATTTCACTGGGCATTCTAATCCATAATTCCCCTGGGGTCGTAATTGATGTATTCTTGCATTCTCGGAATATACAATAACGTTAATTACTATATTTTCCATGTAAACTGGTGGAAGTCATTGTTTTTATTAATAAAAGTATCGAGGTTTCGAAAATGGTAAATTGTTTATCTATATGTCAAATGCTCTAGTCAAATGTCAAATGTTTGTTTTCGGCCCGTATGACGTCACAACACAGATAATCTATAAACTAATATGGCTGTAAGCGTTTTCGCCTGTTAACGAAAACTAAACTTTTAAAATAAAGTTTTGCGGTTTTGTAGGTCCTAAAAAAATATGGGAATATTTTTTTTCATCTAATCGGACAATAATTAATAACTTGAGATCTACTTTAAAACAGAGTCAACTAGCCTATTAGAAATAGTATTGATTTTATTTTTCAAAACGTCCGGGTTCGATCCCCAAGCTGATACAAGTTTTTTTTAAATGTATAAATACATTTTTTCTTGCTACTAAAATCGATAACATGGTTCCTGAGAACAGATCTTCGTATGTTTTATAGTTTCAGACTTTTCCATACTGACCGATCTAAACATTACACCCTGTATATGGGTGTTAGTTCTTCTCGCTCCGGCTTTATTCTATGGGGCTCTACTTTGAAATTCGTAATTCGAACTTCGTATATTGCTACCTCTTTTGCTGGATGCGTAAACAATTTGCACAAAAGTGATGTTGTAGTCCTAAGTTCGAATTACGGATTTCAAAATAGAGCCGCTGGTTACCTATCGCCACAGAAAATGTAAATAAGTGTTAACTTATAAGATAGATTTGAATAGCTATAAATAGTAAGTAATCTCTCCGCTTGTCTGCCACAAGTCAAACTGATTTTTACTATGTTAACGAACGCACAGCCAACACCGAATGTTATTCGTTGGCGTTCGTTGACTCACTCTGTACGTAGCATTACGCAACAAAGGCGAGTTTGGTTTGCACAAAGTCTACGACGACTACATTAACCGGCCCTACTTGACCCCTGCTCGTGCTGAGAACGCTCTATCAGTGGGACCACTGTAAATGGAAGTACATTATATTCGCTTCTATGTTCTCTGTTCTAGAGCATTACCATAGAAGCATTACTAATACTGTGATTGGAACTTCAACTCTCTCTGTAATAATACTCTATTACGAAAACCCATGGATAACCTGTACAAACTCGCAGAACTTTTGAAGTTTCGTTTCGTTGTCATTGTCACCGTTTGTCACCTTCTGCGTCACGTCACGAACTGATAAATAAGATTTTGGTGGAGTAATTGATAAAAATGCTATAGGAATATGTTAATTCGACAATTTATAAGATGTTCAAGACTAGTTTTGTAGGAGTAAAAATGAATATTTATGCCAGTACGTCGTGTGTGTAGTATTGTATTTGTTAAATATGGAGGTGTCCGGTTCAGGTATGTTCCATCTAATTTACGAAAAAATATCCTATCCATACTTTATATTTGGGTTGAACGTAGATCTTTAAGAAATTATAAAGAAAAGTTTTGTACACTTGCGTTTCAATGATTACCGGTGCGTATCAGTAAACATTTTTTTTTGTTTCTTTGACAACAAAAGCGATAACAAACTGTTCGAGTTTTCATTGTTACATTCAGGTTCTAACGATGATTGATGTTTTTTCGGTTGATTTTTTTCTCAAGTTCATTGGATACCTAAACAAATTTGGAATTATTTTAGGGAAATCTCCAAACTCCTCAATGTCATTTAGATACAATGCCTCCAATGAGGAACTGGAGGAGCTGTATCACATGTGTGATGATGACCCTCCCCCTCCGCTGTGTGAGCCCACTATCACCACCCAAGGTGAAAATGCGAGCCCCAAGAGAATGGACAAAAGTTCCTCAATTCTAGATAAATATTTTAAGTCTATGCGACCAGAAAAATCTCCTGATAAAATTGATGAAGTAAAAAGTGAGCCTAAACCAGCAGAGGAGGTAAAACAACCAGTTCCCTCTAAAGATCCAACAGCCTCTCCCATGAAGGAGTACCTAAATCGCCTGGGGAAAAGGAATACTACTTCAGAAGGATCTATAGACATAAAGGAAGGCAGCAATGAAACATGGAAGCTCTTTCATGATATTAAATTCAAGATTGTTCAAGCAGTTGATGACATCAAAACCCGTTCTGCTGATGGTAAGTGTGATTCAATGTAACAATTATTTTTGGATTTCTGTAGCTAAATCATAAAAATAAGACCCTTCTAATTTCCCATGTCTGTCAGTTTGCTTGTCTGTCTACCTGTCCATATTTCACAATTGTTGAATTTAATGACTACAATGCAAGTGGGTGTCTATAATTACCAATAAGATAAAAAACTTCAACTTGCTAATTATTTTTATTATATTATCTATACTTCTATGGTATAATTTATGTACTGTAGGATGGTGCCTGTGACAGCTGTCTTTCGTAATTTCAAAGACTTACTGTATTCACAAGTGAGGTAATTAAAAATAGGTGATTATTTATTTAAATTCCTGAACACGTCCGCAAGGTTTGTACTTATGTTGTTTTTATGAAAAGTTAAAGAAACAAGTGTAATGTGTTTAAATGGGCTGGCACAGGCACCATCCAAAAGTGGACAGATTGTAATCCTACTAATATAATAAATATGAATGTTTGTATGGATGGATGGATGTTTGTTATTCTTTCATGCTGCAGTGGCTTGACGGATATGGATGAAATTTGGAATGGGAATAACATGAATCGAAATAAATGTGGACCAAGTCATAGGCAGAAGCTAGTAATGTTATAAAGAGAGAGAGAGAGAGAGAGAGAGAGAGAGAGAGAGAGAGAGAGAGGATTTTTTAAGTTGGTTTATGTCAAGGGTCGTCTCCAGAACCAGTGCACAAATTTTAAACAATCTTTCACTATTTGAAAGGTACATTATTCCAGATGGGTGTAGGCTATTTTATATTTAGTTAAAACCGGAGTAGTATTAACTTTTAGCATGTATGGTGAGGTTTTGTGACAAATGTATTGCAAGGGTTTTATGCTACTTGTATTTAACTAGCTGCTGATGCTACTAGTAGTGGTCTTAGTCATAATTATCACAATGATGTCACTACTGGATCTCTCACTGGAATTCCCCAAGATGTATTATATTAATATTCATATACCTATTTTCTTGCATAATAATCACAAGTAATATGTATACCTACCTACTACAGCCTAGTTGGTAGTGACCCTGCTTTTTTATTGATATTTAAATGATTTTATTTATTAACATAATGAACTTTATAAGAGATTATAAATCAATAAGTTTCACTATTTAACTTTACAGCTCATGGTTTAAAATGTTTTCTTTTTTTTAAGAATCAAAGGAAAAATCAGTGGCAAGAGATAACTCCATGTCTGATTCGGAGGAAAACCCAGCTGTCAAAGATTCTGATCAACAAAGTGTTGGGGACACTGACAACCAGGTAATGCTATCAAATAAGACTTAGTAGTATTTATTTTTCAAAAAAAAATTATTTTTGCTATGAACAGACAGGATTGGAAGTTATAGGGAGAAGCCTTTGCGAAGCTGCAGGACGCCCAGACTAAAAAAAACTAGTCCTGGTTAAAATTGTAATTTAGTCATCTACCCCCAAACAGCAGTGTTTGCATTGTTGGTTTGGGGATAAGACAGCTGGTGAGGCATTCCATCTTAGTCCTCAGGGTCGGCAATGCATTAGCAGTCTTACGATTGCAGACTTGTGAATGTGTATGGGTCACAGTTTCCACTGAACATCAGGTGGCCTGTGTGCTCGTTTACCTTGAGATGGCATTCCATAAAAAAAAATCCATGCTGTTAGTATTTAAAATGTATAGTATAGTAAAATGACAAGGTATATAATTAACAGGTTCCCTGTCCCATGAGGCACGTGTGCCTCATTGCCAGAGATAAAGATAATGCAAATTTATTTATCTTTAAATATGTATACATTATGTATACCTGTCTATCAATGACTATGAGACAAAGTATCATAAAATACTTGAAGGCAATGTCATCTCTTAAAGGAAACAGTACTAAATTCGATTTTATTATTACTATGGGGACATGTCGAAAGAACGCTGCTCATTGCTTCGGGACAGGGAACTTGTTAATAAGCTTTCTACTTCTTTAGAGTAAGCGGCACTTTATAGACCTCTGACAAATTATTCACGGGGTTTTAAGATTTCTATATAATTATATATATACCTAATGCAAAAGGAGGTATTTTTGATACATAATTATTATGTCTGTGTGTGTTGAAGTAGGTATCTGTTTGTTTTTCCCTTAAAGCCTAGGCCTGATGTTTTTGACCCAATCAAAGATTTACTAGTTCCATACTGATAATCACAGACAAACTGCTGAACCAATAAAAATTAAATTTGGTATGGAGATAGAGTCCCGTAGGACATAGGGTATTTTTTATCCCGAAAAAATTGACGGTTCCTGAGGTATTAGCGATAAACGACTTCTTCACGGACGGAATCGCGAGAAACAGCTAGTAGATTTCGGAAATACTGGTTATGATAATTACTAAAGCTAAATACTTGTGTGTGGTTACTATTATACTTTGGCAGTATTTAACCTTGTGTATTGTTCATTTTTATTTTCCTTATATTAAACTAAATGATTAATGTATTGTTATCGTTAGTTTGGAGGAAATGGCAAGATTTTGGTTAATGATTGTTTAGCGGAAGTGGGATTATGTCATTGAATTGACACATGAGGTTTATATTAAATGGTATGGTATACATATGTATATAACTAGCTGTCTCCCGCGACTCCGTCTGCGTAGAAGTCGTTTATCTCTCAGGAGCCGTCCAATTTTTCAAGATAAAAAATATCCTATGTCCTTCCCCAGGACACAAACTATCTCCATGCCCAATTTCGTCTAAGTCATCTCAACGGTTTATCCGTTAAAGCGTAACAAACAGACGGACAGACAGAGTTACTTTCACATTTATAATATCAGTATAGACTAGTGTAGATATTTAATAAATTAATACATTAGGGTAAAATCTTACAAAATGTATGTTACTGCCAGAATGAATTCTCATCAACCAATATAGCAAGAGTAGCAATGTCTAACTGGGTCTTAGTTAACCTTTGTATTTGTTACTTTGCCCGTAATTATATAAGTTGCGTATATAGTTTCAGAAATGTTAAGAAGAAAACATTTGTACGTTCTGTAACTAAACATCTTGAACATTCTTTTATCCCTTGTACGCCACAACCGCAACGCCATTTTACGTGCTCCAAACGGCAGAAATTTATATGCTATCGCGAAATGTACCTATATACCTTAGAACCACTGACTGTTGGGCGTTTGCGGCACGTAAAGCCCCAAACGCACCGAGAGCGTTGGCAGCGCGGTGCGGCGCGTTCCTATACTAAGAACGCCTACGCCACGCTCTTAGAAACCTTTTTATTATTATTGGAACGCACGCTTCCACTCCCTGTGCCTTACCTGTGGTGTTCAAAAATTTGAAATATTGGGCATCTGATGATAACTCTTTACCTCATATTAATTCAAATTAAAAAAAAAAAAGTTATCAACCAACACGTACAGAAAAGGCAATGTTAAATCTAAATCTGTTTTTATAGGCTTTTTAAGTTGCAATTTTGAATGTTTGTATGTATGTATCTCAGATCTCAGTATAGGTAAAATCTTGCACGTCAATGAACCAGTTAATAAAATAGGCTGAAATTTGGACCACATATATGTGAACCGGATGACAATGCAATATTTATGGTATACATATAAGAGCTGATCTGATGATGGAGACAGAAGGTGGCCACAGGATCTCAGCTATAGGTACTCATCGTAGACCTACCGTGTTGCGACTCTATTCTCATTATATGAAGAGGAAAAAAAGTACAGTTGGCAATAAAAGTTTGTTCCAAAAATGAACTTTTTGGCAGTAACTTTTTTTCTGTAGTGTTGTGGTGTGAGTTGTGACAATGGCATCATGCCGTATATATCTATTATGATATACATAAGACTCGGTAGCCGGATTCATGCGATTCTGCGAAACCGCGCGGAATTACGTCGCATATTTTGCATCTCTTTCTCCACGAAGGAAATATTTACAAATTACTGAACACCTAATATATTATTGACTAAGTAGTGTATAAAAATAATATATAATTATTTAACTCTGCTGCCCACAACCCAGGCCCGTAGGCATCGGCGGTACCACGGCGCCTTGCCTAACCGGCAGGAGGGTACGCCAGGGTGGTTTTTAGTGGGTAGCACTCCTCCCCCCTCTCACTCTGAGAGGGGGGGGCACATAGGGGTGAGTCCCACATCCCCCCCGCCACTCCCATGGCGGGGGAAATGCGTAACGCATTTTCCACCCTGTCAAAAAAAAAAAAGCCTCTTAGTGATAATAGGACCCGGCAGCCGAGTCTTTGGTATACGATTAAGTAATCTAAAGCTAGTATAGTATCCCGTGTGGTTTCCGGGTTAGAATAGTGCCAAACCATGTCTTCCCGTGGATTTCGTTAGAGGCGACTAAGGGAATAAGGGCTTGTAGTACTGTTAGGCGATGGGCAACCTAAACACTACACAATACACTAGTTTTTTTTGGCCTGATTGTACAAAATGTGGTTACAGAATTATAAAAAAGTCTTTTTGAGTTGTTGTTATTTCTGTAGCTCTGCCTACCCTACTCTGGGAATGAAGACGTGACATTATGTATGTATGTACACCCTAACAGGAGTGTAAGCCATTAATTAAAATCAATCAATTAATCAATTCTTTGGGGTTGGCTCCACGTGCTTCTGTGAAGACTCAGGCTCCTTGTTAGAGTTACCATCTTATTTTGTCGACAGGTGTCATCCCTCGACAGTAGTATGCAGAATCTGTCGGAGATGACGCAGGCAATCACGGCCAAACCCTTTGATCGGGAGTCAAGTCTTCCTTTAGAAAAGAATAATTCAGAATCTAGTGATGATACACATAAGAATTTAGGTAAGTTGTTTTTCTTATAAGGACAAAAGAGTATTGTAGAATTGTTGAAATCACTAAAATTCCTTTATTGTGTGTTTATAAACACTTTATTGTAAAAAAAAACTTTCATTTTATTGGATACTAGCGACCCGCCAGCGGTTTCGCCCCGCCGAACATTTCTGGCTTTCCCGGTGTTTTTTTTCTTGCGTAACAACCTTCTCCTGACAATAACAAACACGACTTACAAAAAAAGAATTAGCGAAATCGGTTAAGCCGTTCACGCGTGATGATGTGACCAAGGGAATAAGGGATTCATTTTTATATGTATATGGACGATAACACCATGCTGTGTTCAAAAGGGGATATGTGCGGATATTTAATGGGTTTCCGGAACAAAATGACCATTTACTCTGTCTATTTCGGTCGCTGCTCATGATGATTGTTTAATTCGTTTTAAATTACTGCATGAAATGTGCTAATGTGTTTGCCGTATATTACGATTATTATTCTCTTTACAACGGAAAATCACGTCTTGAACCACAATAAAAATGTACCATTATCTTTAAGTAGATGGTGTTTATTATAAGTACCTGTGCTTCACTTAATATCTATTAAATTTCAGCTAATAGTGAATCGGGTGACGTCATAGGGGACTTGCTAGATGACAGCTGCATGTTGGAGGTAGAGTCAGGAGTAGAAGCTTTTGAAGACAGTAATATAGAAATCAACGATGTCAATTTCCTCTCCAAAGACGTCCCGGATGACATAAGCGCTCTGCCCTACCGGAGGCCTCCTCTCAGGCCGATGACGCCCACAAACTTCGGCACTCCACCAAGCAAACACAGCATCCATCAAGTGGACCCGGCAATAACGAAGCACTATTTCTTTAACTATTCAATGTACATTTTTACCTTTCTAGTAGTTGTTAATTATATATTGTTTCCTAATAGTCATATTTGGAACGGTTTCCTCTTGGGTCTCTGGGTTTTTTGTTTTTCGAGCAATTTCAAGCAGTGGTTCTTGGACAATTACTTTAGTAGTGAGAGAGAGCCTCAGAGCAGCTTCTTCCAGCTTAAACGCAGCAGTGCTATGCCGTCCACGTATACTATTCCTGTGGTGAAAGAGCACAAGCCTATAAAAAAATATGAGGTAAGCATCATATTTATGACTAAGAATCCCCTTAACGGATAAGTGGTCTTAGACAAGATATATTCGTCAAACGTTATCGTTATCTTTCCCTTTACTTTCTCAACCTCTTATTTGATCGGATAGTTTGATACAAAAGTAGTCCTTATTTTTCTTGGAACATGAGTGTTTTTCCTATAATCAATTATATACGATACGAGGTTGAGAAAATGAAGGGAAGACATGACATGTAACGGTTTAACATAATGCTGCACCAAGCGGCCAGTGGCGACGTCATTACTAATACTGTGTTTTCAAATAAACTAAAGTAGTATCTTTTAAATTGAAGGATGGTTTTTTGTTGTATAGTCGAAGTCATAAACATGTTTACACTTTAGTACCTTGTCACTTTAATTCACTGAGACAATTTCATATATAATTTATTATTAGGGTCGAAAGACAAAAACGTCAAAATGGCAGATTTGTAACCGGCCAGTTTGATTTGGAGGTTGTAATTTCTCATTGTAATTTAAACTTTTTAGTAATTAAAAATGCCTGCTCTTTATTTCCATGTATAAAGACATTCATAAATTTTATATGTTACATAAAATTAAAGCAGGTATCTAGATTAGGCTTGTGATGAAACAGTAAAGTTTTTTTTAATTTTGATCGTTAACTAATCTGAATTCGAATTGATGTGTCGACCTGTGTGATGACGTAGAAAGTATCCCTTTTCGGAAGAGAAGACCTTGTTTTATTAGACCATCTTATCTTATCTTATAGATGGGCCCTTTCGGATACACTTCGACCCCTTTAGTATCTTTTGTGCAATTACCCTCTTACACACTCAGCTGTTCGAATGTGCAGGTTTCCTCACGAAGTTTTTCCTTCACCGTATGAGCATCGGGTAATGTACTTAAGTTAGAAAAACTCACTGGTACATACATGGTGTCAGCGAGGGTTCGAACTCGGTACCGTACATTACAATCACGATTCGACCCTCTAGGCCACCGACGCTCTCTTATAAGACCATGGTCGCGTCGAACTCATTTGATAAATCCATATATTTTGTCAGTTTCTTAAAATCGTTTACGTTAGCGTTAAGCATCTTGTCTAGGGCCCAAGGTCACCTTAGTACAGTCAAAAGCTTTAATTGTAGAGCCACTATAGAATTCTATCGCGATGACAGCGTCAAAGCACAAGAGCGAAATTCGCTCAAAAGTCATTGGCATTCTAAAGTAGATTCCAGAGGCCCAGCCAAGATGCGTTCGCTAACTAGCGTTTCTATTCGTTTTGTTTTTAAACTAATGGCGTCACTGGTAGATCACGTCATACGAAAAGCCACGTGATGTACTAGTGACGCGATTGGTTTAAAAACAAAACGAATAGAAACGCTAGTTAGCGAACGCATCTTGGCTACGGCCTCTGTATCCTTGGCGGTGGGAGAACGATATTCTACATTTGATTTATTCCTGATTTCACTTGACACTGGCGAATTTACTGTGGAACCGCGGTGGACCGCCATAAATAAATAAGAAGGGTTCTATAGTGGTTCAACGTTTAAGAGTTATCCGCCGTTCATTCAATCATCCGTACCATCTTCATGTGTGCATGTGCTATACAATGTTAAATTACTCACTATTTTTTGGTTCACTAATGTTTTGCCAAAAAAACGTTTCACAAATATATCATCTGACAAACTGTTTTTTTCTCCGAAATTAACCTAACCTCACCTAGCGTTTAACACGATGGTCCTGAACTAAATCATGAATTATTTACAGTTTCGGAAAAAAATGGTTTGTCAAATGATGTGTTAGTGAAATGAATCAGTTTGTGTAACGTTTGTTAGTGCAATGACAGGATACCCTATTGTCTTTCAATCCCCAAAGGCGACATATTTTTATTTAGTTTAGATTTTATTAGGCAATAGGCACTAATACTATCACTACCAACCATTTTTAGGTTGCGTTTCTACCAGAGCTGTAAGAGGTAGGGGAGCGGTGTGCGAGGAAAAAATCCACCAATAGAATTCCTAACCTCGCTCAGCGCAGCTCTTCTATTGGTGGAATTCTCCTCGCACACCGCTCCGCTACCTCGCACAGCTCCGGTGAAAACGCAGCCTTAAAATTGGAAAATGATATTGGATTCCTAGCACGATGAATAGCATATTTTGTTTTAAATGCTTTAACACAACAATACTCATTTTATGAGTGTTGAAATATTTTACTAATTTGGTGGTAACGTAAATGTGGTTTCAGGGCTGGGTAAACCATCACAGGTTCCCCGAATATGATCCTGTCACTTACCACATCAACAAAACGACGACCGCTTACATGAAACTAGAAGGTAAGTTTAAATGTACATTTGTTTTTCTTTTCAACGCCACTGACTATAATGCCATCAGAGTAAAAATAATTAACAGTTAGATTGCAAAGTTGAATCTGCGAAATAAAATAAAATGGCTTTATGTGCTTCCGTGCGAAGTACGTGAGATTGGAACAGTTTGCTTAGCTACAAAGCTACAACATTTATTAAAAAAAATGGTTCACCAGAATAAAGAAGTTATTAGTACAATACAATACAATACAATACAAATACTCTTTATTGAACACCAAAAATAAAAAATAAAAACAGAACATGGAACAGTACATTTAAATCATAGGTATACAACAGGCGGTCTTACCGCTAAATAGCGATCTCTTCCAGACAACCTTACACAACTTACTTATTATTCAATTAAAAAAACATCGTTAAATATCGTGTAGGGTTTCGAAGACTCGACCAAAAACATGCGAAAAAGGTGTCATGGTTGAAAAATAAAACTATCGAGGTTTTGGAGTTTAAACGTATTTTTCCGTTAAACAGCTTGAAGGGAAAATTATTAAATTTTATATATCCAAAAAAAGGACACAGACGTTATAGTTATTGTGGTCCAGATCGCAGGACACTACTATCTTTAGCATAAGAGGTGGCCTCTTAACGTTACTTTAAAAATGTTTATAGAGCATTAAACGTCTAAAATAACCATACCATTTTTGAATTTTATTATCAGTTGTATTTTTTTTTAATATATTTGGATGATATTTTCTATTAACTAACTAAAATACCAATGAGCTAAGAACAAAAATATTTGTCATGGAATTTTGTTTTAAAAAGTTAATAATACAAACATTTGTTGATTAATTTAGAATTGTTTGATATTGTGTAATGCGAGTTTACTTGTAGTACTAGTACTAGGTTCTCTGCATGTTATAAGGTTATTTTATTAGTTAAGACTATTATTACAATTCTACAGTGTTTATAAATATTTCTTTGTTGTATCTTTTAGGTTGTAATTTAAGGATTTCATACACCGGTACAAAAATAGCGAAAAGAGCTCTATGGGACGAGAAAATAGAAAATGTAGAGTTCTATCAACATAGATTATACAATTTGAGTGGAGCGCGTGTTATATTGCTGCCAAAAGGACTTGTAAAGAAAAGGTACTATAAATATAAAACGAAATATGTAAATATCATGAGACAATGTTATAGTATCTGGCTTAGTTCCAACTTTAGTTCTTCGCTTTGCATGTACTACTATAGCTACTAGAGATCGATAATGGTGATTATATTGGTAAATATATTTAATACACTCTTGGAATCAGGAACAGTCTTACTGAGGATCAAGTCTTATCGCTACAAAAATCTGGTTACCTTCAAAACCATACTACTTACGCGTTACACGCAGGTTTATTTCAAATAGTAACAAAAAATACTTTTTAGGCAATGGAGCAAAAAATACCCAATATGCGTTATTCTAAATGAGAAAGAGAAGATTCAAGTGTTAGAGAAAGAGAATGCGCCCTTAGTTGAACCTAGAGCTGGCGAATCGTATGCAGAGGGCAAGAAGAAGGAATCGCAGCAAGAGTCGGAGAGCACGGAGACCAGCGCTAGCCCAGAAAAGAAGAAGAAATTTGTCTGGAGGAGAAGGGAGAAGAGGTAATTAAAAGTGTTCACACACCACAAGCTTAAAGGAGTTTTTTCGAAAGGGGATTGAACGTTTTAGAAAACTATTTTAGTGCGCTTTTATAGTACTTTAAGTGCCTAAAGTTCTATAATAAGGGAGAAAAATTGGTTTTAAAACGTTTTATTCCATTAAAAACTTTAAAAGACCCATTTACCCCTCAGTTGGAATAGCCATGCCCGACCTAACAACCTATTCACGGCAATGGGTAGTCAGCAAATGTAGGCATCTTGTTCTAACATACGAAAGAAAGGTTACTGCAATAGTGCCGGCCACATAATGTCGTGATAAGTTCATGGTACATTCGCCGCTAACAAATACAATCCGAGAAGATGCGCGACCATCGTGTAAGATGCTCGCGAAACTGTCAAAGGAGTCCGCGTTTTTGGGTTGTGGCACGCAGCGCGCATTCCTCAAACCTCCAGGATTATCATCCTACGACGACGCACTTGACGATTTTCTCAGACTACTAGGACTATTTGTCTGTAACTGTGACACGCTAGGAGGCCTTAACAAGATGCAAAAAGCTAAGGCTTCGCTTAGAGAACGGCGTCGATGCGATGAACTATGCGTCGGGCGGCGAGATGCGCGAATATGAGAATGTTTATGAGGAATTGTTATGTTTTTCCATAAACGCTCTAATATACCGCTGTACGTTTGATTTTCGAAGTGACAATGTGTATGGAATTGGCATAAGGCGACTGACGCGATTGATCGTCGACTTATTATCAGTGTACGAAAATCGTTAACGTTAGCGTTATGCTTCTTGTCTAGGTCTCCGGTGTATCACTGGTGCCGAATGTGTTGATGCGTAATTAAGTTATTTTTCTCTACTTTAGAGAGCGTCCGTGGCCTAGTAGTTTAGGGGGTCCACTCGTGATCGTAAGGTAACGAATTCGAACCCCCGCGGTCATCATGTACCAATGAGTTTTTATAACTTAAGTACATTACCCGATGCTCTTACGGTGAAGGAAAAACATCGTGAGGAAACCTGCACATTCCAACAGCTGAATGTGTAAGAGGGTAATTGCACAAAAGATCCTAAAGGGGTCGAAGTGTATCCGAAAGGGCCCATCTATAAGATAAGATAA
Organism: Acleris holmiana; assembly: GCA_949316455.1. Classification (NCBI taxonomy): domain Eukaryota; kingdom Metazoa; phylum Arthropoda; class Insecta; order Lepidoptera; family Tortricidae; genus Acleris; species Acleris holmiana. The sequence goes on along the minus strand of OX438770.1, from coordinate 7,306,075 downwards.
GATAAGTTATTCTTCAAATGAATACGGTTGATTTTGGATTGGCGTGAAATGGAATGCGAGTTTATTTCTATATGACTCAAAGTCTAAGCTAAGTAACATAATTTTGTTTTTTTTTTAGTATTTCACATTCCGAAATCGAGCCGGGGAAAGAGGGGTTGCGGCATCGCATCGTCAGAAAAATGCATAGAGGTATGTGTTTTATTCATCTATATCCCGTTAAGTTGGGATGCTATCATTTCATAACCAACGTTTCACAAATGATTCATATCACAAACATCATTTGACAACCCGCGATTTTCCCGTAAATGTAAATAATTCTGGATTTATTTCAGGACCATCGTGTAGAAACCTTTAGGTTAAGCTACGTTAGTTTATAAAAATCCTGCAATATTTGTAGTTACAGAAAAAAAGCGGGTTGGCAAATGAATTGCTTGCGAAACGATGCATTTGTCAAAGATTTGTCGGCGAAAAGGCAGAGAACCCGTTAAGTAAGGTTAGGTTAGACTAGTGTTATTTGTAAAGAACACGAGCACAAGGTGTGTTCCACGAATTTTATTATTTATCTTTATTTTTTTGGAAAATTCTAAAGCTTGACTTGTTCAAACTTGAATTTTGAACGGAAATTTATGCGGGTTTATCTGTGAATGGTTGTAAAATAAATTTTGCGTAGGCATTATGACGTCTTAACGTCTGGGGCACCTAAGATTGCACCGCGTTCAAAAGGTTAAAGAAAACGAGAATTAAAATATTTGTCACGGGTTGCAGACAAGAAGACTGACAGCGTGTCGACCGGCACCGAACCCGAGATCCAGGAGCAGGAGCCCGAAGAGCGCGCGCGCGGCTCCAACGCCAGCGCCAAGGAGGACGACGACGAGCTCGACGACACCGAGATGTTCAAGCTTAAGGAGCTGCTTGAGGAAGCGGTGAGTACTCTGAAAGCCGCAGGGGCCAAACAGCATCCGGATAAAAAAATACAATAGACATCAAAGAAGGAAAAAAGAACGATTAAAAATAAAGCATAACACATTATATCCTCCGTGTGGTTGCTGGGTTAGAATAGTGCCAATGGAGTGGCACCCTTTCCGAGGATGTCGCAAGAGGCGACTAAGGGAATAGGGGCTTGTAGTACTGTTAGGCGACGGTTCAGATTTGGAACACTACCGACAGCATAATTATGTGGCCTTTTCAGTCGTCGCTTGCAACATCATAAGGCAGCGGGGTACTAACAACTAAACTAAAGTGCTTTATTAGAAAGTTAACATTGTTATTTGTTGGTTTTAGGAACGCGGTTCGAGCGTCGAAGGAGCAGAAGGGGAGTGGAGCGTACACTTTAGGAATTCCAAGGACTCTCATTCTCATCTCTATATATTCGGACGGACCGGCCGCGAAAAGCACGAGTGGTAAGAGTAATAAATGTTCACGTGACTGTTGTGCAATAACGAACATATAACACGTGTTATGTGAAGGCACAGTCGCGCACAGTAAAGTATAGAGTATTTATAGTACTCGCATCTTGAATTCTCAAACATAAATTCTGCCCTCCTAAGCAAAAAAGCAGTATCTCAGATTTAATGGCCAAAGCAGATTCAACCCTAAAACGTTAGTAATAAGGTTAAATTTGCTACAGAAGTTTTGTCTCAGATACTGCATTTTATGTTAGCAGGGCAGAATTACCATGATGAAATAAAACAAGGTCTCCTCTTCTAAAAGAGATTTTTTCTACGTCATCAGAATCATTAAGTTGACATTTCTTAGCACTATCCGACAATAAGGAGAAGTTTGATTTCAAATTAATTTAGGATCAATTTTAAAGTTCGTAGCTGGAGGCGCAGTATACCAAAAAATTCGTACATTGACTCAGCATTACTGGTCTCTGTCATTCACGCACAATACTCTGACACAATGCTATTGCCGTCGCGTTCGTACAGCGACATTGACTGTCGGAGTCACGGTTTGTATAACTTTTCCCTTTAGTGATATAGCGCCCTTCAGCACATGTACGGAATTCTTTGTTTTCAGCGCCCCCATTTCAAACGTGATTTACACGGATTTCGAGAAGGCATTTGATCGTGTAGATCACGACTTGTTGTAAAAACTACACGCCTTTTATAGGCTCCTTAAAATTTAATTATCATAATAATTTAATAATGTTATAATCACTTGAACAGTTTTTGAATGTACAATATACCATTGTAACAGGTTCCGTCGTATCAACGCGGCAGTGTACGAGGCGAGCCAGGGGTCCACGGAGTCGTCATTAGCCGAAGACCGGAGCGCGAGCGACATCGCGCCCGAGCCCAAAGAAGGGGCTGAGCCACCAGCGTTCAAGGTCTCGGAGAAGGACTCGGTTGCTTTTAGCAAATCGGTGAGTTAAATATTGATGTATCCTTTCCTTAAAGTTAAATATAGTATAAGAAAAAATACAGAGGCAATATTTCAAAAAGTCTTTAATCGATTATCAGATCATGAACTTTAATCTTCGATCAACAATACACAACTAGATAAGGTCAGAGGACAAAACACGGCACAGCGAATACATTCTCACTTCAAATTGGGAGCTTATTTGAATTTAGTTCGTTGTCAACTCATCATCATCATCATCATCATCATCATCATCATCATCATGTCCTCCATTCCGTGTCCGGTAACGGCGAATCCTGCAATAGGTCTAGTCCGGGTGAAGTGCTCTAATGTGGCTGGCAAAACCAAATTTTGCTTTGAAAGTGCGGTTACAAGGTGCACAAAAGACAACTACGCTAACAGTGAAACGTGTCGCAATGGCTCTGTGTGTTTTCAGAAACTGTAAAAATAATCACCGTAACAAAAAATACAGACGGAATATCATATTTTTGATAAGGAAATGTCGATTCGTAATATTAATGAATAAATAACTAAGTATTTCTGACAAATAATTTATTTTAGTTTCCGACCAACTTATTGTCAATAATTTTGGTTGTTGCAGAACAGTGCATCTATGGAGTAGTAATACTTTATATTTTTTGCAGTCGTAAATTTAATATTCATTTGTAGATTTCCTGGTGATCCATTTTAATATGCAATTTGGAATTCAATTGTCGCGAGTGAACGGCAGGAGGAGTTTTTAGACCAGGAAAAAGTTCCGTAGTATGTCATTGTTATGTTCGATCCATTTCGCAGGTTAAATTGCAGGTTATTTACCTTGCCAATAATATAATATGCTATTTATCATTATTTTTATGACGTGGAACTGCAGCTAAGTATGTCACTAATATCATAAATGATTAAAAACAGATTCTACCACTAGGAGTAGGAGTCCTATGGCCACCCTGAGTCTCCATCATCAGACCAGCTCGATGATACCACATTATTGTATTGTCATCAGAAATAAAGGCGTATGCAAATTTTCAGCTTCATTGGAAACCGGGATGTGGGTCAAATTAACTTGCAAGATTTGACCCTTACATACTCGTACATGCATACACACATACAGAGAAAGTTAAATAAAAGCTTGTAGAATAACGTTGCGTTGTTTCTTATATTAAACCCATACCCACCTGAGACGTCAAAACAGAAATAATATTAAGTATAAAGCTACTCCATTTGTACTCTGTTCGCGATGACATTGGCACTCCGCTAGTAGAAGCTTCATAAGTCATAAGGTAAAAAACGAGCATCTAATCAAAGCCACATAAGATGATAAATTGTTTCAAGCAAAATTAAGCACTGCGTTACCAACATACCATTTAAATTAGAATGTTTTATTTTGACAATGATTTTATACAAGTATGAAGTTTGTATAGGTCGCCCTAGGACGATTTTGTATGGGACCCGGCGTCTTATTGGTTAGTATGTCGAAAACTTTAATATTGATTATTGTTTTATTTGTTTCTTAATCTTATAAATTGCAAGTTGTGAAGTTATTCCTGTAAATTTTGGCATTTTTTACAAGTTTTTTCGGGGCAAATCTTGCAAGAAAGATTTGAACCACTTCCTAGGGATCGATTGAGTTGAAATTTGGGAAACCTACGTAATTTCGATGACAATACAATAATGTTCCACCATCGAGCTGATCTGATGATGGAGTCCAAAGGTGGCGACACGATCTCCTAAACTTAACGTAGACCCACCGAGTTCGGACTCATTATGTTCTTGATAAGGAGTAAATATTAAAAAAAAGTATAGTCTGCAACAAAATCTTGACCCAAAAAAAAACATTTTTTAAACGATTTTATGTAGGTATTGAATGCATTGTTATAATACCTAATATTAAAAAAAAAACATTGTGTTCAGTATTGTAGCTCGTATAAAGCCGATTGTTTTTAAAATTCGTAATTTTTGCTTTCAGACCAAATCGAATGCTTCTGAGCCTTCGATAACTTTCTCGCCCCTGTCCAACTCCAACCTTCCTAATTTGGATTATTACGAGAAAACGTTCTGGCCGTATTTACTAAAAATCATGCAGGTAAGTTCGTATCTTATATTTACGCGTTAAGTTTAATTCTAGGTCGCTAACGGCAGCACTGAAAGTCAGTTCCTCTGTAACGTTTTTTTTTAATACACATACATTTTTGAAAAAGGAACGAGTTAATTATCTCTAAAGGGTACAGTGGTTAATATTTACTTCTGCGACAGACACATGAAACGAATTTCAAGCTAACGGCGGATGCGGGTGTCATGTGCGAGATTGAGCCGACGCCGCGCGACCGAAGTAAAAGCAAGAAGAAACGAAAGAGCGAAGTTTGTTCGCAATTATTTATTATTAATTATCCTAGTGGTTTGGTCGTACTTTTGCCTTAGGTAATGAAGGTACTAACACATTGCCTATATGCACAATGTTTCTGAGACTTTGTCGAGCAGTCTTCTCTAAGTAATTCACAACGTAAGATGGGAGTTAGAGAAAAATCCGAGTAGCGCTTACCGTATCGTAGAAATAAGTAAAGTAGTGATAAATTTGTTGTCGGTAACGGGAGTTGTAGAGGTTTTAGATCAGAATCAGAGTAGAATACTTCACTAGTTGCTTAGTAACGTACACCAATTTATTACTAACTTAATACGTCGCCTTCCAAGAAATAATATAAGTTAAAATTTATGAGTATTTTTTTCTAATTGCCTATAGTCATCATAAAGTAAATCTAGGTATTTTATTCACTTGCTTGTTGTTGTGTTAAAATTATTAACAATCGGCAGAAGAACTCTCCTTTAGGTAATAAACAGATAAAAACTAAATTATACTGAAATAAAAGTTCATTCAAATTATCGCCTCCTTAAGTTTCGTGCTCTCATTTTGTACTTTGACGAAGTAGAAAGTTTGGGCAAATGGATGATTGTCTCCTCAACAAGGCTTAAAGAGCCCTTCGTATTCGCTTCGCTAGATATGGAAGTGTTAACGATCTTACCTGAACTCAAAGGCTTGTTCAGAATAGTATATACATGCCTATAGTGGGGTTTATATTGTTAGGCGTAAAATCCTTCACACTAAACTCACATATTTTAATTTCATAATGATGTGATATCATATGCTAGAAGTCATTAATTTACTCTCAACGTCACTTCATATAACTATCATGAAAATCTTTAACATTCAAAAACTATAAAATCATTTTATTTGACACACTTCTATGCTATGCTTCCCAAACCTAACCTAAAAAGAATGAAATAAAAATCTATGATGGGCAAATTAATAATCAAGCTAAAATTTTACAACTGAACATTATCCTATTAATGGATATTTTTGTAACAATCTAATATATAAAATTCTCGTGTCACGGTGTACGTTATTGAACTCCTCTGAAACGGCTGGACCGATTTTAATAAAATTTTGTGTGTATATCGGGTAGGTCTGAGAATCGGCCAACATCTATTTTTCATACCCCTAAGTGATATGAAAAAAAAATAGAAGCGGGCGAAGCCGCTGGCGGGTCGCTAGTTTTTATATATTTTGACTATTAAACCACGTGCACATTAAAGCAAATGAGCGCTACATATTTCGATTGTATAGATAATACGTTTCGAGTTTACGATGTTATATTAAATGATCATTATAGTTTTTGACTGTTAAGATTATGATTTTAGAGCATGTGATTGTTATAGTAAATGAAATTAGAGATTATTAAATTATAGCATTTGATTTTAGATCTAATTTGTTTTCAATCCACGACACAGCGTCCCAATTCTTACGCAATAACACTACCGTGTAATGTTAATTTGAGTGGTGGCCCGCGCTATCGTGGATTGTCAACACTACATAAATATGTACATAGATACACCCAGCTGATTCAGCTCTAGATGTAAGTTGATTGTTCAGCCCAAGCCCGCGGCGCTGGTGTGCGAGTGCCGCGTGCTGCCCGCGGAGGTGACGTGGCTGAACACGGTGCTGGCGCGCGTGCTCTTCGACTTCATGAAGGACCCCGCCATGAACCTGCGCGTGCAGAAGAAGATACAGGGGAAACTTAATACGTTAAAAGTTAGTAGCTTCTTTTGTAAGTGTTTCTAATGGTTTAATTTGAGCCGCTCTTAGGACAGTTCTCTTGGTGTAAAACATGATATTTGTAGATGATGGTGAATTCTTAAAATTTGTGTGCGAATGTTATATCGATAGAACTAATATTTCAGTGTGGACCTAATGTTTTTGTTTTAAACTGAGAAGCGGAAAAACGAGAAAGCAAGTCAATATGCTTGGAAGCAAAGAAATCGAGCCACTTTCTATGGAAATTTAGTACTAAGTGGCTCGATTCCTTTGCTCCCAAGTGTATTAGAGGAATCGTACATTACCATTCTTTAAGTGGCCAGGCCACATCGATATAAGAACGAAAATGGGTTATGTGCTTCCGCGCGAGGAGAGATGGATATAGTTGGCGCGCACCTCGATAGTAGCGTCAAATTTAAATAATTGCTACAAGACCATAGCATTTTGTTAAAAAAATCTAGAACTATTATGAAAAAGTTATAAATGCTAAGTTACTAAATCAAAAATCATCATTAAAGATCGGATTTTGAAGATTCCATTAAAAACACGCGGAAAAATAAGTTTTCTTCTGGTGTGCGGATAAGGCAACCGGTGGAATTACTAGCACAGAGGCATTTCGTCTTAGTCTTCAGGGTTGCCAACGCATTTTATATATCCAGGCGTTAGTAATTGAAATCCAGATCGCGGGACACTATCATCTTTAGCATATGCGGCCTAAATAATTAAGGGAGCTTCACTGACCGAAGGAGGATTAGTTGTAGTGTTACCAGTTCCACCATATTCATCTACTACTAACCGCTAATCATTCGAAGCTGCCTGCCTTCAAGTCACCATCCAGCCTGTCTCAGAGAACTTAGTGTATGTATGTGTGTAAAAACTATATTGCAAAAAAAAAATATCGTACATAAACTTAAGATTAACATGTACAATGGCAATGGTAGTGTAAGTTACTAATGCAAAACACGTTTCGAATGCGTGTGCGTTTCTCGTATAAATAACGTGGACGCAGACGCGTTCGAGACGGTTTGCCGCGTGAAAAGCAACTTGTAGTCAAGGCTCTGGTAGCGAGTAACAGTGAGGGTGGTATTGGCAGCTGCCGGCGTTCATGTCCCCGCTGGTGGTGACGGAGCTGTCGCTGGCGGGCGCGTGCCCGCTGGTGGAGCGCGTGGCGGTGCCGTCGTGGGACGAGCGCGGCGTGTGGCTCGACGCCGACATGCGCTACGACGGCGGCGCCTGCATCACCATACTCACGCAGATCAACCTCATGAAGCTCAAGGAGAAAAGTGAGTGCCACCTGCCGCCAACACTCGTGTCTGTTGTTGGAGCGCTACACCTCGCCTCTGGGTGGTGATTTTTGACTTTCGAGTGCTCGTATCAAAAGTCCTCACTCGAAAGCTAGTGATTGACTTGATATATTGACGTGTTTCGTTGTACGCAGGAAGTTGATGATTAACGGTTTTTTTAATCATGTTTTAAATATAAATAAACATAGGACCTAATTGGAAATTGTTATTATGGCGAATAAATTATTATGGATGTGCACTTTTAGTGTTTTTAATCAGTATTAAAAACACTAAAAGTTTACCAAAAACATTGACTATCTAAAACTATTAAATTAAATATTTATTCCGCCAAGGTTCTTTGTCTATGATAGGTATTTGAAGTTTCTTTGGAAATCATATATCTGTGGTTTGTGTTTGATTGTCAGCTGACAAAACAATTATCTAATGATAGAATTGAAAACGAAAGGTGTGGACCACTCTTTTTTACATTTTCAATCGCTCGTATTTCAAAAATACGGTTTCACCGTTTTGCTTACTTTTGAGTGAAACTTTCTAGCGCTAAAAAGTCAAAAACCGCCCCTCTGGTCCTAAATTCGCTCGTTTTCGAAATACATTTTTTTTTAAATATCAGTTTCTCAATACACTGGAGTCCTTAGGGATTCATTTAGATGTAACGTTTTAAATTAAGGCATCGTATATTAAATATTATGCATACCTAACGTTTCAAAGCTGGTGTTTTGGGAATTTGGTAATGGTAAAGGCAGTAGTCCGGTATTTTGGAGTTATTTTGGAAGTCAGCACCTGAATTTGCCGATGGTGTCTTAAGAGGCTTGATTATATACCGGTTATATAAGTAACTATATTATAATTCACATGGTACAGTCACGGACTTTAATTGATCAGCCACTTGCCACTGCTCATATTTTAGTCGTGTAATGCAATCGGGTTATCGAAACGTTACCATAGCAACCCTTTGGTAACAACCAATAAAAACTGAGTTCAGTTTGGACCAATAGTGACTGTTGTTTAATCGTGGTCATAGCAACAATACAATACAATACAATACAAATACTCTTTATTGAACACCAAAAATAAAAAATAAAAACAGAACATGGAACAGTACATTTAAATCATAGGTATACAACAGGCGGTCTTACCGCTAAATAGCGATCTCTTCCAGACAACCTTGTAAGAGAAATAACTGAGGACACATATTCATGGCAGGGGGTGTAAACTAATTCGTTTAGAACTCAAACTAAATAACTACACGAAACAATTAAATTATTTCAATTTTGAAATTAGAACTATTTATAAATATACTAAATATAAATACATAAAATAAATAATTGAATAAATACATACTAAATACATATAATTATACATCTATATAATATATACATACATACATCCTCCAAAAACAGCCAAACAATGACAACAGACGAAGCATGAGATATAACAAAGAAAAAAAGTAAGGGAGATAATAGAAAAACTACGGAAGTGACAGAAAATGATCCTTTAGCTTGCTTTTAAAAATGGCAACAGACTTAGCACGTCGTACCTCCACAGGCAAAGCATTCCATAACCTTATCGCCTTGATGGTAAAAGAATTTGTGTAAAATTTAGAGGAAGAAAAAGGAACTGACAGGAGAAGGTTTTGGGACGCTCTAATAGATTTAAAATAATTGAACCGCTCTTTTAGGTAGCGCGGGGTTGCAGGGTTGAAAAGAATGCTGAAGAGGAGATTTAAAATGTGAAAGTTACGACGAGCACGGATTGTGAGCCACTTGAGCTGATTGCGAAAAACGGAGACGTGGTCATACTTGCGTAACCCAAATATGAACCGTATGCACAAATTCTGAATACGCTCAAGCTTATCTAGTTGCTCCTCAGTGAGATCCAAATAGCACACGTCAGCATAATCTAGAATAGGAAGCAGTAAACTTTGAGCAAGCGCAATTTTCGTGGCAAGAGGCAGAAAGTTCTGAAGCCGTCTGAGAGAACCTACAGCTGCAAACATCTTCCTGCTAGTCTCACTAACTTGAGGTGCCCATGACAAAGTGCGGTCCATGATGACACCCAGATTCTTAACCTGGAGAGAGTAAGGTATCAGAACACCGTCGAAAAAAACTGGGGGAAGATTCACAAAGTTGACTCTAGAAATTAGTTGGGAGCTGCCAATGACGATCACTTGAGTTTTAGAAGGGTTAACAACCTTATTAAACGACCAATAACAACTGTGTTCAGTAGAATAGTAGATTGGGCGTTATATCACCAATAGTAGCTGTTGTTTACGTATAGCCATAGCAACTACAGACATGCAATTGGTTGCCTTTGAGTGATGTCACTCGGTTGTCTGGTTGGTAGATCTGGGTCTCAGGTTAGCCAACTGTTAATATTGCATGTCATTTTGTTCTTCTATTATACGAAGACGTGTGAATTTTCTTATCTCGATATACGAGTAAAACCGACTGAACCCGATTTGCATTACACGGCCAAAATATGAACAGTGGCAAGTGGCCGATCAATTAAAGTTCGTGACTGTACCTACATATATTTAGATATCAAATGTTTCTTAATGTACAATAACACTATAAAATCAAGTGGGGTGAGAGGAACTGCTTGCAAAAGAGAAACGGTAGTTTGTAAATAAAAACTATAGACTGCAACTCTATGGTGAATCGTTAGACAACTTAATCATTTAAATTCAGATAGGTTATCAAAGATCTATCTATCGATGATCTTAACCCTACACAGTATTTTGTTTTTGATTATCGAGCTATAGTTTCTCTTTCCCAGTAGATCTCCTTACCTTATCTTATTGTTAAATACGTCTACAGATAAGACGATTATAATTATGTGTATTCCGTATCTATTTTTCTGTTCGTTCAAGTATTACGGACGTAGTACCGACTGGAACTATTTGAGTAACATTTTATGCTCAAAAACTTATCAAAGTCGAAGGCACAAGTTCGTTTTTTACTGCCCAAGAAGAAGTTTTGTTTATCGGGTGTATGAATGCACAGCTTTGAATGAAATCACTTTTTTGTATTGTTTAAAATTAAAGTTGTTTCCTCTATCATAATCTCGGTAGCTTTATTTTCAATACATTTATATTTCTAGATTTAACGTTGGAAGATCAACTTTTGACCCATCAAGATCATATTGTGGAAAACGACACGAACTCTTCTTATTATACGGGAGGCCTATTGTCTGAGAAGCAACTCAGGGTGAGTAACTTAAATGTGATGAGTGCAGTCGAGGACATACATTTGAAAGCAGACAGAGCAAATTTAGGTATATTATTAGTTCCTTGAATAGAGACACTTAATATGTTGCAAGCTGGGTTAACCCGGAGCTTTGAACGTTGATTTTTTATAATACTTTATTACACAAAACTGAAGTAGTGTAAAAAAGGCGGACTTAATGGTACAAGCATTGTCTACCACTCAACCTTAAGGTCAGACAGAAATCAGAAAGAAGGTAGGTGCAATAAAGTTACCATCTGATTTTAGCTAAATCTGTTTTTTTTATGCTATTAATTGTTGTTCATGACAACAAAAAAAATGGCATATCTAGTACCCACCATGAAACCATGAAAAGTACCTGGTTAAATAAATAAATAAAGGTCATATTTAATATACATCAATTCTATGCATGCTTAGAGTCATTAAAAATAGTACTCTACGAGTAAACGCACATTCTGGCAAATAAATGAAATGACTATGTTCCGTGTTCGTGCATGTCTAGAAGCGAAAGCCGGCGATATTCGACTCGGACGTGGAGGACTCCGCGGAGTCGTCGGAGGACGACGAGAGCCCGCAGGTGCAGCCCGTCGACAGCGTCGAGAGCTTGCCGCCCGCCGAGTCCATGTGAGCCGAACACACTTACTATACTAGGCTTTATAAAAAAATATTTAATAAAATAAATATTTAGTGTTTTATTTCCTCGTAATCGAAGTGAAAAGTAGAATGTATAACTCGGTCTTAAAACCCATTTTATCTTCGACTTAATTATCCACCCTCGCCTACCAGCTCGGATGGATACCTTAAGTCTTGGATGAACTGGCTTGTTTTATGCCCTTGTTGTACAATCTACTATATTCCAAAAATGGTGTGGTGGATTTGATAATTTGCCAAACGGAACTTTAATGGGCACAATTGTAGTTACTATCGGTAATTCAACATTTTATCGAATTTCCCTACATCGAATGTATTATTTTATAGAACATCACTTCATCAACCCTATTATCTGCTGAAATATTTTTTTTCATGGTGTTAACCAAAATGATGAATCACTAACAAGTTTTTAGTGTGGTTTGGATTTGTGAAACAACTTTTATTTGTATGTTTTTTGCATGCCACCTATTGGTAAAATGTGTGTGACTATACACCGAGGAACCCGGAAGATTTTAACCACGCATTCCTAAGGTCATTAGTAGGAGCAAAAATGTTATTTGAAAATAAATCAAATTTACCAAAAAAAAAATTGTTAATACAGTTTGTATTAGCAACGCAACATTTAAAACGGATACTAACATCACGCTCTTTTTAGGACGACGGTGCCATCGGACGCAGCAGGCACGTCGAAAAATAAGTTCCTGCGAATGCTCGATAAAATATCGACGAACAAGTACTTTCAACAGGTTTGTAAAATGCTACACGTTTTAATTATCTTAACTTACTTTCTTTGAACACGCACAATGCGAAGAGTACTTACCACCGCCTTATTCTTTAACCTACCGCCAAGCAGCAGGACATTGTTGTGCTCCGGTGTGAGGATAAAAGAACCGGTGAAATTACTGTCTTAGCTTACTCTATGTTAGGCCTCAGGGTTGGCAATGCATTTTGAATAGCATTGTAGTTATAAGAATTCAAGATTGGACTACGATTTTTTCAGTCGGTATTTCATATTTATAAGACCACTAGTTGTTTCCGCGACTTCGTCCACGTAGAAGTCGTCTATCGCTATTCCGTCATTAATCGTCCAATATTTCGGGATAAAAAGTTTATGTCCTATTTAAGACTATAATCAATCTCTGTGCCAAATATCATCTAGATCCGTTCAGCCGTTCTGGCGTTATTGAGTAACAAGCATCCATCCATCCAAACTTTCGCATTGTTAATTCTAGTAGGATACATAAAGCTATCGCTCGGACACTTCCATTTAATACGTTTTTTTCTGTTGTAGGTGACAGACTTCAAGTACGTAAAACGTGCGATGGAAGGTCTCTCCAACACAGATATAAAACTTCAGCTCGAGGTGCAGGGGCTGGAGGGCCGCCTCGCCGTCAACCTGCCGCCGCCGCCGCACGACCGCGTGTGGTTCGGGCAAGTACACTTTTACTGCCTGTCTCGTGCGCGGATAAACATTACAGCTGTTAAGCTGGGTACGAATTTGAGCGGCTCAGCCCCGCGCGACGAGCTGCTCGCGTCCCAAATTATTGCGCATAAACATAGCAGCGGGTGAGGCAGCGTGCTCGACGCAAACCGACATTTCATAATGGCGTCGGACACGATGACAGCCGCGGCTGCGTTTATCATAATTCACCGAATTGTTAACAAAAAGAAGAAGAAAACGCCTCGGTGGTGGAACGGCTTAGCAACTTTATCAAATTTTTAGGCGCCTCGCCCACAGACAAGTTACAACTTGTCGTTCTGCCCGCGGCATACTCGGAAACACGTCCAAATTACGCGAGGCACGCACACCGAGGCGCCTTTGAGCACGGTTAACAGACCGACTCTCGGCGGCTCGCCGCGCGCCACTTGGGCGCTGCTCGCGACGAATTTGAGCAAAATAGGTGAGCCGTGCGTGGCTCAACCCGAGGCTGCTCTAATTCGTACCCACCTTGACATACACGTGTTACACTCGCGCACACATCCGTGTTCTTAGTTCTTAGCCCGGGTGGTAATATCCGTCCGACCTCTTTGAGGCAAGTAAAAGACCGGAAGATATGTGACTAGCCTTCAGCGCACGGAACACATGAATCAGGTCCAGTGGACCTAATTGAGTCGGTCTCTATGTGAGTGGTATTCGCGTCATACGCGTGCGTGTTTCAGATACGTTTGTGATTGGCTCGTGTTCCATTTACACACTGTATTTTAAGACCAGGGGTTAATAATATTGTTCGTGCGCAGTTTCCGCACGAATCCACAACTGGTGCTGAAGGCGCGCCCAGCGGTGGGCGCGCGCACGCTGCGCTTCGCCCACATCTCCAACTGGATCGAGCTAAAACTCAGTAAAGAGTTTGAGAAAGTTCTCGTTCTACCCAACATGGAGGACATCGCCGTCGACTTCATGACGCCCACGCCGGTTTCCTTCGACTAGCTCACACACACGTACCAGCGTGCTCCTACAACTAGATCGAGCTTAAGCACAGCTAGGGTTTCGGGAAGGAAATTGCCATTTATAATGCCCACGCCCGTGTTCTTCGACTAACACGCATCACTTACCTACATATACATACATACACGCGGGGACACGTATGCACGTTCAAACATATACCCATACACTAAAACGAACATAACACACACACATGCACCCGCATGCGTTTAATGACAAATTCATCACCATCATTTCAAATACTAAACTTATAACAACCAAATAGTTTTACGAATTTAAATCTTACTTTGTGTGTGTATTAGTTTAGTTTACAGTCATTTTCCTCATTATTTAAATATAATTGAAGAATTAGCTAAAAATGACAGCTAATTTAGACAGTCTGCGTTTGCAGCTTATCTCTGTGATAACCTTAGTAAAAGGCGGTATCTGTTAATTAAACATGTGCTTCGAAAACAAATGCCAGGCTAAACTGGGTTGAAAAAAATAACTTGAGTTGCTGTTTGGAGATATAACCCGCAATTTTAAATAAGTACGTCCACGAATGCACCTCTCTCTGGCACTTAATTGCCAAAATGTGCTTTATTTTCCTATGCTCATTCCCAATATTCAGAATACGGATATATTTGGTTACTTCGAGTTAAAACCTGAGTTTGTAACTAATCCCAAATCCGAAGTTAACAAATCTATCCACGTTTTATATATTGGAAGCAAGCACTTGTAAATATTTTCAAACGTTTGGATCTACTGAGAATATGAATTGGAATTTCTCACTTTGTGCCAAAGGCGGTCAGAATATATCAACACTGTCATTTTTGGATCAGTGTGGTGATTAACAGACGCACAATAAGTTGTTCCAAGTCATTACTGACCTTGAAGCACCAATAGGATAGGGCCTAGATTCTTTGATGAGTGCTCTAGGCTTTTATGTATTACGTAAGGAATTACAAATCGTAACTAATTGAAAAAAAAAAACGTTTCCGTAGGATAGGGAAGGTTCGTAATCGTTCGTAGCCTACAGTACTAAGCATTAGATCCCAA
Source organism: Acleris holmiana (assembly GCA_949316455.1). Classification (NCBI taxonomy): domain Eukaryota; kingdom Metazoa; phylum Arthropoda; class Insecta; order Lepidoptera; family Tortricidae; genus Acleris; species Acleris holmiana. The sequence goes on along the minus strand of OX438770.1, from coordinate 7,290,970 downwards.
TCCTAACACATACAATGCACAATCAATGCTTCTGAATATTGATAATGTTTTGTTCCTGCTCATGACCGAGGGTCGCAACAACAATCAGTAGTTGCTTGGTTCACCAAGGCTCTCCAAACTGCTCTATCTTCGGCCTCTTGTAAGTATACCTCTGCAAATTGGTTTGGCAGACTTCTTTCACTGCGTCGGTCCATCGGGTGGGTGATCTACCACGGCGACTTTTTCCTTCCATCTATCATACAACAATGAGCTTACTAAGATCATCTGACTTACGTCTGGCTACATGGAGAATTGATAATGAAGACTACAGTAATAAATGCTGTTATTACATTACTATTTATTCACACGCAAGAATCAATTAAAAAATACTAAACTGAGCATAATGCTGTTGAGTCAACATTGTAAATATTCAGAAACTTTATGATTGTGCAATGTGTCAGAAATGACTTCTTACCGTCTGGTACCATAGATGCATATCACGAATCTGACTGAATCTGGTGACATTCAGTAATCATTGCAAAGTTAGTGTAAAAAAATTACTGGGCTTCACATTAGCTACGCAGTAGGTACCCAATGTCTTCGGCATGTCCGCGCCAGTTTTTTTTCACCATTGCCGTTTTGGGTAAGGACCAAATAGTTGGACCATAGTTAAGCGTACTTAACCATACAAACAACAAAAGTGAAAAAAGTTTCGTTGTGACACGAAAATTATCCCTACGAATGTATGGCTAATTTTCGTGACACAACAGAAAAGTTTCATAGAAATTTAATTAAGTGAGTTAGCGTGGCCAACTTTTTGGTCCTCACCCTTTTGGTGTGTCTTCTGCCGGAAATTGTACATTTGGGTTTTTCGTCGAACAAGAACTGTAATTTGTTTGATCAGTACAAATAATGGTAATGGTTTCAAAGTCTCGATCGACGCGTATGTGTAAAGTGTGGTCATAGTCCAGTATTCGGGGATCTCCGCGTTGCCGGTTTTTCTTGCACACAACTTTGTGCACCCGCGCTGTCGCTCGTTTCAAACGCGTGTCAGATATTTCTGGCAAATGTGTGGATGGAAGCGCGATTATCGTGTCGAGCGTGACCTCGGAATAGTTACCTGAATTTGTTACATGTGTAAAGATATATTTAATATCAATAATTATGGCGGGGATTACTAACATGCTTGCATTACTACATGCATATTTTCGAATGTGGCACTAAAACCGTGGTTTATGGGTAAAATAATGCTAAGGGTTTAGGGTATTCATTGAACGTTTTCTTAAGATCTTGGTGAAAGCATGTGAATCTGGATCGTTCTTTCACTTTTCGTACGGTCCAACTCGGAAACTGCTCTACATTTTAGTACAGTCGGCCTTGTAAGTAGGTGTACTTTGTATCTTGTTATGGTATGCATTTAGTAGATTAGTGCAGGCGTTCAAACATGACAAAGCACTAAAATCTACAGCTACTAATAAGAACGATCGTACCTTGTCGTAACTATTGATATACTAAGTACAAACCACCCTCACTTTAATACGTTACTGCGACAAGGTTCTAAAATAGTACAGCTCCTTCTGAGTTTGACTATAGCATCTAATTTTATGTTAAGTGCCGTAAAGTATATAATGAAGTATGTAACTTACAGTGAAAAAGACAGTAGCATTTCTAGGGCATTGTGGATCATGAAATATATTATATTTGTTGTTTCCATTGACCGTGTCGAGTACATTCCGTTGCACTTTGAGCCTAACGAGGATGTACTGTTTTTAGTAATTTATTAACCTATTTATATCTACAGTCAAGAAACTACTTTTTAATGTCCTTATTCATTTACGCTGGCTAGACCTCCATTAACATCTTCCAATATTTTTTATGTACTGTTATAAGTAAGCATGTAAAGCGATCATGAGTAAGAGGGTGGGGACTATTATTGTTTTTTCGGGTTTCAGCGTTAAAACTATTGTTATTTAAGTGAATGATCGTGATATTTAGAAATAAAAACATGTTATTTCGAAAGCTTCGCTACTACTGGGCTAATCCAGGAAGATAGTTGCATTGTCCATATTGATGGTCTAACACAGTTAAATACCATACCTAATTAAAACAGGAAATGGTTACAAAGGGAGACAAGATCTTAGTAACAAAATTATTGTTTTGTTCCCCTGTGGCCTAATTAATATCTTGGACGTCTCTTGTTACCTGCTAACATGGCGTCTTACAAAACTACTATACATCACAAATGTGATCCTGATCACTCTATACTATCTATACGTCGTTGAGCTTCCTCGGCACCAATAATCATTCTGACAATAAACTATCTTGAAATTTATGGGCCTTCTTCTACGTATACGGTGAATTGAGCGATCACAAGTGACGCATTTCGGTATGCGTTATAGTGAGATAAAAGTATGCGTTATCTCCTGTGGCCCGTTTCACGAATCTACAAGTTGCAAATTACAAGCGGAACTCTTTCTAGCAAAAGGAATTAGAACGTGAACGCTTCGTGAAAGGGGCCTTGATTGATCGTCGATTGTACCCGAATATGAGTAGGTGCCATTAGTTGCACTCAAAACTATATTTAATGAAATTTCTTATATACAAATTATAAATAGTTAGTTACTGTCAAGTAAATCCTTCTATTTTTACCCGTATTTTATAGTGGATCTTAATATTTTTGTAGTAATCGTAAAGAATCCGCGTGTCACGCTCCCGTCGAGAGCATTGACGCCTGTAGCACACGGGCGCCTGAAAGCAAAACGGAACCGGACCGGACTGGTTGTCGCGAGAGCGTCTCGATTTCACGTAATAATCCTGTTTAACTGATACACCGGACGGGAACCGAAACTTTGCCATTTTAACGCATGATTTACGTAGTTTTTATCTGCGCCTGGGGCGGTTGTGAAATTTTGTGGTAACGTGCGTCTAGATATCGAGGAACTCGCGCCGGACGCAAGGGGGACTGATTTCGGTCCGATATCGTTCCGCGTGCTGTGTGAGACTAAATGTACTAGACAGCGTTTCGTTATTCGCTAGTGTTTCGTTCCGGTCCCGTTCCGTTTCAGTTTCACGGCCAAAGTGATCCAAGCGTTAGCGCAGCGCCGGTCGTGCGACTCGGCCCACATCACACGACTTATTTATGTCGCACAACTCAATTGGCTTGCCATCACACAATAATTGCATTAATTAAATGTTTATTTAGCATCAGTATTCTATGTAAACGTATTTCGTAACATGTTTTATACATGTAGATAAATAGTCCGTCTATGTATTAAGGTTTTTTTATAAATGGAAGGTTGAGAACCCTGAAAAGGCTGAAGGTACTTGCTCACGAAGTTAATGATGTGATGCTTCCGCGAACAGCAGAGGTGGCTTCGTAGGGCCGACTGATTGTTGTATATTGTACGAATTTAAGGTGATTTAGTCGCTATTTATGAATGTATAATTATTACCTATGAGCAATGATCGGTGTAAGCTCAGCTAATTTTCCTAAACTTGACACAGTTAAAGCCTAATATAATAAGTGAGATATAACTGGTTGCAGCATGTTGCAGCATGCAGATAGGATCACTTGGAGATGCCTTTAATAAATCATGAAATTTATACTTGGATAAACGAGAGACGCATGCATATCTCACTTACACGGGAGTGGTATTTCTACTCTATGTAATTATTGGATCAAGTTTAGGAAAACAGGAAAAAGGCATGTCCCGAACATTGTAATGTTTGCTGTTTATCAGTCTCTTTCTAAGCTAATTATTTCATGGCTCGTAGCATTAAAGCTTAACACTATTGAATTGGCAAAATCAAATTAGTTTTTGCTTAACTCACGATTACATTTTCTTTTTGTATACATGTTTTATGTTACGCGATCAAGGCCTTTTTTGGTAATCAAATGTAAAAATTAAATTAAACGCCGTCACACAATTTTATCCGTAATCCTGTTACACTTGTACCTCAAAAGTTGACGTTAAAATTTTATAAATATAATGATTCAAATGGGTAAAATAAGTTCTTATGAATTTTCGATAAAGTATTAAATGTTTAACTTTTTTTACATACTGGCTTGTTTCAGCAGTTAAACATCACCTAGGCAATCACTTTCAAAAGAAAGACATCTACATATCAAATTTGTTGAAATTTATGTACCTGTTGGAAGTATTCTCTAAATTTGATAATATTTGAAGGCCGAGAAATAGTTGATCTAAAGGAATCCGTAATTTTTATCCACAAGAACGCACCTTAATTTAACCGTAATTGCTACAAATAATTAATTATGTTTGTTGTATCTGTGTGTTGTAGAACAACTCTTTCCGAGAATTCTAGGCAGATTGTCAATGACATAGTTTTGTCTGTCAGCAACAGCGGGGCGTATCTTCGTGGATTAAACTATTTATTATGTAATCATATCGTTTTTTTTTGTACATAAATATGTATGTTCTATTGTTTTGTTATGGTAAGTAATAGAACATATAACAACAAAATATCTATTACGTATAAGATATAAACCCACTCTGTATAATTTCATTTGATATAACATTCAGTTAGTATAACGAAAGAAACGTATAACGATAATATATATAATCTCATAACATATAATGAAGTAAGGACAGAATAACTTTTTGTATAACGATTAAATGACAGAATATTCACATTTTCTAATAATCATAACTCATAACATACTTTTAATATAACAACATAAAACATAACGCAGAAACAAGAAGCAAGTCAAAATTCATTTCAGGTTTCAACATATATGTTAGATCCGGTTTGTACTATATCTTATGAATTATTATGTACTAAAAAAAACTCATGTATGTTTAGGAATTAAATTTGTCCAAGTGAACGTTATACCGTACAATAATTATTTATAATAAACGTTATACCAAATGAAATTGTATCTACTTGTTTGTTATATATAACGTCTGCTATATCTTACGAACATTTTCAAAATGTAATTATATCAATCGTTGTTATATGTTATGAGACTTATGAGACGCACCCGTTTTGTTATATCCTAAATATTTTTCATCTATTGTTAATTATTATTTGTTTTTAAACACGTATAAGAAAATATTTAGTTCGTTCTGTTCTGTTTTGTCTGTGATCACATAGTGATAACATTTTTGCAGTGAGTACCAAAAACGCGTAATTTTCTATGTATATAGTCTATAAAATTATTAAAGTGTTTATGTGATATATAGTTAAGAGTTAAACCGTGCCGAGTAGTTTTTCTATGTGGTATCAGTTGTGATTTTTCAATAAATGAATTGCTATATGAATGTGTTGGTTGTTATTTGTTTTCCAAAATAATGGTGACGGATATCTAAACCACTAACTACTGTTAACGGATGAATGAGAGGCCTTCTATGTATACTTATAGCTTACGTAGATGGTCTAAGATAGGTTAGCCCAAAAAAAGACACGTGTGAAATTTAAATTACTTTTTCTAAACACTGCTCAGAAGTATGAACAGTTTGGTTTGGGGACAGAAAACATCACTTTTATGACAGGCTGCTTTCATCTATACATATCTGCAGTATGTATATAAAAAAAAACCCTATTTCCCTTAATCACGGCATCACGCGTGAAAGGCTTGACCGATTTGGCTTATTCTTTTTTTGTTAAGTTTATTATTGTCAGGCGAACGTTCTTGTGAAAAAAATCCACCGGGGAAGTCACAAATTTGCAGCGGGTGAAGCCGCTGGCGGGTCGCTAGTACAAAATAAGAATATTATTGGCCTATTTTAATACCAATTACGTGTATATCATAAATAAAAATAATATTTTCATCACACATGCTCGGAAAGGGTGTTATAACACGCAGGCGTATAGATAGCCTATTTACCTTCCTAGGGAGTTATGGGTTTAGTTTTAAAATATAGAATCCACTAGTACATCATTTTAGACTAAGGAGGTGTAAAATCAGCCAAGGTTTATTTCCTATATTCAAAACTTAACTACAAACCCATTTTACTGTATATAAAAATGTATACGGTACATTTAACTGCGTTATATTTATATTTTACTATTATTTCAGAGACATTAGCAATTATTATTATTAAATATTATATTGAAAATCAGTAAATCTGGCAGTATGGCCTGTCAAGTTTAAAAACGAATTGCAGTTCTTAGCATTATCTGTGGAAAAATATTAAAAATTATATTGAAAAATGAAAAAAGTTGAGTTGACATGTTTGACGATCTCTTTTAGCGAGTCAAGTGCTGTTCATTTTTGATTGTTGTTTTCGTTGTCTATATTTTTTTTCCGGTAACCTTCGGGGAGGGAAGATGGCCGATTGAAAAATGTCCGGATTTGATTTTGATTTATTCTGTTTACTGTTTTACTCTACTCACTTGACATTGGCGAAATCACTGCGTACATCGCGGTGGACCGACATTAATAAAAAAAAAAAAAGAAGTAGTCTATATTTTTTTGTTTCCTTGCAAATGTGATGAAAAAAATTGTGTGTATCACGGGCAGTATGGGGATAACAAACTCGACTCATTAAAAGCCCTCTGCCTATGGCTTCGGGCTTCTAATATTCTCGTTAGTTATCCCCGTCTTAATTCCCTTGATGCACAATGTAATATTATTTCCTCGCATTAGTTAGAAAAGCACTATGCCTGCCTCGGCAGAAACTATAATTTATGGACTCATACAATAGAGTATAATATGGGTAAGGACCAAAAAGTTGGCCACGCTAACTCGCGCAATGAAATTTTACTATGAAACTTTTCCGGAGTGCGACAAAAATTAGCCATACATTTGTTGGGATATATTTCGTGTCACAACGGAATTATTTTCACTTTGGTTGTTTGTAGAATAGAATAGAATACTTTATTGCTCTCATGTAGGTCTTAAATATCTTACAGTCTATAGCACAAAATGACACCCTGTAAGGGTATTGCAAATCCTTCGTCTTAAACGTCGGTACATGTACGAAATTATAGTACTTGAACTAATATTTACACATAGATATTAATCTGCGATAACATTTGCTAAGGATATCTATGGTATCATTGGTATCTATTTACATTTAAGAAGTCTTTCAGTGAATAAAAACAGTTTTCTATTAAGTATGATTTTAACTTCTGAACAAATTTAGTGTATTTGACCTCATCAGCTATTTCTTTGCTGTATGGTTAACTACGCTTAACTATGGTCCAACTATTTGGTCCTTACCCATATCTCGTCCATAAATCTCGCAATTTATACCCTCGGCAACAATATTTATTTATCTATTTAATCTTTATTGCACAAAATAATACACTTAGTATACAAAAGGCGAACTTAATGCCGTAAGGCATTCTCTACCATTTGACCTTTGGGCAAAGCAGAGATTGTAGTGGCGCGGTGCAACATAAGGTGTCAGTTCGGTGAAGAGGAAGAGAGCGTGAGATTGTCAGTGGATCGTAGCTGACGATTGTGAGTGGAACCCAGAAATTTAAAAAGATGTTTTAAGTACTCGCCGGATTGTGGATCGTACAGAATATTATAAAGGAAACAAATAAATCTATTTTTGCGACGTTGACGAATAGGAAGCCATTTAAGTTGAGATCGGAAAGAGGACACGTGATCATATTTCCGGAGACAGAAAACAAAGCGAATACAATTATTGAGAAGGCGATCTAACTTATCAAATTGTCCCTCGCTAACGCTATACAGGGTAATTTTTTTATCAGTGCACAAATTTTAACATAGGTATGATTTTGTATCGTTAATATAATATATGACGACAATAAAGCGAGTTCAAATATTTTTTTTCCTTTGTTATAAATTATCTCTTTTTTACCTTCTCGTGTGGACACAAACTCACACTACAAATGATGACATGGGTCATCAAGCTGTAGGTATGCGATACACTGTATTGATATTCGAAATTTCATGTACAGCTTATCAGACAACAAGCCCCTCTCCTACTGATATTCTAAATTTGAAATTTCATTTATTAACTTACTTAACAACACTCCCCTCTCCTCGTATCAGAGGGTCCATGAATATCGTTAAGTTAATGGAATCATTGAATCGGCAATATCTCTAATATTTTTTAAGCTATAGTAAAAATAACACAACAAGTGTTATTATTAATAATAATAATAATATCACAGGACAATGTCACACAAATTGACCTAGTCCCAAACTAAGCTCTAGGCTTGTACTATGGGTACTAGACAACGATAAACATACTTAGATAGAGAAATAAATACATAAATATATAGAAAACATCCAAGACTCAGAAACAAATACTCGTGCTCATCACACAAATATCTGCCCTTACCGGGATTTGAACCTGGCACCGCTGGCTTCGGAGGCAGGGTCACTCCCAACTAGGCCACCGTGTCGTATTGATTAACAATAGCGAAGCAAATATTAAAATTTGTGCACCTATTAAAAAATTACCCTGTATACGCGATATTCTATTAACGCTTAGGACCACACCAGTATCTTGTCAACAAATAAAAGGCACAAATATAATTTAACTCTTATATTCAACAATTTCGTCTTAACATTACAACATATTCTATAAACATTATAATATCAAACGGTTTCTATAATTTCTATTTACAATAGGCACTTGTCAATACATTCACTGTATTCTATATCACAAATCAAACTATACTTACGAATTGTACATTTATATTTAATAGGTATTCACAATTTACATCATCTATATCAATAGTATGAATAGTCAAAGTCACAAATAAGTAATCACTTTAGTATCTTGTTACGTTAACGTTACTATTTGTTAACAACTAAAAAATGTCTAAGAATTTAAAAATTTGATCATCTTATGAGTATGAGAGACTCACTGTACAGTCGAGTACAATTTCAGCTTACTCCAACGGATTAGGGTTCAAAAGTGAATAAGTATTTAGATACAAGGTAAAAATATTGATTTAAATACTTGGAGCAAAAATGTGTTAAGTGTTATTTCTGGTTTAGTAATACGGTCACGGATCTTAAGTCAACATAGAACCTTGTCAGAAGAACTCAGCATTCGATCTTGACTTAACTTCTTTCTTGAATATTAGTCACGTCGTTTTGCCAGGGTTCTATGGTGAATTAACAATTGGTCGAGACAGACTAATTTTGCGATCTATATACACTAAAGGGTAAATTGCAAAAATATTGTAAAACTAATAAACGATAAGATTGACGCAGTACTTTTTCACAGAAAGGTTTACCGGTGATATAAAACCCTCGCCATATTGAGGAACGTAACAAATGTTTTAAAAAAATGTGGTGTCCTAATTCTGGCCTGGTGCGATTAAAGTATGTATTAAAATGCTGATTATACTTATTTTACTCGTATCTCATCCTTTTATAAAATGACCAGTAGCCCATAATAAAAACCTGCAACTTTTATCAGAAAAAATGGCAATCCGAATTGGTCATTTTGTGGTTAATAATATAATTAATTCATAACATAATCCTGGCGTTAACCTGCGAGTCATAGTATTACCTCTTAAGTAATTTAAGATCTTTCATAGGTATGCTTATTTAGGTACACATCTTTGCCTTCCAATATTGTTAATTATATACATTAAGGCTTATTTTCTTTCATTATATTATATATGTATAGGTATACCGCACTCTATTTATTATAATAATAATATATACAAGTTGAGATCAACCTTAAAACTATTCTGAAGATCTTATAGATTTGGCACGCTGGACCACATATTTATCATTAATTACATGATTTCCTTACTTAGGTTTACCAAGAATAAAGATAAGAACACCGCGTCAGGTTCACTGACTGCAGCAATAGTCGATCTACGATCGAGGCCTTATTGTAAACTATTTAACCATTGAAGCTGCAGGCAGTGCACGAAGCTATACAGTCGCCATAGCCTTGTCACTGCCCAAAACTTGAATAATTCTTAGAATTTAGGTAATGTCGTGCACATACTTGTTTTATAGTTTGCACAATTGTTACAATGAAACAATTCGTTCTAATGCGAACTAGTCGTCGCCACTCGACAGCTCGTCTTTCACTACGACCATGCGTAATAGAGAAAACCATAGTTCTTTCAAAGAACACGAGTGTTTGGGATTGTCACACGTGCAGCAAGCAGTGCGCGCTGCCGTCGTTGCGCCGCCGCACGAGCAGCTCCCAGTCGCGCAGGCGCGGCGCGCACACGAGCGCCAGGCGGCCCAGGCGCCGGCGCGCCATCACCACGAACTCGCCCGCGCCCGCCGCCGCGCCGCACTGCGCCGACACGTGCACGTGCGCGTGCAGGCTGCGCGTGCGCCGGGCGCGCGACCGGTGCGTCACACGCTCTAACCCGTTTTCTACCTCGTACCTGAAATTACATGTCTTTTTAAGTAAGTTTAGAAAGAAGAGATGAGACAGAGCTCAGCTGGAGGTAGGACACGAATCAGGCAACCACCTTAGAAAACCTTGTGGCAATTATTGGGAAAACATAATGCGATACTTAAGATGGCAATCAGATACTTATATCATTACCTAATATTCTCATTAGTTCAGTAATATTTCTATAACTACAAAAGCCTATGTTCAGCTTTCGACTGACATGAAATGACAGGGGGGCGATTTTTGAAGCTCACCGATAAAAAATTACTAACATTGAAATCAATTTGTGCAGCGATGTAATCTACGAGCGGGTCCACCTTTTGAATTTGATATCATTACGCCTTTATCATATCAAATGCAAAAGCCGAGGCCGCTCGTAGATTAATTCGCTGCACAAATTGATTTTAAAATTAGTCATTCAGTGAGCTTTAAACATTGCCCCCTGGTCTTCAAAACAAGCTGTGCAGAGTCCGTCCGGATCGCTACCACCATCTTATCCCTTAACCAACTGGCAAGCAACAGTGTTCGCATTGTTGTGTTCCGGTGTGGGATAAGACAACCGGTGAAATTACTAGCATAGAGGCATTCCATCTTAGTCCTCAGAGTTGGCAACGTATTTGGGGTCTTAGGATTATACTCTTGAGAATTCAAATGTCTATGGGTCTCAGATTCCACTTACCATCAGGTAGCCTGAGTGCTCGTGTGCCTTCTCATTATAAAAAGAAAAAGCTTTTGCATATCACTTCTTTCTCGTGCTTTATTTCCTTTTAATTTACCTTGTATTTGGATTGAATTGGAAATTTTAGGCTCTTGAAAAAATCCATGTTTAAGCCGGTGAGGTTTTATTTTTATGGCATGGAGAAGACGAAAGAGAACACATGCTACCTGGACTGGCCTTCTACACGGTAATAACGATATCGTCTTTGACGTGTTTCCGTATTGTCAACGTTTTGATAACTCTTATGACATTTCAATAAAGGCGACTGCGACATTAACGATTCTGAAACACGTCAAACGCGATATCGTTATAACGATGTAGAATAGAGGCTGGGCCCAGGGCCTAAGATTGTAAATGACAAGAGTTATCAAAACGTTGACAAATACGGAAACACATCAAAGACGATATCGTTAATACCGTATCGAATCCCAACCTTGATACGTATACGAATTGTTGTTTCTTTACCTGTAGTAGTCATCCTGCGCGTCTTCGTCCGGGAAGGAGTCGGCCTGGCCTGTGGCGTGGATGAGCTTGCTCAGCCTCAGCGTGAGCTGCGTGCTATCCAGGTCGGCGCGCTGCTCGGAGCCCACGAACGTGCCTCGGGCCACTGCAACACCACAACGTCACATCAAGTGTTCTAGTTAATAAGCAGGTAGACAAAAATAATGCGAGAGTTAGAAAAGAGCGTCTCAAGCGTTAGGCAATCGTCCAGGAAAAAAATTTGGTGATACATTTCTTTTTACACGAAAAACTTGTCAAAAATTAGAACGTTGTTAACGCCAGTCACAAAATTAAATCAATATACCTAACACGGCAAAACGTTAAACCGTGGATATCAACATCATGGACAGCAAATATAAGTAGATTTGTACTTTGTGATCTTAATACTGTATGAATACGACTTCTATTTATGACGCTAAATCGACTAAATCATTTTTTAAACCCAAAGTGTACCTGACTCTGAATAAGAACTTCTGTCTCCCACAGATTGATCTAAATTAAGTGCTGATTCATTCTTAAATTAAAAGCAATTCGCCGTTCAGCGTCACCCTAGCGCTAACTGGTCCCACGAAATCTTGGATACCTATACGTACCTACTTTAATACAGCATACTATAACGTACTCTATTATTAATTACTGAATTGTAGCCGCTATTTTTTGCGCTGTGAGTCAGCAGAAAGCTAGGTCCGTATATTTCAGACCGAACCTTTGTTTGAGCGAGATAAGTGACGGTCGTCAACCCCGCCCCGCCCGATGTACGAAGGCTTTGACTAACGATCTATCGAGTCTTATTATTGACGTCTCGTTCTCATATTCTCACAAATTAACGTCACTTTTTATACGAATTTTAATAGGTAACTTAAAAGTCGCGTTAAGACGCTAAGTTTTTACCCGACTGTGAGCGGTACAGCGAACGAACGTGGGACAAACACATTTTTTTTTCATGTTTTTCATCATTTTCATAATTATGTCTATTCCAGGTAGGTATGTAAGTGGTAAACAATTTCGATAATTTACAATTAATAGCAAAACTGTAGAACCGTTTTAAGAAATATAAGATGCATATTTTGGTTCATGCTAGGTTACTTATAGGTAATTCATGGGATTGTTTAATTTTGTTTGAATTAAAACTAATTTAAATAATGTTACGTGAAGGCTATTTTACCAAAGCTAATGTTGCCTCAAATTACTGACTTAATACCGAAAGATTTTTTGGTTACTAGGTATATCTTTCTACTGAATGCTTAGTAGGTACTAAAACGACCGGTGGCGACATGGTGAAGTCTAAGGTTCAGACGGATTATTATTCAAATCAGAACTCTGTGTAACTCATACATGCAAAACCATAACCCTCCTTTTCTTTGCCGCAGTCGGCTAAAAATAATGTATTCACGGCCACGACCGTCTCATAATGAGACGAGGCCTGTGGCCACCGGTGGCGCGTATGGGCCGATTATATTTTGGTCATTTGAGATTTGAGGTAATCTTTAAAAATGAGGTCTAATTTGTATTAACGTCGTCTGAATAAAAAATAAAGATAATTACGTTGCATGACAAACAGAATTGAGAATGGTGCACGACACAGCGGAGGCTGCGCGCGCACCGGAGCCCCGCGGCGCGCCGCACATGACATAACTCTCCTATTATTATTTATCAAATGAGTTAAAAAATTCAAGCTCCCTGCCGAGCCTCGTGCCCTCCCGGTCGATCACGGCATCAGTTTACATAATAATAATATTAAGTATATTATATTAAGTTATGATATACGCAAATGCAACTTGAGTATTTCGACAGCGGTTGACATTTCCAGAAGTTATTCAGTAAACTAAACCGGTACAAAATAAAACTGGCGGCATTCTTTTGTTTTCGTCAGATATTTCCCACAAACGAGTTTTATTTAAAATTTCTCCCAAATAGCGAACTTGTATGATAAACGGCGGCCTCGCTCGCAAATATTCGCTCGTTAGGTGCTCGGAGAAAAATTATACTCTCGTATAACGTTTAATTTAATTTGAGGCGCGAGGAATCTCGATTATGGCGACAAATTACTGCGCGGGCGACGGTTATTAACCCGTTCGTGGGCTTCTGCTTAATCATTATTGCGGTGTAGGAGATTTCAAATTATTTCTTTATTAACTTATCCCACGACTTCATCATTTCTAGTTAAATTGTTTCCGAGTATCAAATTGCTCTGACGTGATTTCGTCAGACGGTCGTAGGTTTAGGTTCCTACGGCATAGCTAATTGCGTCACTATTCAAATACAGGGTATTTTTTTTATCAGTGCACAAATTTTAACATATGATTTTGTATCGTTAATATAATATATTACGACAGCAAAACGGGTTCAAAAAAATTATCTTTTTGTTGCAAATTATCTCTCTTACCTCCTCGTGTGGACACAAACGAACACTAGAAATGATGACATGGGTTGTCAAGCTGTAGGTATGCGATGCACTGTATTGATATTCGAAATTTGAAATTTCATGTACAGCTTATCAGAGAAAAAGCCCCTCTCCTACTGATATTCTAAATTTGAAATTTCATTTATTAACTTACTTAATACACATGTTATACACATACACACACACACACACACACACACACACACACACACACACACACACACAGGGATGAGATTTACATCCTGGTTTTGATTTCTTTCATGTAACATAGGTACACCTGGTTTCATGAACACCAAGTTGCCTCTTACCTTATCTTATTTTATTTAAACATAGCACACATTTTAACTTTGCAATCATTACCATGTACACCATAATTTTGGTTAACAAGCTTTATTTGATTACCTAAACATTGTAGTAGTTTAAGCATAACACATACTCATGTAACCTAAAGGAAGAGCGGTGCCACCCAACACAGGCATTTTTGCTTACCGGGTGGCTCCATCACTTAGATCATAGACAATGTGTGTTTTATGAAATAAAGAATTTTGAATTTTTGAATTTTTGAACTTAACAACACTCCCCTCTCCTCGCATCAGAGGGTCCATGAATTTCGTTAAGTTAGTGGAATCATTGAATCAGCAATATCTCTAATATTTTTTAAGCTAGAGTAAAAATAACACATGTGTTATTGATTAACAATAGCGAAGCAAATATTAAAATGTGTGCACCTATTAAAAAATTACCCTGTATAACCGACACATCGTCAATGTATACTCAAGCAATGTACAAACAAATCAATCCTGATCTCAGTTTTCCTTTCTGGTTTATGTAGGTAATATTACTGAATTCTCACCTAAATCGCTAGTGCAGAAGGCAAGTTCCATCTCCTCCTCTGTACACGGCCTGCAGTCCGCCGTGCTGGGGTCGTAGTGCCTCCTCACGAGGGGCCGGGCCTCGTACCGCAGCGTGGCCACCCTGCGCTTGGGGCCCTCCTCGGGCTCCGCCTCGACGTACAGAGCAGCCCTGCCGCGCCTGCTGCGGAAACAGCGGAGCTCCCGGGCATCGCCGTCGTCCGGGGCGTACAGCGGGACCAGCTTGTGAGCGCCTTCCACGAAGATACGCGCGGGGAACCGCTCGGCTTCTACAAAATAAAGGGTTTAGGAATTGTAAAATCGTGAACCCAGTAACCTAAACATCAATGACATAATTAGTTGAGCTTGTAATCTTAAATTATGACAAAGTTATTTTTTTTAACTTATTGGAGTACCTACTATTGTGTCAGTAATGTATCAATTGAATTCGGTAGGTACTCTAATTTTTATAATATATTAAGTAGACGTGATCATTGTTAATAATCCTGAATTAAACTAATAAATAAATCAATTTTGTCGTGATATCTCACCGTGAAAAAAAAATCCTGATCACCTAAATAATGACGTGAGGTTTGGGGGAACTCGCAAAACACAAAAGTCCATCTATGTAAATGCTTTTTTAAAATCGACGTTTACCTGTTTCATTAAGCCGAAGCGTGTGGAACAGGTCAGGCGGGTCAGGTCTGCGTACCACTCGCACGCAGACCTTGAAGTCCTTCTCGTCAGCTGGCAGGGAGGGCCGGAAGAGAAGGCGCAGGGCTCCGCGCGGGTACAGCCACGCCACACTCCCCTCGCGGCAGCGCAGGTACACTGGCGTCACGCCACGCTCCGCGTTGCTGGTTAGGCCACTGCAACCAACACAGGGTGGTAAATACGGTGCAATGTAAAACTCATAAAGGGCTTACTAGCCTAACTTAATCATGAAAGGGCACTATTTTATCGTCGGTCGTTAATGCTTAAAAGACATTTTAATTTAATACGAATAATGTACAACAATAACTACAATATCTTATCTCAGGCTCAACAATTTCGGACAAGTCTTATTACTAAAGGCATAAGAGTGTGTAAGATATTATTGACCGCAATGCTGGATAGTATATTATTGCTGGTGACTGTACTTACACGTATTTAATTAAACGGTCATGTTATGTCATTTTTAAATACCTCATGATCATGTACGTATTTTACTTATTTCAGGTAAGAAAGTGGTCTTTGTCGTATTTGGACAATTTGATTGGAATTATAGCGGCTTCCGAATATATTGGAAGAAAGCTGATTACGTATTCCGGACTCGGCGCGGCGCGGCGCGGCTCCGATCATTTCTCTCCACACAAATTATTTAAAAATACTCATCTTGCCTCTGGGCTTTCGTACGCTTAACGCTTCGCATTTGAATAAAAAAAAACAGTAAATTCTCATTAGCTAATAAAAAAATAACACTTTTAATTTAATGCAGGCCCAAGAAAAGGGCTTTCAAATCTTGTTTTGCGTTTTACCTTGTTGATGGATGAGCAATCTATAATGAGACTTTTGACAATCTTTGAAGGTATAAATCATTACTTTGCTATGTAAATTGTGTTTAACTCAAGGTAGGAATCCTTCTGAGAACGGCACATTTCCGCTATCGCAGTTTCCGAAGCTGCTGACTTTCAAACCCAGCCCTTGGCTCAGAACCCGTTTCCTTTATTCAGGGTTAGCTTAGGTCTAAAGGCGATGCGCCTTCTTAGACGGTCTATCTTCCGGGGAGCAGTACAGCTTAAGCTTTCTGCATAGCCACTGCTATTATGATGTCTCGTTGGGTCATTAAATCCAGATCGAAAGGAGTGGCGAAGATTGCGCACGCGATCGCGGTGTCTCCTATCTGAGCCGCCGCTATAAACAAGCCACGAGCGGACAATTGTATCTGAAATCTGCGCACACGTGGGCCCTGGTAGCGCCCACGCCGCCCGGCCACTCACACAACACAACCCATAAAACCCAGATATACGACCAAACCCATATAAAAGACGCGACTCGCTTTTACATGTCTCGAAACGACAATAAAAACCTTTGTGTCAGTATTGTACCGGCTCGATAGCTTCACGTGGGCTCACAAACACGCATTGTAACCGCACCAATTTAAAATTTATAAAAATCTTACCAAATTTACGACTACATCTTCTGATTGACCAATAAATCTTCCATCCGTCGAAATTCGTGGTCCTTCGAATATAAAATTATTACGGCCGTAAGTTTTCTACGAACATCAGTCAGCTAAAACGAGTCTGATTAACATCGACTGTTAGTTTATTGTCGGTGACATTTACATTTACGATATTGGGTTTATAAATATTTATTGGTACATTCTAATTTCTTACTTCGAATGTTGGCGCGGCTTCCTAATACTTTCACGTCATCAGGGGCTTCCTTAATCCTAGCTAATGGGTGCGATGAGATATGCGTTCGGGGTAAGTTATAGGTTCGGTTGGTAACAAGTGCGGCGCGGGCGGCGGTGCATGTGCGGGAATGCCGGCGACACGGCGCACACGTGGACGTCGCCGGCGCACCCTTGCGGCGCAGGGGCGTGCAACCGTTGGCAATCAACCCCAGGGCTCAGTCGTTTTTTAGGTACCTAACAGAGACGTGGCTGAATCTATACAGAAAGATCTTATTTTTGAATTGTGTGATTTTTATTATTTATTATTGACTAAAAAAATAGTATATTAATCTTTCCAGTCAATTTATTGGTTTACAAAAGGTACGATGCGCTTGATTTGTATTACAACTCATTATATGTGTACTCATTTAAAAATTACCAACCACAAACGGTATTTTATACAGAGTTTACAACAGCCCTGCACCTACCGAGCCGACCTCTGGCTGCGTTATCGGCGCGCGCTAAAACAAATACACAAAAACACACATAAAAACCGCATACGTTTTTTGTTTCCAAACATTAGGAGTGTTAACTATTTCAAGTTGTTCCGCGTTCAACTCCATTTCACGGAGGTATTTATTTACCAAAAAGTGTATAAATATACATTTTATTGAACAACGTCTCGACTTTATAACTCAGAATCCGATATTGCCCGCGTAGCAATTAAAAAGGCAGATCAAATAATATTCAATAATTATTGAACATGTACGAGTATTTTAGTATATAACGGTAACCAATAAGCATCGTCTCGATAATGACATAAAAACAAAACGCGAGGTAATCGTGATCCATTAAGAAAAAATGTCCGAAAGGAAGATTATCATCGGCAGATTCAAATTGAGGCAATCCCGGGCCATTACCAGGCAAATGACGCGTACGCGCAGCTAAAAGCCGCTAATGCACCTTAACGTAGCCCAATGAATCCGGCGTGCATCTCGGTCACTCTTGCTCAAGAACACTATCGTTATCTCTTTCAAATAAATCACAAGGACCGGTAGAATGGAGTCACGCGCGAGGACAAATTAGTGCTTGATTCAAATTTTAGTTTTTTTTTGTTGTTCATGCTATTTCTGTGAAACCCGAAGTTCATTATAAATGTCAATTTAGCTGCCAAACAATTTAATAGGTATCTGGTCAACCTTTTTTAATAATGTAAATTTAGGTAACGTATTTTGTTAAATGCCAAGCTTTTTTTCTGGCCGCATACAATAAGCCTCAGAGACTCTTAGAGACTCAATATCGAGTAATAAAGGCGCCAATAAAACGAACTTTTAACACACTAGTGTTAATACGCCAACTCGGCCACATTTTATAATTTCCAACAACTTTAAAATTTACAAAAAGTCTCATAAAACAATTTTCGACTGGTTATGTAAATTCACGTATTATTTCAAGAAGTAGGAACCGTTGAGTGATCACAAAGGTCAGAGGAATATCGATTGGTTTAATGGAATCGCGAATAGTTGATCTCTTGACTGCTCTTAGTTTTATGTGTTTAGAAGGTTGGTGGGTACTCTGTTTAGGGGGGGGGTGAGCGCATGAACCGCATCGGCGTGTGGACATTGCGTTACAGCGCGATAACAGGTCCCATAAAGCTTTATCTTGGCCTCACAACGGCATCGCTAGAATAATAAAATAAATGTATATCTCTTCTACGAACACTTATATTTATTCTCGCCCAAAGCTGGTCCGAGATAACAATGACGCGCACGCTCAACCTCGGATTAGGGCTGCGCTTTTGAAAAAGGAAACTTTCTTATTTACACTGCCTGTCTAAGTTAACTAATGAGAACGAAAAGAAAAAAGAAAGTGATGGAAATGTATGACTAAAACTTAGATGGATTATTGGCCAACCATTTAATCTTTATTTAAGTACAAGCATTCAAAAACTCACTTTAATTTAAACTATACATCAACGTGACATATATACAGCCTTTATACGTCCCACGAAGAGAATTTCTTATGACAATAAATAAAATCTTATAAGATGCTAAGCAGCAATAAGAGAAACAAAGCAGCCCTGCGACAGCGCTGCGCTCGCGCCGACCCACGCGCTTGTCGCTTGTACACGCACACACAACCACCAACATCAAGCTTTTAAGCTCACTCACACCACTGCCTATGTTCCCGACTAGTCCACGCCGTGATACGTTTTTTACTTTCTGGGTCAAAGCCTAGAGACATTGTCGACGATTGCGAACAGTTCCGTGTTCTTTGTTACCATGATTACCTACTTAGCGGTTGCGAAGCCGAATTGAGCAGAGAAAATGATGCTTAATCAAATAAGGCTTACGGATTTTCACGCCGATACACATGCAACTTGGCCAACATGTTTTATGGTTTTCTGTTTTGACGTTAACGTAAGTTTAATAATTAAACATTTTTTGTTTTTATTTAGAGTTTACTTGTTTACTTCCTTTCCTATAATTTCAAGATATTTGATGCCTTTTTGTGTCCGGAGAGCCAGGTTGATAATGAGAGTACTTTTAAGGATTGAAGCCCTGCGTATCGTGTAATTTTAATGAAGAACCTAAAACGTTTCATTTAATAGTTTTGGGAACATTGAGTTGTAGGAATAATCCCGTATGCCTACTTGAGAAAATAACTTCAGGAAGGAAATTGTTAAATTAGCAAAAGAGGTCGATCTTTACCCAGTTATATTTCTGAGTGAATGGATTTAATATCTTGAAGACTAAAGCTTCTTAAGATCAGCTCAGCATGTATCGATTCAGGTGTTGTCAAAGCGTGTGTGGAGAATGCGGTGAAACAATGGAGCCGGACAATGGTCGGGCGGCGCCGCGGGCGGCGCGGGCGCACGTGGCCCATTGTATTCATATGCCCATTTATATCTATCTACACTAATAAAGTAAAAAACGCGTCTCTGGATTCCCTTTAACCTTTTTTGTTTGAGTATCATTAAATTCCAAAACATACATATACCTATAATAAAAGTCAAGACTTTCGTGCTATCTTTGTAAATATGCGTTTAAATGAGAAAATAACATGTAATACGCATAACAAACTCGAGCTGCGATTCCACAAGTCTTAGAAGCAATTCTCCGTAATGACTCGAACAAGGCGAGTAAAATATAGGCCCCAGAAACGGTTTGATCGTAGATCTAATCGACAAATCTGCAATCGCTACTCTACAATAAATTGTGCCTGTGATTTAAGTGCTACGGCTAGGGCTAGTGGAGCAGGGTTTTTACTATATATACGTACCTATGCCTATTGTATTATAATGGCGTATATCGCGAGTGCTGATTCGTCTGATTGTATAATGTGCGCGTGGGCGACCCTCCGTCGTCGCCTAGAAATACGTAACAGTCGCATCTCATACTATACGATGGACTTCCCAGTTCTTATTAGTTCTGGATGTAATGATTGATTGTTATGTTAGAGCTACTTTGTACCACGTCCGAGGATCTTGTATCCAATGTGGTCTACCTGCATACCTTATTATCGGAGTAAGCGGTTGCTCAATAGACCAGCCATGATTTGGGATCCTTAATGCCCATCAATATTTTCAGTGTCTGCATTCTCTGTTTCGGATCGAACGCTTTAATACGGTTCTTATTTGATGAACTTTTTTTTCTTTAGGCATTGAATCTTTGATGTGTAGGGAGACTAGGTTGAAGTTAACCACCACACTACATCTTTCCATGTTTATTTAGGAATTCTTAAAACAAACTTTCAACGTATCAATCCTAATCGAATTAGATATGGTTTACTCTCCGTATGTTTACGCTACGCATTTGATTCACAGTCAATTCTGAAAATCTAATAACTAGTTTATGGATATTGTGGATATAAATGGAATAGTTCGCAAATAAATTTTATCTACGCGTTCAATGCCATGAAAAGAGATGCAAAAGTGAAATGAAGATCCAATTGCAATAAACACTAACCACATTTATGCAATACGGGACCCTAGGTGTGGTACATTACTGTCTATGCTTAACCAGTTCTTTTTTTCAATCAGTGCGGAGCTAACAGGCTTTGTAAACACGGTGCGGCGTACATATGTAGCTGTGACTAAGCGGCTTTTTATACTGAATACCAGTACCTACTTATGTATCACTTCCTCTACCAATAAGGACATTGTGTAATCGTATTGAATACAGTCGTCTACATAAACGCCTGCCATGAGCTGATAATAGTTTACTGAAAAACACGTGTCTTAAAGTGCGATGTGCAATTTTTTTTATATTATTAATGTAACCGAACTTTTGACAGCGTTAGAGATCAGAGTTTTTCTGGTCTAAACAAGCGCTAATAAATCCTGGAAGAGGATCATAAAACATATTTTTTGTTTAATTAATTGATCGTCCTGAATTCGGCGCGCATGTGCGGTGGGCGCCGCGACGTCGTTACAGGCGCGGCGCCATCGCCTGCCTTCCTAACTGCGCACTGACAGACAATACTATAAACATGTTTCGGGAACGGACGGCGACCTTACCGCCGTAAACGTAAACAAGCGCCGATTAGCGCTCAACCGCTGTAAACCCTCGATAATTATGCTAATTTGTTTTAGTTTGCTTTAATGATTTTATGAAATGATTGGGCTTTATGGAGACGAGATAATCGCTTTTATAATAGCGTTGAAACGTTATTAAAATGTTTTAAAGATAAATCTCTGGTTTTCTCGTACAGTTTAAGTGTTAAACGCTTTTTTTTCTCATAAGTTAGACCGCATTCTTTTTATGAATGTTGTTTTTAAGCAAAATAGTGGAATAATAGCCGTCTGTGTCGCCGAGCGCGCTGGCGCAAGCCCGCTCCAATTACCTGCCATTTGGAAAGCATGTCCGTAATTATAAGGACGGCGACGTCGCTTGCCGCGGCGCATGCCACCGCAGCATAGATCGGAGGTAATTCGACCTCGCCCGACCTAAGTTATGGTAGACAAAGCTCAGCTAAGAGAAAAATGTAGCTATTAAGACTGGACGTTATACTATAAATTAATGGCTCAAATAAATAAAAAGACATAATAATGGTTATGACATAGCCAATCGCGGACAATGGTGACTTAATAGCGATCTTATATATTTTATTTGGAAATCTTTTTTTCTTTATAAAAAAGGAAAACATGGTCCACCAAAGGAAAATATGGTAACGAGAGTTATTATCATTATCATTCAAACAAAATACCACTGTTACAGCCTTGGATCTCGCAGTGGAATTACTTGGTAATTATTTTAATTAGACTTCAGTTGAGACTATCACGCAGGATACTTATCACTCAAAGGTTAGCTGGAAGAGATCCCTTAAAGGGACAAGTTCGCATTTGCACATTTCTATCCTGGAAGTATTTGAGTTTCTGTACGTAGTGAACACCCGTAAGTTAGTGCTTCCCTAAACTAATTTATCGGTAATATCATAAGGTGTTTGGAACCTATAATGTACATTTTAGTGATCAGTTAATTACGCAAATAATTGTACCATGAGAAAAGCTAGTGATGATTGAAACGTGTGGGAAAACATAGCGATAAGGTGATAGTAGCATTTCGTCATGCAATCGCATGCTTTCACGCCAGCCGTGGGAATCATCGATGATCTATATTATTTGCAGGCTATATAAACTTACCATAACATGATAATGGTTTGAGTTGTAATAATATCGGGTGATTGCTACAGTTTAAGCACTGTTGATTGTTGTGTGATGCACTTGTATTAGTAATTAGTGTAAAAGCGTATGCTTCTGTCAATAAACAATTGCTATTTTTGTCTATACTTCATTGCACCCATATAAACGCCCCACTCAGAGACAATTAACTCATTCCTTTTTCAAACTTTTGTGTGAAAAATCGACACTCAGGAACGACTCTGAGAGGCCATTAATCTCCACATATCTATCCTGAATTATAAGATGGTAGCCAGCAGAACAGCGCAAATAATAGAACCTAATGCTTAATTAAATGTTTGATATACTTAGGTACATCGTTTCCAATTGGCAGCTTTAATAATGATATTAATGATTGAACTTTTTTAAGTTTAGTTCAGAATTACTCGTGATATTTTTCGGTTAGCGTCACCAGACATCACAATATCGTTGACATTTCAAGTACAAATCGGTCGATAATCTCTTTAGCAAACAAATCCCTTTTCCCATGTAAATTAGGTCATTCCCCCAAATTGATAGGACAGCAAGATTCACAGGCGCCGTGCGCCCGCGCAGATAAGCCGCGTTCACACGCCCGCCGGACGGACGACGACACAGATTGTGGTATTTACATCATATAGATGAAAGTGATAAAGCAAGTGTGATAAAAAACATTGTGATTATTATGGTATAAAGTATTTTGTATGGTGTTAGGTAACAAGAAAAGAACCGAGCTATAGGGATCTTTTTATCATGTTTACTTCAACGAAGGAGATTAAACAGAGAAGAATTATTTTTTCTGTCTTTAAACTGGGCCTTTGTTTCACTGGGTAAACCATATTGCTTTTGACATGTTATCGTGTCACAAAACGAAGAGTACAAAACGATAACACGTCAATAGTAGCTTTGACATGTTTGTTTTTGTTTGTTTAACCGAGTAGAATTAAGAGCCTGGATTCAAAACTTATTTAAGACTTGGGGTCTCCCCACACCTATCAGCGTGAAAAACGACGCCGGCCGTCTTTTTCGCTCTTATTGCGCTTATTGCATAGACATAAAGAGTTTTTTGATCAACGCCGATTCCGCGTCGATAGATGTGGGGAGACCCTACAAAGAGAGACCAAAGGCATCGCTATGCGACTTAGCTTTCATTAGCTAGCTTTAGTTCAGCATTGACATTCATTAATTGCATTTTCATTAAGAAAGCTGGTCGAGGTTTAAATATTATGAAAAAGGGAATAATACAACAACATCCCCATATCTTAAAGAGCTTATGATGTCACTAAACAGAACTGTGTACCTATCAAAGAAATAATCGTAATGATTATTACGACTTACTAGAAACTCGTAGATTACTCAGCTTTCGTAAAGCGACAACGTAACGGCTTGTAAAGTAGTTATAAATATAAAAACACGGTAACGGCTTTATATTATATAAATTGTACATTGATAGTGTTAATAGTACAGGTTAGACGGAAAGATATAAATAAATGATAGGCGAAAGTTGTAGACCCCGAAAGTTTTGCGAGCGAGATAAGCTAGGTGTAAAAACGATTTCTTGTCGATCGGTCGATCAACCGAGCGACTACATACAAGCGAATTTTACGCTACCTAATTGCCGGACAACTAAAACTCGACGGTTATTGAAAGGTAGTTGTTGAAGAGAATTGCTTGCTATGATATATAAAATGTGATATACATTATGTTTTTTATTAAAAATATGTATTTTTTGTTTACTTGTTAAAAATCTTACTTGAAAACTATCAGTCCGCCAGCCTTTTTGGCCGTCAGTCCATCGTATTAGACCAGAGATATAACTTAATCATTCTAACAGATAGCTTCTTTCGTGTGGTGGGTGCGTGTCCTGGCAGTGAACCGGTTGCTGGTTCAGCATATTACAGAGGAGCTAGGCGCCTTCAGTGCTTTTTTTTTCAAACAGCACCGCGGGTGACAATCGGACGGAACGTTGTAGAAATTATTAAATAAATGTACTGTAGATACTATTAGACAAATACTTATGTATGTATGTAAACTCATTATTTCACAAACAAAAGATAACAAACATATAAGGTATGTACAAAGGCGAACTTAACCCTTTAAGGGATCTCTTCCAGTTAACCATTGAGATATAATGAGAGAATTAAATAATACCTTACAAAAACATATTTTAAATAGTAAAAGGTACTACTACTTAGCTGAATCAGAAAGCAGATAAATATATAAACCGACCAAAAACCGATGTCATATGTTTATTGACTAAATCTGTAATATCTACTATCGACCGAGCATTGCTTTATTTGGATAGGACGATTAATTAAAACCACCCATTAGAGACGCAAATTCGTTGCGCAAAACTGAACCAGTTACTTACGTAGAGTTGCCTCATTGCTTCATTGAATACTCTTACCTTCCTACGACATCTAGTGGCGATAATCTCAGCAATCGAACCCACCTCGCTTGACACATTTTTAGGGTTCCGAAGGGACTAGGGACCCATATACGCATTTCCGTCTCGCCGTCTGTTTGTCTGTACGCGGTTTAATACAGAGACTCTTGGTACTACAAAGCTGTAATTTAGCATAGCTATAGATTAAAATTACGCCGACTAAGTAGTAATAACATTGAAAAAAAACCAGTAATGAATTTCATGTTTTTGTCTTTCCATGTTAATTTTTCTTTGTGTGGTATTCAATAAACCGTATTTGTATTGTATTGTACAACTTAGTATTCTTTGATACATTATGACATCGACTTAGGTAGGTATCATTGTAAAGGTCTTGATAGATTTAGGGGACGAAAGTTTATTTTTCGCAGGAGTTACGTGTCACCCAATGAGAATGCGTTCATAAAAATAAGTAAAAAGACGCGAATTCGTAGATCGAAAACGCTGTAATTTTACAGCTAAAGTATTTTGTTTGAAATGACGACATTTCTCTCAAAAATTTCTCACCAAAAAAAAACTCGAACGATCATCGCTCATATCTGACACTGATATGTTAACGTTATCATTATCTAAATACTTTGCCTGGACATTCCCACCGCATCACGCGAATGTGGCACTGTTTACCGCCCGCATGAACCCTGCGCATTCGCGTCAAGCCATCATAAAAAACCGGGCAAGAGCATGTCGGATCATGCTCAGTGTAGGGTTCCGAAGCCGTTTAGCACTACAAAAATAAAAATCAACAGGTAATAAGTAATTTTCTATTTGACGACACGGTGACCTAGTTGGGAGTGACCCTGCCTTCGAAGCCAGCGGTCCTGGGTTCAAATCCCGGTAAGGGCAGATATTTGTGTGATGAGCGCGAATATTTGTTCCTAAGTCTTGGATGTTTTCTATGTATTTAAGTATTTATTTCTCTATATATAAGTACGTTTATCGTTGTCTAGTACCCATAGTACAAGCCTAGAGCTTAATTTGGGACTAGGTCAATTTGTGTGAGATTGTCCCCTGATATTTATTTAAAGTCAATCGGTGCCGTCTTAGATGATGTTAGTAGGTATAAACTCTTTAACCGCCTGTATCTAAGAACCAATGATGTCTACTTAGTCGTCATAATTTTCCTTTAAAATTCGTTATATTTTCTTTCATTAAAGATTTTTTCTGATTTTTAGTATTTGTAATTTTGGCTGTAGGGGGCGGGGACACTTGAGTCTAACAAAAAAAAAGCGCTTTAAAGCTTAATATTTCATAAACGGATTTACTTAATCGAAAATCTGTTTTTACAAACTCGTATATTTTTGAAAGACCTATCCAACGACACTCCACACTATAGGGTTAACGAGAAAAACAAATACATCCCCACATTACATGTAGGAAGGTACCCTAAAAAAAAACATTTTTTTGTTTTTATTGTACCACTTTGTTGGCGTGACTAATATGCATATTCATGCCCAATTACAGCTTTCTAGTACTAAGAGTCTCTGCGCTAGGCTGCGGACGGACGGACGGACGGACGGACTGACGGACATGGCAAAACTATAAGGGTTCCTAGTTTGACTACGGAACCCTAAAAACGCAGTAAGTACCGAAGCGACGTGCACTCTTTACTAGCGCAATCAATATGTCAATCAATCAATACAAAACTAGCCATTACTTGACATACGCTCGCGTGTGGAATTGATAAACTTTTATGTATATACACTGACCGGGATGCAGCATCAGCTCAGAAACATACCGTTCACATATGCATCCTCAATACTACAATCTTAAGATTGCAATCCTAAGTTCGCAAGTTGCCAACCCTGACGACTAACCCTACCTCTATGCTAGTCATTTTACCGGTTGTTTTATCCCTACGCCGGAGCATAACAAAACATGGAAAATGGGTCGTACACAGATTTAGGTTACCGTCTTTCCTGTGGACACACCGAAAGTTAACGTTTTTAAGGCCTAATTTTCTGGCTAAGCCCACTCCCGCAAAAACGCCCTCAGGACTGCTTTAGACCTATCGTATAAAAACATAACTTATATGCACACAAGCTTTTAACTATTCACCACAGGAGAGACAACTTTTGGTTTTAAGTGTGTATGACCCAAATATCGCAAAAAACTAAAATATTAGGTTGTTTTTCGAAATAAAACAACAGCGCAGTGCCAATTACACAACATCTGTAGGTAATATCCTGGTACAACGTCATCTGAACTTTTTTACCGTAGAGCACGACCCCAGCATGCGCAGCCCAGCGTGAGAAGCAAGCGTGCGGTTGGCGCACTGAATACGAAATGCGCACTTACAATTTCATTGCCCTATATATTTAGTGTTACTGTCTCACGTACGCTACGGTTCCCAGGGAAAGTGTTGCGTGACATTACGACACCAACTAGTTGTAGGTATAGGTTGTTAATACGCGTTATAGTTCTTCTCGTGTGAACTTGTCATGAATTCGTAAGTACCACTACTTTTATATCCTAATTAAAAATGTGACTGCCAAGTATTTTACAAGGACTTTGGGGCAATTCCTACGACAAATCATTATTTTCATGATTTTAATGGTGGTAAATCGTAAAAGCTGTCAAGTACTCTTGGTGCCTTACAATGTCTCATAGGCTATTAATAGCTTAGCTGTCAATAATCCTAATATACTCGAGAAAATCGAAAAGTACCAATGAATTTGCATGTACAGTGACCTTTTCATTGCTCTAGCTAAGCTATAGTATTCGTTTGACTAAAAGCAGCCCCTACAAAAGACTTCAACGACTCAGTGAGGCTACGCGAGTCGAATGCTACGTCTAAGAGAAAACTATACCTACACAGGCGGTTTTTTGTACCTAGGAATACACTTTCTTAAATACTTTATTTCCTTGCATTTACACTAAAACACTTTAGGTGTTGAATTTCTTTTGACCCCCATGTTTCCTTCATTAAATTGCTCCTCTGTTCCATTGACATCTACTATAATATGGCAGCCTTCTCCCGCGATACAGTTTAATTGCATAACTTTTTAATTAAAATCTTCTTTAACACCATGTTATGGGACACTGCCTATTGCAGAGGCTCCATAGAGCACGGGCGAGTAAAAACGCCGTGGCCAATGCATTAGGTCATCAATGAGCCACGGAATGCGCCCAAAAAGTCTGGCTGCCCGTGGCGACACTTTTGAGGGTTCCGTAGTCAAACTAGGAACCCTTATAGTTTCGCCATGTCCGTCCGTCGGTCCGCAGCCTAGCTCAGACACTCTTAGTACTAGAAAGCTGTAATTTGGCATGAATATACATATTAGTCACGCCAACAAAGAGGTAAAATAAAATGTTGAAACAAATTATTTTTAGCGTACCTCCCCTACACGTAACGTGGTGATGTATTTTTTTGTGGGTTTGTGAAAACTATTGTTCAATTAAGTGATACGTTTATGAAATATTTTGCTTTAAAGCGCTAATTATTTAGAGACAAGTGTCCCCCCCCTACTACAGCCAAAACTACAAATACAAAAAATCAGAAAAATAATAATAATAAAAGCGCATATAACGAAATTTAAAGGAAACTATCACGACTATGTGTAGACTTCATTAAAATTTGTTCTTGAGATACAGGCGATTAAAGTGTTTATACCTACTAAAATCATTTAATACGGCACTAATTCACTTTAAATAGAAAACTAGTTATTACTTGTTGATTTTTATGTTTTTAGTAAGTACTTAACGGCTTCGGAACCCTACGCTGAGCATGGGCCGACATGCTCTTGCCCGGTTTTAATTAATTAGCTACATTCAAGCAATGAAAATTTGAGGGAAATTTTACCTCATTTTTGTAAATAACAATAACTCACAATTGGATGTCAATATTCAAAATAGCATCGTGGCATAAACACAGCACGTAGACTTTATTACGGTAGGATCAAATAATTTACTCAACCTAACCGTGAGGCTTCTCTAGACAAAAAGCGATAGCTGGCCGAGAAATCTTACAAGTCTCATAATAATAAGTCTTGTAAGACAATAGGAAGGACCCCTACGCATTCCTATCTCCGCGTGCCTACTCATAGACATGCAATAAAAGCCTGGCCGTCTGTGTTGTTACAATTACAATAGAGGTATTACCTATATGAAAATGCACCGCATTGTAGCGACCGCGGATACGAACCATACATGCGCTCATTTAGGTATAATCTTTTTAATAGTTTACGATAGGTACGGTGTGAAAACGAAAATAATTAATTAGAACTTTGGCTATTTTGTTGTTGCAGTAATTGCCAGGACAAGGTTTACATGAAAAAAATACTCATTCGGGCGACGCCAACCGTATCCAATAATATAATTGTATTTCAGTTCTCCATACCTAATATTATAAATGTGAAAGTAACTGTCTGTCTGTCAGATTATTCCGCTTTCACGGCTAAACCGATGAACCGATTTCGATGAAATTTGGTATGAAGATACCTGAGGTCCCGGGGAAGGATATGCAATACTTTTTGTCCCGAAAAATTGGACAGTTTCCGAGGAAACTGTGATAAACGATTTCTAATCAGACGGAGTAGCGGGCAACAGCTAGTCTCATTTATAAGGTTCTCAGTAGTGAGGCGTCCTTAGACCTCTATCGCCGCCGCGCCCGCCTCCGCCTCCATCACCGCTCCGCTCGGCTATTGCCATAAATGTTCCGCATTGAGATTGCGTGCGCGCGCCCCCGGGCCTAGCGATTTATAGCATACTCGTTGTTATTATTTAAGAGGCCGACCATCCATACAACTGCTTTACTAACTGGAAATATCTTACGATTATATACCTAAGTTAAGACCAGATAAATATGAGAAGTGAAGTTCCTTTATCATGTTGAAATCAGGGGGTTAGACAAGTTGCATTCGACAATCGTTAGCGATTACGTTTCGATAGACAAATGTATGGAATTGACGTAAGCCATCAAGATAGTCACGTGATACTACCTCGGTGGCGTACGTCAATTCCGTACATTTTTCAATCGAAACATAATCGCTAACGGTTGTCGAATGCATTTGTCTAGCCCTACAGTGTACCTCATGATTTTCCATTCATATTTTCTAAGGAAGACTAGGGCGACAAGAACAACGAATACACAACTAACCGATGCATAAAGTCTCGTTTTGTAAAAAGGGTTTCTATACTTTTGAGACTGTCACAGATCGGTCTAGGCCAAAACAATTATATTAAATTATTCAACTCGATCGGTCAATGTTTAATATTAGTCTGCTCCAAAAATAGGGAATAGAAAGCTGAAAATCTCTCAATACGTGCAGACTAGGCGGCCATCGTTGGCTAATATATTTGATATTTTACTGCGGTTTGTATTGCCTACTTTGTACGCGTCCTCTTAAGGCGGGCCCGGACTGCGCCCGCGGCGGTCACCGCTATACATGCATGCTTTACTTTACGACCAGACCTGTACCACTCGGACCAGCGACTACCTTTGTCCATTTAAATTGCGTCCCAGAATAGTCTGACCAATACGTTGTTATTGCAATTTAAGACAACTTAAAAGCTACTATACTGCCTATTATATTTTATGCGTTGCGTATACTTAACAAAGAATAATTAAACTTATGAGCGTGCAAAATTTCTTACTTCTTTTTATCTATATTGAATAAATATCGTTGTCATGTTTTGTCATTCAATGTCTGAGTTTAAATACATACATAACATCACGCCTTCATTCCCAAATAGGTACCAACCAACAACTCCAAAAATAACTGTTTATAATTCTCTAAATAAATTTAGCACAATCAGGCCAAGAAGTTTATTAGTGTCCGAGTTTGTTTAGGACTATTTGAGAGATAAATTCGACAAAATACGAGGTACAGTCAACAGCAAAAGTAGATGGTCATTTTATTATTTTATGCAGCAAAATAGTGAAAGTGACAAGGTACTAAAAAGATCTACAGCTTTTGCTGTTGACTGTACAATGTTGTTATTCGTACTTATTGGCCCCTTGGATAAACGTTGAAATTCAAAGCATCAAAATTGTGTGGTTAGACAGTCCATTGTTTTAGTAAGTTAATAAAAAAAGAAATGCGTTTAAAAGCTTAGTAAGGAGAGACAATCGGGCGTCTCATTACGCTTTGAATTATGGCAGCAATAAACCAGACATGGCCAGAGACAAGCGTCGATCATGTCACGCTGACACTGGCTGCACGCTAGGAAAGACTTAAACGCCAATCGGAGCCGCTGGCTTTATCACCTTTAATCATTAGGGATAAGGGATAGTTACTTGTGTGCTTGCTACATGAGTGCAGTGGCTGTTAGCGCGTGCGCCGATCTAGCCATGACAAAACCGACAAGAATGTGCTAGCGACGAGAAATGCCGTAATTACTTACTAATACATATTATAGTAAGTATCTACTTAAATAGGTATCTTTTGGCCACGACGCGCGCGGTTTGTCCCTTTCTATTTTTTTTTAAATCACTAATATTTAATCACCAAATTTCATCTTGGTTTGGCTAAACCGTGGAGTGAAAGATTTACCAACTGACAGATGTTTATCACATTCGCATTCATTTTATTTATAAGTAGTTGTTTTGGCCTTTTGGCGGTAAATGCTCTCCATATTCGTATTAAAAACACTGCTGCCTAAAAGTTAATGACAACCCTACTGAGCTGCATCACGACAGTTACTTATAAAGAAGTGGTGTCATTCTCTCAGCGCAGCAAAAGCGACCGTTCGATCGAACTGGCTACAGGTTTTCAACTCGACGGACGAATTATTAACCGGCGAGTTAAATTGTTCAGTCAGAGTGTGCAAACAACAAATTCTCAATTAGGTAGTTTAACCGTTCCTCGCATGACTTCGCTCGCTTGATTGACCTATCGACACGAAGCCGTTTTTATGTGAAAAACACCTCTGAAGTCGATTTAGGTCCATCTTTTTCTCTCGACTTGCCAAATCAAATATAAAGTTTCAAAAGTGCTTCGGAATAACCACTACGGGTACCTCCCGAGGCTACTTTTTGATTGATCGGACTCGCCTTTGCGAGAGAATATAATAACTCCAGTCCTTATAGGTAGAGCGGGCTGCGGCGAGGATACCCGACTCCTTCACGTGACCGGCCTTGCGGCACGCGCCTCGCCGGCCTCATTAAAAACAATTGAACACGAGAAATCATTCCTTACAATTACAACTTTGAAGTGCTGATGAGGGTAATAAGCATTCTAGCGAATGGTGCATTTATACAAGTAAATTGCGCGTACATAGGTAGATACTTAGGTAATACATGCCAAAATTTAAACCAGAAGTTGACAACCACTGTGACTTCTCTGACCACTTTTGACAAATTTTTTGTTACGGCTTTTTTACACTTTACCTAATAACAACATCATTACCGTTTCATTGACTAAAATTGACAGTCTATGTACAAAAAAGCCTAACTGCAAAAAATTGCACAGCGAGAACGTATAAAATATTTATTGTCTAGTTTCGAGAAACCAACCGTAAGACCTTCAAACTCAATACTACCTACTCAAAAGCATTTACATTCGCTTATTCTGGTTACTGCCGCTAATGACTCAGACGCTGACCTAAAAATATAATTGACGACTGTTAATAATGACATTAATGAGACACTTCAAAGAATTCTATTTCATTGATACATGCATTTTAAATTCCATTTGTGTTTCAAATGCACTGATAATGTACAAATGTCACGCATATCGCTTGAATTAATTTCCTATTATAAGAAAATATACATATTGGACACCATTTTTTTATCGTGTCACTTATGTTATGCAAAATTATTCTTTTAAAGCATTTTAAATACAAACGGGTGTTATACTTTAATACAATACATATAATTTACAACGTTATTTCTAAAGATACCATTGCACTAAGTTTTATTTCTGTACTCGAAGTCTACAAATATTAGGACTGAGCTAAAATCATTTCTGTAAACAAAAAAAATAATGTAAATCTAATCAAGTTTACACTCAATATTTTGTATCGTAGTACATCTTACCTAGATTTCATTCGTTAGACATAATCTCAGCCCGCTTCGCCGATAGCCCGCGGCAATATTACAGGCGTCCTAGATTGCTATCGAATCAGATACAAATAAGCGGGTGCATTGTGACCGGACCGTTACTCTGAGTGGGTTCTTGCCCGTAAAACTTTACAACAGCATAACAATCTGCATCACAAAGAATCGCATAAATAACTGCCGAAGAAAACCGCGTGGGCGTGCAATGTATTCGAATAAAACGTTCATTTATACAGCGAGTTTGCGGGAGAAGTGTGGGCTGCGCACGCGTCCACGATTACACAACGACCGGTCGCAGCCGGCTAGCTCAGCGCCTAGTCTGGATGTGTCCACTACCACATTTAACTAAACGGCTTACTCATGCATGTATAGACGAGGACGGAACGCGGACTTGATTTGCGCTAACATTATTCCTTATTCAATGCTGTTGCCAGGGGATCGAGCGATCGGTTTATGTCACTGCAGTTTTTTTTACTAAACATTTTAATCTAACAACAAGCAGAATTTATTGAGGTCTGAAACCAGCCGGGCAGGTATCATAACGAACTCCCAAACGCATATTAAACAACGATGCCCCGAGGACCTTCGTCCGCGAACACTTAATCGCAGTCGAAACCGACGCCTGTCATTTGAATGATAATTATCAATAATACCACAATTGACAGCTCGGAGAATGCGCAAAAGATGTGTCTTACACCTAAATTAGCGTAAACACGGTTAAGGTTGGGTGCAGAGTACATATTAAGAGGGATGTATAAACAAAAACAAATGAAAGCGTGCCCGACACACTATTTTGTATGCAAGTCGCGCAGATACCCAATTATAGCGATTCCAAAAGTTTGTAAATTAGATGAAGGCGGCCCTGCGGCGGGCTGACCGCGCATTCCGCCCGCGACTTCGAAGAATGCCTCATTAAGACGTGGTCCGGCCGCGATGTCACCGTAATGGGTCACCTCGAGATTTATTTCGCAATTTAAAAGGATACGTAAGTAAATAAAATCGTCAAAAAGTTCAAATTTAAATATTCATATCAGTTTCAAAAATGTTGATATTACGAAACTTTAAATTATGTAATTTAATTATTTACATTATCTTACTTAAAAGTAGTTCAAAAATAATAATGGATACCTACTCCGTTAGTCTGAATAATGCAATCGGGAGCAATCAAGACTGGTTTAAACGTCGATGGCGGTTGCCGAGCCAAACGTTCTGCAAACAATAATATCCTATTTCAAGTCGATAGACGTTCGACTCATAACTCCGTTTATGTCGAGGTAGTTAAGTAAAAGACAGTTCGAATAAAAACGTTCTAGATGACTAGGTTGATAACGATGCAAAATGGCCACTTCGGTCAGATTTAAACGGTTTTCTCAAACGAGCCCTTCGCTCTTGGATTGAGATCGGGATCAATTAAAAGCATTAAAAAGTATCGGCAATCTTTCAACTATCGTTTGTCTGATAGCAATTTTTATGACATTTAATCAACTATAATTACTTACACAATTTATGGCTGCCTAATGGGCACCGTTGTTAGGTCAGTTTTTTGCGTGGTTGGACGTTGTTTAGAAATCAGCAAACGCCGACACAATGGGCACTCAGACAACGGGCCTTTGTCCGCGCGAGCAAATAAAATATTTGGACTGCACGCCACACATCGCCACTCGCGTCGCCCGTCCTATACCAACAACCAGCCGATACGTGACCTGCCGAGATTTGATATGTTATGTGGTGGTGTTAAAACAACTACGAATCCTAACGTAACGATATAAACGTCAGTAAGCCCCTGTTGGTTCAATAAAGAGCCGATAACTATGACCCAAGCAGAGCTTAATGGTATCGAAACGAGCCGAGTCGGCTCGTATCGTACGTGTGTCGTTCTAATGGGAGATATTTAGTTACTTACATAGTATTATAAACACGCGTGCTTTTCTTAACGTGGAAGAAATGACACCTATCTGCTGACGGGGAGCAGTGTGCTTTTCTGGCTACTTGGAATGTGTATGTACGGAGCACATAGGAACTGGCTGGGCCCGTGTTTACATAACGAGTTACCGCCGCGGCCCGCCGCCCACGCCTCCCATTGGACGCGTCTGGCTCACTGGTAAGTTAGTAACAGCAAACATTCGATAATGTATTGTAGAGCTGCGCAGGTGCCCGCAATCAGAGTTATCGTATCACAAGTATCATAACATCACTGTTTTATTTGTACCCGAGACGCGTCCTTTTACCTGTCATTGTGATGACGGCGAGTGAGGGTGTTGTTATGATAATGAAAAGTGTAAAAATAGCAATCGAATGTTGTGGCAGTTGTATAATGTCACGTACAATGGAACGTGACGCAGCAACCACGTTCCTAATTTAGTAAAGTTATGAGTACTTTACTACCTACGAGAAGTTTAATCCGCAATTTCCTGTAATAACAATTTGTAGGAGGTAAAAACTCTACGTCCATCGTTTAAGGTAGCATGGTCATCAGTGCGACCAAATTCAGTCGCTGTAACCATTAAGTCGTGTGCAATGAAATACGATAAATATCTTTCCGAAATACGAGGGCGTGCCGTTTTAATAAATAAATGAATAAAAATGCATCATCCATCATCACAGTGAAGGTGGTATGTGAGTGAATGCGCTTTTTCCCGTCGTCCCGTGACGAAACGAGACGTAATGCAATAATGCAATTTTGATTAACTGCCGACCACGCTGCGGCGCAATCAGCCCGGCGATGTAGACATTATGCGAGCCCGAGCAAGCGCCTGCGATGATAATTTATGATAACGTCGGCAAATCACACCTTGGTAATTGTCATTAAACGCTGTATTGTCTTTAATTGTTATTGCTCTTAATATGTTTATATTTTCAAGTAATAAACGTCTAACAATTATCCAAGTGCGTCTAATGCATCTCTTATAGTCTCTATGCGTCTCTACGCAGATGCAGAAGCACGCTCGATGAGCAAACGAAGCGCAATAAAGCTCACACTTTACAGCTTAAATTCTTTAACTAGACCAGCGATCAACCTTAATTACTCGTACTAGAATCAATATAAAAACGTCAAGTGGGCTTGTTCCTACGTGGCGACCCACTTTTTAAAGTAAGACCAAATCCTTAGCTTGCAAGACACGGCATTCGTTCCTAAGGCTGCGCTATAAGTTAAAATTTCATGTAAATCTTGAAATCTGCATGCCTTCCGACTGTTTCCACATGTTATTTGCGTAAAAACTGTTTTCAAGACGTTCATAGACGTTAGCAAAATGACTAAGACAATGGAAAGTTTTTGGCTCACCAAATTATCTCGATCCGTTAACCCATTTGCCATGTTATTATAACAAAAAATAATATGTTATATGTAATATACATCAATAAATCGTACTCTTCACGCTAAGTGTTGCACTTTTCCTGTAAAGTCAAATCACTAATGTGTTATGAAGTTTGCGCGTAGTCCCACAAAAAGATTGACGTTGTGAGAATATTGTGATCACAAATTATTGTCGTTCTCAATAGACAAGCGAGGTTTTCGTAACACGCAAAACGCTCGTAACTGACTTTCACCCGAACAATGGCGCAGCACTCACGACCCGCTGTCACGCAGCTTAGAGCAGCCGTGCGCAGGCGGACTACTCTCGAAGCAAACATTGACCATAGTGAGGGCTTTTTTGGTCGAAGTCAACTTTTCGCTCAGAATTGGGAAACTTCGGATTACTTAGGTATCTCTGCATTTAATGAAGACTACTGCCTATTTCTGTTCCTACTCTTTGTGAAAATGGTGGTCATTTGGTTTGCCGTAGGAATAAGGGTTTGGTTTTTTCTGTATAATTATTTTATAAAGCTCTGATCAGATCATGTCGTCCAAAACCAAATGATTTTCATGAAAGAGAGAAAAACAAACATTCGTTATGTACGTACTTATAGGGAGCCCTTTGTTTCCCTTTTTTTTGGAATAAATGTCATTGTTGACATAATTGTTTATACGAGTAGTTTTCATTTTTTATATCGCTGAAACCATTAACATTTAAGAATTTGTTAAATATCTAACGTGTAGATAAAGTTAGGTTAGGTTACATTTGATTTATATAAATCCTGAATAAGTAACAGCTTCTTAAAAAAATACGTTATAACTTGCAATAATTATGACTTATAACATGATTACTAAAAATAATTATGGCAGTCAATATAGACCCATACTTATATGTTAGTAACTCGTTAACGAATCTAGTGGCACGCACTCTAAGAATGTTAACTTAAAACTAGCAAAAACCTTTCTAAAAACACTGCGTCCCTGTTTGCGGCAGAACTTAGCAGTCTTCTTGATTAGCCGCTCGCCTGATTGATGATGCGAAGAAAGGTCAGTTTCACCTCATGAGCGAAGGCCTTTACGTAACGCAGCCAGCTCATTAAACCAGGTTTCTTCGTCGTTACCATTAGCTTTTTGCGTTTAACACATTCAGTGCCTACATCTACATTTATATGGATTTACGGCGCACATTGTGTGTCATGGGCTGTGAATGCGTTAATTGCATTATAAGACTATAGTTTTGCGCTGAAACCAATACAAGTTTGATCTTTATCGCCATGTAGGTTTATTTTAGTCATAACTTGGAATGGCCGAGGACTTGTACATAATGCCCCATCGATATGTAAAGTCGAGGCGCGAACTTTAGGGGTGCACACACGAGGCGTGAACGCTAACGCGCGGCCCAAACACGGAGGTGTGAAAAGGCCCGTCGTGTTCTTGTTGCGGGAGCTAAGCCGCTTACCGACCCCGTCCTGTCTCGTAAATCCTAATGGGCTTGCATGTTTCTACCGATGCTTCGTGCATTACGTCTGCCCGACGTTAATGTAAAATCAAAGTCGACTTCAATAAACTATTGAAGATTGGTTTATTATTAATAATATTGCAATGCTTTTGTATTTAGGTTATTTATTTATATATAAAGGATCACCAACAGGATACAACGATTTTAGTTAATAGGTTACATGGTCCAAAACTAGAAATAATTGATCTCCCACTTAGAGATGATCACAGCATGGACTAAAAACATGCAATAACTTAACCCTACACAAAAACGAACAAATATTAAGTAGGTACATTACATTAACATAACATCCTTCAACATAAAGGTGTGAGTCGTTTTTCATTTTAAATCTGCCTTCAGAATTCTAAGATACCTATTTTCCAAAATCATACAGAAACTGAATTATAAAAAGTCTTATTTACATCATTGAACTACTCTGGATTTTTTATGATCTAGGTACCTAATTCTATTCACAAAAGGGTCAAACGAAATCCCTAAAGGTGATTTAGGCTAAAGAAAGTGTCAGTTTAATATAAACCGTTGCATTTACCTATTCAGTATCGGATGTCGTCCGGCGCACGGTCAGATTGTGTTACGTCTCGGCAGCGCGCGGTGGAGCGGAATTAAGATATTTAACACGAATCGATCCGGCACACCGAGAGGAAGACGCGTGTGGCCTCAGGAAGCAGGTACTGTTGGGCAACACAATCATATTGCCGAATTTGCAATAATCACCAATCAAGTCCCTTTATCTCTGGATATTATTGTCTTGCTTTTCAAGGGTTTAATATTTTACAACGCTATATTTTCACTATCTTCCTTTCACATAGTCATCTGTTTTGTAGACATATCTAAGATAGTAGAATATCATCTTGGCTAGGACCCTTTAACTGAACTGAATGCCTCAATTGTGTAACGAACGATGCTGTCTTTGCTAAACAAAATTGATTGATTTATCGTGAGCCCGTTGTAGCTTTCTACTTTTTTCATTGAGTGCCTCATGCACTGCTCAGACTAGTTAGTTTCTTACAACTCCGTTTGATTTTCATTTTAAGGGTTAGTAATGTCACTCATAGTATGTACTGTTTGGAAGTCAAGTCATAGTTTCCTTAATTAAACTCGTCTAAAAATATTTTCTTTACCCGATGTAGGAGACAAAGATGATTGCAGTTTATAAACTTCCAACACGCGTGTAGCGATGGAAAAAACAAATCATAATATAAATTATATGACAACGAAGAAACCTGCACGCACGCGCTAATGGGTTATATTTATACCCGCGCCGATAACAACAGAGATCGCCGGACAAAAGCTGAGAGTGCGGAACACTGGCAGTTGTCGCCGATAGAGGTAAGATACCCTATTAAGAACGGCGAAGCCAATTTAACCATTATCGGACAAAATCTCGAGACTTAGCCTGGCAGGGCACGGGCCTATTGTTGTGTCGTGGTTATGGACCTGGCCGTGGTTACCACGGCGTCAACAAAACGAGTTCTCGCATGAGACTTGGTTTTATGACATTCCAGAGTTTTGAATATGACTTGAACGACCATACATTATTATTTCTGTGGTGATGTTAACGACATTATTTAGGTACATTTCGCGCATATTGAAAAAGGTACCAAACGATCGATTTTAGAGTCTAAATCAATATTGCTAAGAACCGTCGAAATCTAAAACTTGAAGGTTTTTCACCAAAATTCCAATAAGCATACAAATAAAAACAGGAACAATCGCAAGTTACGCGTAGGCATTCGGTCCATCTACTGCGGACTGCGGGCCTCCGTTTTTTACCGCACAAATTTCAGCCCGGGTGCATCAGCTCTTTGCCTTTCAAAACACCCGATAGATACTTAGGGAGTCATCCGTTGAAGAAATCGCTGCGTGGTTATTTTTTAGCAGTCGAGATTGCACCGCGCTATAAATGGCGCTGCGAGGCCCGCGGCGGTTGCCATTTGCAATCGGTTATGGAACGACCGCGAACCTCTTTTTGCATTATAATCGGTCGTCCCCGTTCACTCTTTTTGCCGTAACCAGATAAGCGATGATGCTCCTACATGGAGTTGGATGCAAAAATATGCGTAGCAACTTGCGTATTCTGTATTTTATGTAGTGTCCAAAAGGGTCAGACGACCATAACCATCCTCTTGATAAGAAATTAACATCTGAAATATGCATATCATACAACAGAAAAATCTATAGCTGGGGCCATAACAGAGCCTATAGCCAAGATGCGTTCGCTAACTAGCGTGTCGATTCACGCAATACGAAAAGTCACGTGATCTATTACCAGTGACGCGATTGGTTTAAAAACCAAACGAATAGAAACGCTAGTGAGCGAACGCAACTTGGCTAAGGCCTCGGGTTTTTTGGAAATTAAACGATGAACGGATGCAGTTGAGCATCCCCTTTACTTAGTGCTTGTAATCCGCAGGCAGGCGAACGAACTGCAGCACCGCAAGCGACTGCATAGCGCAGCGTCAGGTTACGGCGCGGCCCGTGCCGCCTCATTAGCGAGCCAACTTGACCAACAAACGCGATTTGATGTGCGTGCAATTTTCATTCATATCATATTTCGACGTTGCGAAATATGATGCTTCAACTCACAACAACAAAACGTAATGTTGTATACATACCTAAATGTTTGGAATGCCAGTCGATCGTGACATAAAATATATCATTTGATTCACTTTGGTAAATGTGCGGGGATTATAATATTTTATAAATATTGTAATTTGACAGCGCGCCGGAGAATTGAGGGCGATTAAGATGCAGCTCGTGCGCGCGCGCCGCGCGCCGGGCGGGCGGTAATGACAAGGGACGCGCCCGCAGAGCGCAACACTCCCGGTCATCTAGAACCTCATTCTTTGGTCCTATTTTAACAGCAAATACCTATTTGATTAATTTTGATCTTCATTTACTACGCATATCGTTTGAATTTTAAGAAAAACCAGTAACTGAATAAAATATGTAAATTCCTAAAAAATACATTGAGATCATAAATTCATATACCATTAAAATAATAAGCACTCAGTACGAAAACACATTAAAGCTTTATTCTGTTACATACATACGCATGTCATACGAAGGTGCCTATTAAATATTAGAACCATTGATTACAGCCGCATACTAAATCATAATTTGGCGGCCGGCCCGCTTACGGAACAGTTACCGCCACTGTAATTAGCGTAGACCAGCCGAGCCCCGACTGCACGGACAAATTAAAAAAATAAACATCCAACGAGACGACACAAAGAACGCCTTCACCTGACCCGGCGGACACAATGCCGACCCACAATTCGCTGTTAATTAGTTTGGTTTCATTCAAAGAGCGCCGTACAAGGTACACACAAAGAACAATGATTCTTTCATACGAGTTCCCGTAAAAGCTTTAGACGACGGTCTGTTTAGTTGACAAGGATTCAGCCGGTTTGTTTCAAAGCGCTATCAATTTAAACCGCTTATATCTAGGCCATAGTCATTACAGCAATCAGCGCCAAAAAGTAATGTTCACGTTCTTTAACGGCTGTCAAACGATGAATCGGAGGAGCGGCCTGCGACACGACACTTAACGAACGGTTTGATAAACGTTGATAATGTAAGAGGACTCACGGCTTGCTGACGCGCAGCATTAGGTTACGATGTGATTGGAGCTGGGAGTGCATCATTAAAATATTTCTAAGTACACACTGCGTGGCTCTAACAAGATAGCGTTTTCAAGAGCCTTGGGAACATCGAAGAAGACAAATTCCAGATAAAAAAGTTTTGACGTAAGTAGCTACTTACCTACTTAAAATTAAGGAACGACATATAATGCTTTCATAAGACATGTAAATAATAAAATTACCTTGAATTTATTACGTGATTGAATTCACTAGTTTTGCTGTAACCCTTATGCAGACTTAGACAAATCCCCACCTAATGCACCAGGTGTACAAGAATTATGTGGGTCATACACAGATTTAGGTTACCGTCTTTCCTGTGGACACACCGAAAGTTAACGTTTTTAAGGTCTAATTTTCTGGCTAAGCCCATACCCGCAAAAACGCCGTCAGGACTGTTTTAGACCTATAATATAAAAACATAACTTATATGCACACAAGCTTTTAACTATTGGCCACAGGAGAGACAAATTTAGTTTTTAAGAGTGTGTATGACCCATGTATACACCTACACCTTTCAGAATTCTTTAAAACCCCACCATTATTAATGCGACTCCGCGAAAACAAGAACCTATTGTTTTCGAATCCTGCGTAAAACAAGCTGGTACTCGTAGGTCAATGACAAACGAAGCATGTACATAGTACGTATCATACCAAACGAGATATAATTCGATCTGACGAGCTGAATAGATCGGCCTCAAGTCGTCTCGTCTCGGACGGAACACGTGTCTCTGATTGCCCCCAATTGGCGAGCGAATAAAAACAATTGTCGCGTAAAAATAACCGTGATTTCATCTCGCAACATGTGCCGGTTGTTTTCCTTCAGATGGTGTTCCCACCCGTCCCATGTGAAATGCCCTGCCGCCGCGGTCCCAGGCGCTGCCGAATCGCTTCTACTGAATCACTAATGTTTTAATGAAGTGCGGCTGTGGGAGGAGGAACTTCTCTCAGGAATTGTGAATCGTAAACACCCGTGTAACCTATAGCGCGGTTTAATGGTGTGTTGGTGGCGCGCCATATGGCCAGCGACGGTATCAACCCCTTTCAGTACGATATTGCCCGGTTTTGAAGCAAACTGGACTCGCGAAGGCGTTTGTTGGCACAGAATATGTTAAGGCCGTGCGCAATTCGTCAGATGCGCTATCGACTGTCGTGTGAAGTACGAACCACTATGAAATACTGAGATAGTGACGTCCGGTTTCGCGGTCACGCTATATAGGTCATATTCAGGAAGTTGAACCACAAACTTACTTCTGGTTAATTAGGTACTTGATTGTCACAAATTGTAAACATATTGTGCAATATTGTGTAAAATTAGGTCGACGGAGCGCAAGGAGTGCTTGTACGTTGCTTGACGCATGGGATTTCAACACCTGGTTTCAAATAGATCGATACATGCAGCCTACGTATCGAAAATCATTCCAAATTTCATTAAAGTAAATTAATTATTGATTTGGAAAATTTAAATACCTATTTAACAAATAATTAAAACGGATACCTACCTAAAGAATTTAAAGGTTTTAAATGATTGATAAAACAGGATCGTTACCTTTTAAGGGTTTAGACAGCGTATTAAAAAAATGCGGCTAAAAGCGAAGTAGCAACTGAAGAAACTTGTCTTTTAAAATTTGTTAGTCATGATGGCCCGCGTTTGTCCATCCGCATTATCTTCTAAAAGGCTGCTGCCATTGTTCGAGGTAAAAGCCTTTGTCACAAATTGGCGCCACTTTAGCAGATAAAGCTCTTGTATTTTATGAATACTTGGCATTCTTAACCAGATTGTGAAAGATATGACAAGTAATTAAGTAAGTAACCTATACAATATAATTCCTTTTGTTTGAGCGTAATGTCATGTAACATGTTACATCCGTCGTGTTACATCCTACCAGATGGAGTGTGCGTGGGGCAAACTTAATGAGCTCCTTCCAATATTTCCCATACATGTACGTCACACTGGCAAAACGAAAAATGCTCATCACGTCACGACTTACTTGCGCTGAATAATTTATTCTGAATGTTTCAGAGTGTGATGTTGGTAACACGATCCCGCTGTTAGGCAATCTGTATCAATCAGGACACGCAGTACATCGTGCGAACGCGTTATAATCGGAGGAGGATATTATAATAAACAGATCCCGGTCCCCTCGCGGGCCGCCCTCCCTAATAAATATTAATGCATGAACTTGAATGCTCCACAATGCCCGGCTGATGCTGGTACATTGACACTCAATTTTCCTTTTTGCAGCGTCGGATGTCTTCTTTGCTCTTAGCTTTGTTCTTACTTTTTGAATTATCAAGGTCCTTAGTAGGTCAACTTCACAATCTAAAAGATTTTTAAGAACCCTAATATATATAAATTACTTACTACTTATAGCAAAATTAATTTATATTTTTTCAAATACATATATATACTTGATGGTTAGGTGACATCCGTTGAAATGAAACTATTGACATTGTTGATTTGAGAGTCGTAGTAAGTTAACTTGTGCAAGATTTTCATTTGTTTACATAACTCTTGGTTATAGGTGTAAGTGCGAGTGACACAAAATTATCTTAAAAATGATTAACCACCTGAAAAAATGCAATCGAAAATATGAACAAAAGGGCTTTCCTAATTGATTGCCTCTTAAAAAATTAAAGCGAAGGCAAGAGGCACTATGCACTTCCTCTGTCACCAAACACTTCGTTGCAAAAAGTGCCCTAGTCTCGCTTATCGCTTCAAAATCAAGTTGATTGGGGTGTTCCTCCCCTATGACGTAACAGCCGGAAGGGTCACGTGTCTGGCGACGGCGGGGATGGCGAGAACCTTTCCTCGCCGGTTTCCCACGCCACCCCTTCGATACTCAATGGAAACCTCACTTGTTGATTTTGTTCCGTACAACCCCATAAAGAACCATTTCCGGAAACTGTACAATAAATACTATAATGGCTATTCATTGTTTTATTGTTACGACTTGTTGATGCTTAAATATGAATGGATAAGTCACTTTTATGATCATGAGAGTTGAGATGATACTAAAAAACATTGTATTTTTTTGTAACAAGAGTGACATGCGTGGAAACAAACTTAATATAGCGTCGATTACATGATAATGTGAAACAGACACGCGATGTTGAAGAAATATTTAAAATTTATGCGGCTAGCGCGAATTTTTAACAAACTGCTCCGGCTTTTGCTGAATTCTGC
This sequence comes from Acleris holmiana, assembly GCA_949316455.1. NCBI lineage: Eukaryota > Metazoa > Arthropoda > Insecta > Lepidoptera > Tortricidae > Acleris > Acleris holmiana. The sequence continues at coordinate 7,246,078 of OX438770.1, read as the reverse complement.
TCCGGGCCATGCTTATGCCTCATCTGGCGGTCGGAATTATTGGAACGTTAGGATGCTTTAGTTTTATTGGAATAATAACAATGAATTATAAGCATATTTAAAAAATATGTTGTTTCTTATACAAGGTACGGATATACAGTGGTTTTAAATTTAATAGAAACGTCTTTCACACATCTGGAATAATGTTTGTATTTATGACCAAGAGCCTATGTAATACATTACTTATTAGTTAAATAGGTACTTATTATTACAAAAAGAAGAGTGTTGTCTGTTTGACTTTGTCTACCTATCCATGTGAATATCTGTGTATGTTTCAGTCTGTCTTTCATCGCGTAACGTTCGATATCAGTGCAGTTTTATTTATTTATTTGAAGGTAATCATGTGATATTTATGTAGAGGTGGTCAACACCAACTAAACAGTCCGCCAGTCGAATTTGCCCTGTCAGTTCATCGTATATAACTTTCTCATTCGAATAGATATAGCTGCGTCCCTCTCGGCCTGGACGGCCTGTCATTCCGACTGTTAGCGTTTTTTTTTTATAACAATCGCGTAATCAAGCCAAGGAAGTGTTATCTTATCAGCGCTAAAAGGAGAACATGTAGGTTTGAATTTGAATCTGTACATAGCTCTCAGGAGTAGGTATTCCGCGGAGGGATAATACATTGCGATAGCTCTTAAAACAACCTCCGGATTTGTACTCTTTTACTCACTCTTATTCGCTCCTTTGCTACTCGTACCGGCTTTACCTGAACTACGAGTAGAAACACTTTAGAAATGGGATAGGGCCTCTATTCTACCGGATCAAACTATATTAACTTTGACATTGTTATCGTATTGTCGACGTCTTGATATCTCTTATTTACTTGACAGTAACAGCGGCCGAGTTAAAAACAATACGATTAGGTACATGTAGTTTACAAGACAATATGATTTTACTTTGTGAATAGGCGCCCTCTAAGTGTAAATACTTGAGTATGTAAATGTAATCTAAGTACTAATTTGCTTTTGTTTCCCGGCCGATGTCGATAAAGCCGGGTTGACACGGGCGGGCATTGTGGACGTCGTCCGAGATCGTCCGGCGATAACGCGTACCGTTAAACGCCTTAGGATAAGTAGAACATAACCAAATGTTCTCTACGTGATACTGTACATATCAAATTGTTTTCTCTTTGAAACAATCTGTTTTATTATGTAGTGCGGAATAGGTATTAAGTATTTTTTTACGGAACTTAATCATACACCTGTTTGCGTTGTACCTCTATGGATTGTATTTGTTTAAAAAAACAATAATTACGAGTACCAATGTGTTCTTAAACGCCATTTCGATTGATGTGTATTAGGTAAAATGGTTTTTATGAAGTATACTAATAAAAACAGATTTCCTACTACAAGTTATAAGGTTTATTTATATGATCGATGTAAACTCCGTAAGCAATTAGCAAATAAGAGCGATTTCATAAATCGCCGTCGTGGATATCAAATAAACGTAGGATAAAACTGAAAATACATTTATATATCTTTACTGCCTAACACCTAGGAACAGTAAAACAACAAATGTTATGCTAATAAAGCAGTGTTACTAGATACACTAATACGAGTAGGTACCTAGGTGTCAAACAAGGACTACTTACTTACTGTTGTTTACCAAACATTAGAAGGAAACCGTGTGCCCAAGCCTACTCATTGAATCAGCTCAATTTACACTAACATCAATCGGCCCACTAAAGTATAACACTTAATAGTTCAACAACATAATTATTATAAACTATTAGACTACGGTACCTACGGTTCGAAGGACCATGGTCAAATAAGTTGAAAAAAGTAAAGTTGATAAAGTAAACCTTGTTTACTATTAATAATTACAATATTTTTATTAAATATAACTTATTGTGACCTACCTGCCGTTCCAGTCGCACTGATCCCCCATCATCCCCTCCACCGCACCGAAAATCAGGCCCAAGACAAGAGTCCAAAACACAGACCTTAATTCCATCTCGGAGTCTAATAGGACCAGTCTTATAAGAAAACTCGAATAACTATCACATCACTCGCAATAAATCCATTTATGTCAACTCCATAGTTTAATAAGATCGAAGGAAACCGACACATACATAAACAAAACGGAATTCTCCCGCCAAATACTCGGCGACGTGCATCCGTGGGGTTCAAAACTTCTACACTGAAGTAAAAGGAAGAATAAGCAGCGCTCGACAGAAAAGGAGCCTCTATGCGTTGCATGTGAGGATAGAAAGAGATGACTGCTAAACCTGTGGTTGAAATTATTAACAGAGTAAGATAGAAAAAAAACTTGTCGCATTGTCTCTTTCTCGCGTAGCAAATAAAACGTTCTAAAATTGGGGCCGTATTTGTTGAGAATTAAAGTAGAAATTTGATTGCGGTACTAGGTGCAATACTGGCGGGAAAACTTTTACTTGGTTTTATTGGCAAGGGTGTATTTTTTAAACGTGAATTGATACTGGAGATAAGATCACAAAAGCTTTGTTTACCGGCAGATAAACAATTAAATTAGCAATAGACGGCCATCGTTACGCCTTTAAAGATAATTGTTTAACAAGTTGATTACTTAATCAAGAAGGTTTTATTGCGACAATAGTTTATTTCCATACATACATTTTTAGAAAGTAAGTACGAAGGTACGTATTGATTTCATGATCAGTGAGGCTAAGGGCCTGTAGTTTGATCAATTGTTACACTAATTTCACCATACGATGTTAAATTTAGTCAATGTTAATCGACTGTTAATTAATAAGTTTTGATAACTGTTAACGCTCTAATCGTATGTTAAGGTTAACATCGTATGGTGAAATTAGTACACCTACTTACTCATTGGTAAAAATCGTCAATTATTGGTAAATCTGAACGAAATGTGTCAAAATTCGATTCTTTTTCGAATTTTATCTCAATCAAACAACTCGGACTTAAATGGTAGAGCTAAGAAGGCTAGTCTTTTGACTAACGACTAGGTTTTGGATTGGTTTTCAGCGCTTTTATTTAAACGTTATTTGAAATACTTAATTAATAAATGCAACTCGATCGAAACCGGGGCACAGATTAGGTAATAATAAAAACTTGCTTGAACGATAATGTTAATCCGATTACTATACGCTCGTTGTCAAAAAATCGCACCTTTTGAAATTTTCAGAAGAGGCCTCACAGTTACCTTACCTTAGATGAAATATTTTTATCTGCTTCATGTCTAAATTTCATTTTTGATGCCAAGTATATCTCGATATATCACGTAAATTTATTAAGTACTTATACATATTAATTGACATCGTAGTTTGCAAATAAAATACATTTTATAATAGGTTTAACCTTTCTTGAAGAAAAACAATTTTAAATCAGGCACATTCGTATAGAAAAACTCGAACAATCACAAAAAAGTCCGACTTAAACACCACTTTGTATTATTAGCGTAGATGAACATTATACGGAATCTTTTGGCGTTTTTATGCCATGACTTGGCACGTCCCTTTTTGAACGATTTAACTCCCAACAAGCAAGCTTATAAGCTTTTGGAAAAAGCTTTCGTTTTCTCTAATGCCAGTAATTATAGATGACTGATGGCATCTTTTTGAACTATCATTTAATCGACGTTACTTTTTATAACATCCGCGGTATTTCACCAACATTAATTAGATAATTTGATCGATTTTAAAAACTGTTTAGCTAAACGTAGCAAAAGAGATGAGCTTCTATTAAAATTCCAATTAAAAGAACCACGAAGTCGCAATGATTGTTAGAGACTGTAACTTATTTTTCAATTATGAATTACTGGGAAATAATTATGCAATTTAAAAGTATGTATGACTGTAGTATGTCTTGCCTTTGGTAGGTATTTCATATCGCCTTCACGGCTATCCAGTAGTGGAGCTCAAATATACTCGGAAACTATCAAATTTTCCGGGTCTTAATTATACTTTGTGCTGATTTTATTCACACGGTTAGTCTAGCTTGTAATGAACCGTCTACAAAGCTGGCTATCCCGGGTTTGTTTGTATGTATGTAAGCACTTAATTGAACTTTAACAATTATTTGTGTAATGAGTACCAATATTGGTCTTTGATGATGCCAAAAACCGCTCTGCGGTCTGGTAGCATTGAAAGCACGTCACGTCGCGACACCCTTATTCGTATTATTTGTATGTATTTACTGAGTATTTACCTCTCGCTATAGCGATAGTTCCATCGTCCTTAATATAAGAGTATGCTCCCGTAAACAACTACAGGTTAATGTCTGTTGTCTGTTACATAATTTTTTACTCACTCGTTTCGTCTACTGTCTGTTAAATTTATTTTTACTTACTCGCCCTAAGGTTAACTGGAAGAGATCCCTTAATGGTATAAGTATGCCTTTGTACGCCGGGGGCATTTTCGGTAATTTTAATATTTTTGTAATGTAATTGTTTTAGTACAATAAAGTGTTTACACACATACAGTTTCAACTCGTCGGTAATATTTATTGGGTCGAGTTCAAGAACGATTTGAATAAAAGTAGATAGAGTCTGGCAAACGAAAGCGTGACCTGAGAAAGCGAAGCAATTCAAAAAATATACATGTGGTATTACTAATTATAGTAGGAAAAAATATTTTGATAGAGTCCTGCAAACGAAATCGTGCCCTGGACTCATGTAAGTATCAAATCATTTTTTTCCAACTATAATTAAGTAATATACCACAGGTATATTTTTTGAATTCCCGCACTTTCCCAGATCACGCTTTCGTTTGCCAGACTGTTCACCTACCAGGTTGGTCTATAAAATGTTTTTTTTTTCCTATTCAAATCCTTTAAATCATTGTAACACAACCATTCAACAAGTCGAGACTAGATCTAAATATCCACAAAAGTTATCTTGAATAGTCATTGTCCCTTGGCTGTCGACGTTTGCACAAAGATAAACTGAACCAATAGCGATGTTTGCTCGATAGCTCGCCAAGCCGCTTGTTTAGGCGATGATTCGCCCTTATCTCCTCTCAAATAAGGACGCGGTGTGGCCCAGAGCCTTCCATTGTTGGGTTGGTATGTGGCGACACATTTCGGCTGAGATAGTTTTCAACTAATAGAACTCTTAAGCCGTACAAAGTTAGGATCGATGAGAAAGTACCTCCACTAGGTTCGTGAATAAGAATAATATTCTACATATTATGTAGCTATCGCTTGTTTGGCCCTATTTGATAAACCTGACAGTAAAACAAACCGATCAAATGAGAGTAAGACTCGCGCACTTGCCAAATTTCAGGATGCAAGGTCTATGGGAAGTACCCTATAAATTTACTTGTCGTGTGGCTTATAGAGTCTGGCAAATGAAAGATGAGAATGAAAAATTCACTTACGCGGCAACACTGATTGTCAAAAGCTATGGTAATGACATATAGTGTTGCCGCGTAAGTGAATTTTTCATTCTCATCTTTCGTTAGCCAAACTCTATCCTCCTAAGGCCCAACGAAAAATTCAGCATGTAGTCACTGCGGCCCGTAGTACTCCCACTACTACTTTTGTTTTATACTCATTCAAACCCAAGTACTTAAAATACTTTTTTTAAATGCTATTGTACTTGTGTAGTCATAGCGTAGCACGGTCCTACCAGTAGGATTTCTATAAGTCCTACTGGTAGGACCGTGGTACGCTAAGACTACACAACTGTCGAAGGAGCTGGGTCTGAATGACAAAGTTAATAAGTAATATTATGGGTAGGATCTTGGTCCCTAGGAAGATATGTGCTTATATGAAGCCCACTGAAAAGTCTGTACATCGCGTAGCTTATATAAAACCCATTTAAATCCCTAACCCTCTTATTTATAAACGTACAATATCTAAAGTGTGCTTAAAATATGCTTTGTCCTTCATTTTGACATTTGAATTTGACAAAAAGAGACAAAGCACACTTTAACTTAAAGAGCTTAATATAGTGCGTTTATAAATAAAGCTTTGAAATAGTATACTCGTGAGGTTTGTAAACTATAGGCCCGGGGGCATTTTTATACATCTTTAATGCCTTTACCGTCGGCCACTTCACCGAAATATTTTTTTATTTTGGCGACACTCCGTGACAGCAAACATGCGAATTTAAACCTAAACAGAACGCGTTAACGATAATAAAACAAGTGCACGGCCGGAAGTGACCTTGGTTACATTTCTGCGATCGATAGTGGGGGCGCCCCTAACGAAGCAAAATGCAGCTTAAATCTGCGTCGCGAGAGTATGTATTATTTCGCCCGCCATGAGCTTTACTGACTTCGCCCACTCCGCAGGGCTGGCAGTTACTTGTACTAATTAATACGTTAATACTTATTCCGTGGCAGTTGTAAGAAAACAAATTGCATTAAACTTATTATTAATTGTAGTTTTCTTATGTAGTTTTAGTTTTATTCATCCCTAACTGTGCTAATACTGTTGCATTCGGTACACAATTAGGACTATTTTCTTTGTATCTATCTTTTATATTTGTATTTGTTTGTGCAACTGTTAGTGTGTCTAATTGAATAAATAAATGAAATAAATAAATCTAGTTTGTAGCAAGTGATGCAATAAGCGAGACAAGCGAGAAAATACAACTTGTGCTACCCGTAGGTAGGTTAATGTTAGTCTAGGAGCTGACGCACGTTTTCGATAAACAATCATTTATTTTAAGGACTTTGAAGGTTCATTTTGTAATAGTTGTATTACTAAATATATGTTGTTAACATACTATAATAGTTTCGATAGACATTAAAACATTTTGTTTATCTATAACAAGATGAAATAGGTAGGTATATAGAATACAGATAGATAAGATAGGGGATAGCACAAAAATCGCAAAATACCTGCATGCTTAATATGGTGGCGTTTATTGCAAGACAAAATATGGATAAAGCTTCCGTCACTCTCGTACTTATACACGTGTCAAAAAGTGAAGGATGTTTTATCCACATGTTGTCACGCGACAAACGCAGCCATATTAGGCCCCCTGTATTGTGTTGATGCACCACAGATGTTAACATTACATCGTTAGTACATGAAAAAACGTTAAAAAAAGTCGGATTGGTGAAATTTAAAAAAAACGTTTAATATATTTTTGATTTAAAAACAATAATTATTAATATTTATGTTTCATCAATAACATTTAATCAACATTTGCAACCCGCGATGGAAAGCCTATAATTAGTCTTATTGCCTGTTTCACAATCGACAAGTAAAGCTTATGTGAGACATAAATTTACTCTTTCTTACACTTAAAAATATACAAGGAGAGAGCCAATTTTTAATGGCAGATAAATTTGTCCTTGCAAAACTTAATAATAAAATTTACATTATAATTATTTGTAACTTTGACTGATTGATTACAATTACAAATGTTTAATTTTTACATATTTTTTTAACTTCTTTTTCATATATTTGATATTATTTCATATATTTATTTATTTATAGTTAAGTAAAAGGTAAAATAAAAATAACAGTTTTTTAACAAAAGTTAATATAATTTTAATTTTATTGAAAATAGTCACAAAGCGGACCTTCTTAACTTTTTCTTATATAGGTAACTCATTACTAGGGTCATGTTTTAGCGAAAATATCCAACTACATATTGTTATAATAATTACAAGTCTTAAACATAAAATAAACCGACTTCAATTTCCGTCAACCTCGGGAGTAGGTATACCCAAACAGGGCTAACAAATCAAAAAAATGTTCAAAATCAGAAACTAAAAGAAAAGAAAGAAAGAAAGAAAAACCTAATTTAAACGTTAGTACTTATATATAAAATTAAAAACTAATCTTACATCAGGCTCTTGGACTATGCAACTCGTATAACACGACAAAATTATAAACTCGAGCACTATTATTATTACCTATTCCGTTACTCAAGTAAGAAGGTAGGTAACCAGTATATGCTGACCTTACTTCAGTAGGTAGTCACTATTACTGGGAGATCTACTTACGCGGAACGCTCTTTAAGTAAGCTAGGTAATAGATTTTTGATGCGAATAAGTCGAAGACTGCGAAACTGAGGTAGGTAGTTAATAAAATAAATAATATTATTCCGCTCTTTTTGTGTCGAGGATTCAAAACTGTAATCATTGTGTCAGTAATTAAGTACAGCTACTCGTAACTACCTACCTCGATCGAAGTTATAATTTATAAAATAATATTAATAATAAAATAATCTTAACTTTCGATATCTTTTGGCAGTGTAAATAATGATAGATCGCCATTCCTGTCATTATTTAAGCAACCGTATGCTATACAGTACCTTTTGGCTTTTCGAGGAGCCATAGGTAGGTACATTTATTTAAACAAAAACTCGAATTATTTTCGCAGCGGCGTACGGGCGGCGCGCTTCCAGACGAACGCTCGCGTGACACTCAACTGATTAGCCTTGTATAAAAGGCCGCACATTGAGTAGGCAATAGCGCGGAGTGTCACCGGCCTGATTTTGGTAAGTTTTAGATTGTGTAGGTAATTATTGTGATGAATCTTTAATGTAGTAATGAAATTAATATATTATTTATATATTTTTCACGACATGGAGTAGGTCACTGGAGTGGACACTAAAATCTATAGTAATTTACAGGCTCAAAGCGATGCCAACCTAAGGATTTACTTCCGTACTCAGAGACTTTTTAGAGACGATTAACTTATTCCTTTTACAAAATTCTTAGCCGTCATTGACCAAGTCTCAGGTGCAAAGACGCCGTGGTTTCTCTGGGTCACTTGTATGAGACAGAAACCTAATCAGTATTGCGATTTGTAAATTTGCAAAAAATGGGTCACAGTTACGGCCACATTCAATAAATAAATATCACGGGACAATGTTGCACAAATTGACCTAGTCCCAAACTTAGCTCTAGGCTTGGCTATGGGTGGGTACTAGACAACGATAAATACTTGAATACATAGAAAACATCCAAGACTCAGGAATAAATACTCCTGCCCATCGCACAAATTTGAACCCGGGACCTTATAGCTTCGAAGTCAGTGTCACTACCAACTAGGCCAGCGTCAGCAAGTCGTCATTCAAAGTATACACATACACAGACGTATTTACTAAGTGCTGGTATAACAACCAAACAAACGACAACAATAATAATACAACATTACAACATTAATAATTAGCATCAGCATTGGCCAGGCAGACGCCATAATTTCATCAATAGCGTGGCTCACAATCCATATCGTTTAATTCAGTAAGCCTAAGATTAATGTTCCCATCATTTTAAATAGTCCTCCACTAACGGTCGTTATCCATGGGAGCACGTACTTCTATAGTTTGAACTCAGGGACAATCGCCGGTTGGTGTCCCATCACTTTACAAAATTAAAATTGTCAATAGGGGGCTTCTGCATGTTGACTTCGTCTGCATGTACGCCTTCCAAAGGTCCGGGACTCCCATAGTCCCGTGTTTGGTAAAGATATATAAATAATATATAATAATATTAAAAATGTTTATTAATTGCAAATAACTTAAAATAGGTTCGTATTATTAGATGACATACAAACAAAGAAGTATTGTTAGGAGAAAATAAACAAACAATATTTGTTTATAAAACGATTGCTCAAAACATGGGAATTATCATTACAAAACGATTCTTAAACAATCATCTATATATATCAGTGAGAAGTCTCGCGTCGATGTCAGTGCCGTCTAGCCGCTTGTTGGGCCATCTTGTAGCTGTCACTATGCGGTCCCATATCTTTTTTATGTTGACGGTCGCGTGGGCCTATGAAAAATCCACCGTGTCTACCTGCCTCTGGCACAACAACCAGTGTAAGTTGGACTTTTGAGTTACATAGACGACACGTTGGCCTACTTGGTAGTGACCCTGCCTACGAAGCCAGAGGTCCCGGGCCCAAATCCTGGTAAGGGCAGATATTTGTTTGATGAGCGCGAGTATTTGTTCCCGAGTCTTTGATGTTTTATATGTATTAAAGTTTCTATTTCTCTATATAAGTATATCGTCGTTTATTACCCATAGTGCGACTAGAGCTTAGTTTAGGACTTGGTCAATTACCTAGTGATATTTATTTAAGATGGAGAAAATATATTATAAAAATAACCATTATCAAACACATTTAACACTAAATTTAGGTAAAGTACGATTACAGTTTACCACTTACAGAGAGTTTGCCTTCATTTAATTTTCAACTTTAACGTCATACAAATAAAGCAAATTTTAGAATACTGTTACCAACGTCTACCGATTTAGTAATAACTATTTTATTTATATGATGTTAAAGCTGAAAATTGAATGAAGGCAATCCATCTGTCAGTGGTACACTCCAAATAATTCTACTGTATCGGATCTAAATATTGTAGCTATTTATTTTCTACAGGCGTTGAATCATGTCCTGATTGGATGGTAGAGGTAAAGAGCAACTGCTCGGAGTCCTATTGGCCCGCGCAGAGGACCTGCCAACGCCTGGAGGTTATGCTCGTAGGCACCGTGTGCGGGTTCTCACGCTGTGACTGCCCCCATACCATGGTCCTGGACTCTGAGACCGGCTTTTGCTACGATGAAGACAACTGCCCTACGAAACACATTGAAGATTGAAAATGGATGAAAATAAATGAAAATGACCTGAACTTAATAGTTTCGTTTTCCTTCAATCCAATTCCAACTTGGTCATAGAAAACAAACATAATCTTTTCTTAAAGGCCAAATAGTACAGTTGTTTTATCTCACGAAAGCGAGTGGCTCATCCTTGTGTGTGTCATCTCCAGAGATCGGACAGATGGGTGTCATTACTCGCAATAATGTGGACATGACTCCATAGTTTTTAAATAAACAAATTAAATTACATTTATTGATTAGGTACTTACCCTAAAAATAATTTTGATCCTTTGCAAGGCAGTAATAATTAATAAGTAAATGATACAAAGATTTGTTATTATGTATATTTGTTAAAGCAAATAAACAGGTATTTTAATATTTTTTCACGGCTAAAATAAACTTATGAGGTGAAAGGTCCTTTCGCAATCCACGGATGTTAATGGAGCAAACTTATGTGCTTAAATGTGCTGTATTATTTATTTATAACTATCCTGCAAAGGATCAAGATTAAAGTTCAAGTAAGAAATACATTAATATAATTTAATTTGTTTAATTAAAATTGGAGTCATGTCCACATTATTGAGAGTAATGACACCCATTGGTCCGATCTCTGGTTATCTCTGACTGGGTAGCTGCCGTCAAACATTTATTTCCTACTATAATTTAGTAATACCACGTGTATATTTTTTGAATTGCCACGCTTTCTCTGGTCACGCATTTGTTTGCCAGACTCTAGTCGAGATTAACCATATTTTTTTCGACATATCTCGTACTCGAACTCGAACCATTCTCGAAGCAGGGGAAAATAAAAATATAATTTATTGCATGTTTATACATTTATACGGTGATACAGTAACAATAAACGTTTCTTACTATAACTAGTCTACCATATTTGTGGTGTACAATATTTCACGCAAGAGAATTGGCTCCAGTGTCCTCGTTTTCCATTTTGTTCTCCATCACCTTGCAGTAAAAAATCACTGTAATATCTATTTGTGAAGTGAAAATACGAGTGCTGTTTGTCAATTTTGACATCCTACATGTGACAGTCAGATCAGACGATAGTTAGACGTCAATCAATGTCATTTCGCAGTGACCGAACCGTATAGGTTTTGTTGGTTAGTTTAAGCTCAAAAATTAAACTGTTGGGGTCTTGGGGTGTTTTGTATAATTAATTTACTATTGTATATTGTGGCCGAGGCCATTAGTAAACATGCTTCGACTCTGCTTCCATAATACCTTCGTACAAACTAGATCTTTGGCTACATTGCAGAAAGAAATTACTTCTCGCTTAAGGTGCTTTAGTGTACACAATGTTGATGTAACTCGACATTTTGCGAGTAAGGCGAAAGAAGATAACAATTCGGAACGCATTTATTATGGCACCTTGACCCCTCAGATTAAAGCAGTAAAAGTATTTTCCTTAAGCTCAAGTGCTGCGGGGCTGATCGCCCAGCCGATCATCATAAACGAAGCGGCGACGATAGGGAGTACGTCGCTTCTTGTGGCCATTTGTTCAGTTGTCGGATTCTTCACGTTCATTACACCAATACTGTTACACACAATAACCAAGAAATATGTAACACATATTGACTATGATCCCACAAAGCAAATATACAAGGCAATCACATATAACTTCTTTGTTGCTCAAAAACAGGTAATAGCCGCTTACTGTGTAGTAGTAGTATTAGTCTGTAACCATCAACCTGTCTTACAGATGTTTGGATAGTAGATAACTATACCTCTATTTTTAATATTCTTTTATATGTTGTGTTCTTTAATATATCGATATACATATGGATATCAGAAGTCGAGAAACGAGAATACACTACAACAGCTCAAAAGTGCCACGAAAATTCCAGCTTCTGGTAATTAAGAATCTGACAAATGAAAAAATTGGCACTACCCTTTGTTGCTGAATGTACTTTATTTACACAGTCATCATCTACTTATTGAGACTAAAGTATTACGTACAGCAGAGGTCCTGCCTGTTGGCACCTTGCAACTGCTTCATTAGATCAGCCCTTAAATACCATAACTTTGCATTGACCTTGGGTTTACATGCATATTGCAAATTTCAGTCCAATATTATAACAGGAAGTGGTTCAAAATTGATATGCAAGATTTGACCCAAACACAAACATCAAATTAGTATGAATAAAATAACAAATAGAATAAAAACCTTGTAAAACTCACATAACTTATGTGGAGTTTGTGATTTTCTTGTAACTTATCTGTGCTCATCAATTAATTTATCAAAACAAACATAATCTGAAGAGACTAGAACTTGCTACTTTTACAAAGTTGCAATGTAATGTCTGGGTCAAATCTTACAAGGAAGGTTTAAACCCTTGCCGGGGACTGACAGCTGAAATTTGCTATACCCGTAACTTCAATAACAATACAATAATATGGCACCATCACGCTAGTCTGATGATAAAGTCGGAAGATGGTGTCAGGAACTCCGCTATACTATATTTAAAAGACAGCAGTTTTGGCACATACAACATTTAGTCACAGAATCTTGTTTTGACTACATAAAGGGGGATTTCTGGGCGACAAATATGTTTACCCACCAAACAATTATAAAAACCATCATGGCTGCACCAGCGACGCTTCACGTATTCTCAAATGCTGTAGAGTCAGATGGAGCTCTCTGATGTGCCCTCCAATGGCTTGCGTAACCAATTTATGCTGCAAATGTACACAGCACTGTAAAGGTGTACATAATAAAATAACATTTATGTTTCAGCATGAATTCACAACAGAAGATGTGGTTGTCCCTGATATCCCAGGCATGTTCACAACCATGGTGGTGAAGGGCGTGCCATTGTTTGTGGAGGCCAGGCATTTTAATGACCCCCTCCACTACGCGAAAATGATGGGCTACGACAAACCTATGGATTTCAAGCTGGGAGCATCAGAGAGTAAATAAATAGTAAGATGTTATTAAATAGTTTTAATATAGTTGATTTGTTCAACCAAATGTGTTTGAATTCTTACTTTAAATGTAAGACCACAGCTCACATGAGCAAAAGCACAAAAGTAGATAGAGAAATACATGCTTAGATATACATTCCACTTACCATCAGGTGGCCTGAGTGCCTGTGTGCCTTTTCCTTATAAAAATAAAATAAATAAATTTGATAATTATCGTGCGCGAATATTCGCATATGCAGTCGTTGACGACGCCGGATATTCGGTAACAAGCCAAAGACAACACCCAATTGTTGCATCTACACAAAATCCAAGTTAATTGATTTTTATCTTGCACACCACGCGCGTGCAAGTACTGCAAGTAACCACGACGCAAGTGCACTTGCAAATCACCAGTGTGGTTAGACCCTAAGAGCTACATATGTACGACATTAAAGACTGGCAGGAGAAAAATAAGAAAAAACAATAAAATACTATTTATTTATTACATTATTTACATAGAATCTTACTTATTAAATAACATTCCTTTGTATGAAACTACTACTAGTGAAGTGTCAAGGAATTTGTTATTGACTAGACATTACCAATTCAGTTTTTAACGTTCACTATCTCGGAATTGACAACATAAAAAAAGATAGAACCCGTGGCCATTTGGAAAACGTGAGCGAATGTATGGACGTCAAAATACTAAAGCCAACCAATAGTGGAAAGGTCTCTAAAAGTAAAACCACCCAGTTATTCGTCGTCCCTGAACTTGTGTTCAAAGGAGAAAATATATCAGCCAAGAGTGGATTTAGAATTCGGTTCAGGGGGGGAGGGGGGCGGTTGACATTTATTTGCATACCGTGCAACATAGGTTTACAAGTCCAGTAGTACATTTGGGTTCACACTATTTGCGGCATTAACCATTGCTTGACAGGAATGTGACATATGGAATGTTTATACATAGAATACTTTGATATTTACTGGAATTAAAATAAAACTCTTAAATAAAAGTAGCTTGCTAAGTCGTTTTAGTAAACTTTATGCGACGGACAAGTTGCCACGGTTAGGTTGAGTAGCAAATTCTATCTTTATACTTATAGCCATAGGCACATTAGCCACGACAGTTTCAAGGATACCATAGTAACCAAAACAACGCGGTTGGTACATTAACAACACCGATTATTGAAAGTATTCTTAAGATTCAAATATAATGTATATTTAATTACTTTCCTCTAGAAACTGGACTGTCAAGCGGCAAAAACGTTTTTTACATTTATTTACAAAAATAATATACTCGTACATACAAAGTTACAATTGTATTAAACATGGCATACTACAATATTATTTATTAATAAACTCTAAAAGCACCGTCTCCGTAACCACATTTAAAAAATGCAGAATAATTACAGATTTTATACCTTATAAAATTATTTAATAGATCCTAACATATAATTTAACATTCGAGTTGTGAGCGGAATTTGTGCATTGATACATAGCAGTTGTTATAGTTAAACAGTCAACATTTCATAAATCAATACGCGAAAGCATTTATTTTATACATTATTATTTACAAGCAATTAAAAATCCATAAATTCATGAATCGCATATTTTTCACATAGTATTTATTATACTTTTACTAAAAGTGATTTACTTCCTTAATATAATATTATAGATAACCTATTTTGAGAGGCTTAAATCAATTTACGTGTAAGTAAATTAAATTGTTACAATAAGATGAAGCACTTAGTAAATCTCTGCTACATAAGAGATATTTAGTCATTGATGAAAAAATGGTTGCGGCAAAACTCTCAAAAATAATTGCGCACGGCTTTGTCTTTGAAATCTGTGTTTCCTATCATATTTTTGTCCTCGACTGTTCCACAATACCGTGCTGACCGAGGATCAATGATTAATATTTGTAATCATCACGTCCTCGAAATTGGCTCTAACGATTTCGATGAAATTTGCAATATAGCGGTTCACGGGGACGAAAATCCATACGTCATGTTGTGATCTTCAGGGAAATGAGACTTTAACACGAGCGACGCTCGGTCTTTCAGGTACTAACGTCTTATATAATAGCAAATAGTGAAAGACATACACTACTAAATGTCAACTACCTACTTATCCAGCCAAGTAAAAAATGTTGAGTAACTGGGAGTTTCCATATTCCGCCATTTTTATCAAAAACTAAAAGCAATTCCAAGAAATCTGTATACTTAAATATACATATTTACAAATATTGCTTGCATCACGTAATAAAATGCATTTCATACAAAATAAGGACTGTATCGAAAAGAAAGTAGACAATTTTAGGGTCGTATAAATACTTATAGGCAACTCCGATTTACGAATAGTTTTTAGTAGGTTGTAAACCTTATTCTTGGGTACGATATGTCAAAAGCAATACATCTTTTCTTAGCAAATTGTCAAAATGGGACGGATTAACTTAGACACTAGAAAAAAGATTTTGGACGACTGGTGCAAAATTAAGGGTATAACAATAAGAAAACTTGCTAAAAAGTATGTTGTCAGTCCTGCAGGAATAAACAAGTTGATAAATAAGTTCGGCAACACCTTAACTTTGGAAGACCTGCCTAAGAGCGGCAGAAAACGAGGACCTGCATTGCCAAAAAGAGTTGTACGATTTTTTTTACAAAATCTAACTGTTTCTGTCCGAGATGCTGCAAAAAAAGCTTAAACTTCTCCATCAATGGTTCAGCGAATTAAAAAAAGATGTAACTTAAAGACTTATAAAAAACAGAAACAACCTAAAAGAGACGAAAAGCAAGTGGCATCCGTTATAAAACGAACAAGAAAACTATATGTCGTGTATTAACCAAGAAAACGCAATGTATTATTATGGACGACGAAACATACTGCAAATTAGATTTGAAAACATTGCCCGGACCACAGTTTTTTACTGTACCCGCTGGTAAAAAGGTTTCTCAAAAAGATAAAGCCATCAGTGTTGAGAAATTCGGTAAAAAGATACTAATTTGTCAAGCAATTTGTCAATGTGACATGCGTTCGAAATCCTTTTCCACCACAGGTAACTTAAACGCTGAAGTATATCGTGAGGAGTGCTTGAAAAAAAGACTACTGCCTTTCATTAAAATGCACAGAAAGCCTATTTTATTTTGGCCAGACTTGGCATCATGCCATTACTCAAAAGCTACACTGGAATGGTATAAGGCCCACAAGGTTGATATAGTCGAAAGAAACATGAACCCCCCAACTGCCCTGAAGTCCGTCCTATCGAAAGGTACTGGGCTATTATGAAGCGGCAGCTCCAAAAGAATGTCAAAGCTGCAACATCAGTCGAGGACTTTAAAAAAAAGTGGAACAGAGTGTCAGGAAAAATAGCAAATACTGTCGTCCAAAACTTAATGAAGGACATCAAAAAGAAAGTAAGACTGCAGGCTAAATAGGAGGTCAACGACAGTTTTCTTAAAATTAGTACTTGAAAAAGTGTTATATTTTAGTTTATTTTATGTTTTATTTCCAAATATCATCTAGAATAAAAATTATGTCATTTTTAACTTGTCTACTTTCTTTTCGATACGGTCCTTAATTCGTAGGCAACATTGTTTAATATATATAAATATATTCATAATTTAAGTTAATCAAACAAAGTTTAGAGTAGCCATTGCATAAAATAATCTTAGGTTTATAATTAGAATTAAAAAATCGAGAAAGGAAAACGTGCGATAAATTGTTCTATTTACTAAGCACGTTTTTTTAGTTGATATGTGGTATGTACACGTATATTATATGTCATCACTACTTTGAAAAAATCGCGGATCTCATATCTTGATGTACAATTTTAAACGTATTTCTCTTCAAGTTTAAGTTTAAAATGGTACATCACTAAATATGAGATACAAGGTTTTTTCAAATTAGTGACGATATTTATTACAACGTGGCAGCAAAATCACGCAATTCAAATTTAATAGCGTTATTCAAGCAGGGTTATTTGTTTGATAAAACTTCTTAACTGACTGTTATAATATTACTTGTATCTTGACAACTTTTAACATAAAAAAAGTAAGTAGTCTTTTAAAAGTTAGTTTTTTAAACAAATTCAGAAGCCACCAAGTTACACCAGAACTTGCATATCTTCCTTCGGCTTTTCAATTATGTTACTAAAGCTGCATACACACGATAGCGGAAACGATTCAGTAAAAGAAGCGGAGCAGTTTCTTTAATGCCACCTCCGCGGCGCTACCACTTTTACAACCACAATCGAGAGTTTTGAACGCTATGTCAAAATGAAAGTCTGCCAGTTGTTGAGAATTTTAACGTCATGATTGTATACGTCGCTGGCGTTAAAATATTAATCTCTGGTCAAAATATTATCCTCACAGGGAACACCACCGCTTAGGTAGGTTGGCGGATAAGACGGTGGGAGCGGTCCGGGCGGACCCTGCACAAGCTCCACCAGTTTTTGGATGGTTAGGGTGGAATCACATCTATCAGCACCGATTCGCGTTTTGTCTATAGAAAATGTCTGTTATTTATGAAGATGCGTACGCATCTTAATACAAAGTAGCTATTTTCTATAGAGAAAATGCAAATCGGTGGTGATGGATGTGATTCCACCCTTAGTCTGCTGGGTAGAGTGGGGCGGGCGTGGGGTTCAGTCGTAGTGCAGCGTGTTGTCGGCGAGCGAGTGCGTGGCGGGCTTGTCGTCGGCGGCGCGGGCGCAGGCGCGGGCGCGCGCGCGGGCGGCGGCCTCCACGCGGCAGAAGGCGGCCGTGCCCAGCGTGCCCAGCAGCGCCAGCACGCCCAGCTGCACCGACAGCGGCGCGCGCGACGAGTAGAAGAAACACGCCGCCGCCGCCAGCGACTGCGCCAACACAACACAACACACCCTGTATTATCAACTCGACCATGACGACACGTTGGCCTAGTTGGGCCACGCTGCCTCCGAAGCCAACGGTCCTGGGTTCAAATCCCAATAATGGCAGATATTTGTGTGATAAACGCGAATACTTGTTCCTAAGTCTTGGATGTTTTCCCTATTTAAGTATGTACTAGTACCCATAGTACAAGCCTAGAGCTTAGTTTGGGACTAGGTCAATTTGTGTGAGATTGTCCTCTAATATTTTTATTTTAACTCTAACATCTAGACAAAAAACCCATATGTAAGCTATAACTCTGTCCCTTCGGTCCTCCGGTCGCCGTTCGACGAGTATCAGGCCACCAATAGAAAGTGGTCACCGTCACCAGTATATGCCATCAACGCCAGATGCACAGCTAAGCTGCTGTCTTTTAATTAATACACCATAGGGGTCTTTCCAACATGCCATTCCAATTTAATTTATTATAAAATGTTGAAGGAAATTTACAATACGGGCAAGCAAGAACCATCCTGACTTATATAGCGTCTACTTATATTCATTTCTTCAATTGATTTAGTATAGTACATTAGATTAGATACACAATCCCGAACAAAATTCTTATATATAAAGACTCAAAAGGACATCAACTAAATATTTTTACACTTTAATGACTTTTTTTATTGAAACTGGAACTCAATACTTAAAACACTAAGGGTCTATTTGATACCTTACTTTTCAAAATATCGAATACTTTTTAGTTAAGTGATCATCGCCGCACAAATGGAGTTGCTTTATACATTTTTGTATTATATTATAACTACTTATTAGTTTAGAGCAAACAAAATTTCTTTTTTTTTTAATAATCCATTATAGGACATGCTACAATTGAATATCACAACTTAAGCTTTATACGCAATAATAACAATGGAATATACTACAAACAAAACGAGGTTTTATAATACCTACCTAAACATAAAATAGAACCTAAATTCCTTGAAATAAGTAATTTATTATATACCTAATCGTCTTTTAGATCTACATTTTCTTATAATAGTTTATTTTTTTGTGATGTAATGAAAACGAACAGTCTAATAGTGATCGGTAATTCTATGACTACTGTTGTGATCTTTTTTTGTAGTTGCATTAAAGAAAATTTGGATCCAAGTTCCAAACGAATTAAAAGCTTTCTCTAGGCACCTTGACTTGTACTGAGTTGGGCCAAAAACGCAATTTAATATGGTCCTGGCTTAATTTATAGGACAATGTAATCATAAACTATTAACTAACACATTAACTCGATTAATTGAAATAAAAAAGTTACAGATACTTTATACATTCTTGTTAAGTGATCAGTCATATTTGCATATAGAAAATAAATTGCTTAAAATCATAAAATAATTCAAAGTTTAAATAAGAAATTCTATCTTTTTTTTGCTGTTATTTACGCACTTTTTCGCTGAAGATTTAGTCATTATTGACAACTATCACCATCTTTGGTCGGAACAGGATCTTATATCCAAGTTGTTTGGGTACAAGATTTGGACTGCCATTTATTCCTGCTGATTGTCTCTTTAATATAAATATAATATATTATTATACTAACCGCCTGTTTCACAATCGTCAAGTAACGTAAGTAAATATCTGTCCAATAAACTTAGCCCCTTCCCTTTCTCACACTTGAAAATAAACAAAGAGAGGGATATCTTTATTTGACAGATACTTTTACATGTCGATTGTGAAACAGGCCCTAAATCAAAGATTTTCTCTCTTGACTATGGTCTAATCGGACCAAACAAACATGGGTTTTATTTAAATTCTATATCGCGAAAATCTACTTACCTAATCCACTACTTTTTTTATGTATGCAATAGTGCAAAACAAAGTGGGCGTGTTTACAGTTTTACAAGAAACTTACCTGAGTAAACTTGAAGAGTGCGAAGGCCGACGTGCTGTTGTCGGCGTAGTTCCCTCCGAGGATGGAGTAGATCTGCGTGTTGAAGCAAGCGTCCCCGAAGCCGAGGAGGAAGCTGCAGAGCATCGCGAGCGGCGGGGACGGCGTCATGTACGAAACCTGGGGCGAACCAATAATGGCTTGTTATAAATCAATATTTACACTACAAAAAGTTTCTGTAAAAAAAATATTTTTTGCGACTGTACTTGTTTTTGCAAAGTCATTTCATTTATCAAGACCAACCTAATGAGTCCAAACACGGTAGGTCTACTTGAAGTATAGCGGAAAACCTGTCACCACATTCCGACTCCATCATCCGACCAAATGGATATATATTGTAATGTCATCGAAGTTACGTAGGTATACCAAATTACAGCCCAATCGGTCCCCGGGAAGTAATTCAAATCATCCTTGCAAGTTTTGACCCGAACATACATAAATACGTAAACACATAAGAAGCTAATAAAAAGCTTGTAAAATAATATGAAATATAATACCTATATTATAAAGCGATAAATTATTTGTAGAAAGTAATTTCTGGAACTCCAACCAAATATGAAAATTATTTACTTATTTAATAGAAAGTTAAACGATTCCAGAAAGCAAGGAGGACTTAAAAATCTTGGAAATTCGACGCGAACCTCACGAGTCTACAATAATATTTTGTAAAGAGGAATTATTGTATATGTATCCATGTTTATTATTATTCGATTTGATTTTAATATAATGAGCGGAATGACGAAACAACTATCGACCGCCCGCCTGCTTCGGTCGGATCAGACGAGATCTCTACACCCATCGCCATTCATTAACTTTAGTAGTATAAAATGATGCCATCCTCTATTCCTCACGCATGCGCCATACCTCCTGCGTGTCGCCGAAGGGCGCGACGTCGGGCAGGTTGAGGAACACGAGGAAGAAGCTGGCCACGTGGATGACGTAGCCGGCGAACACCACCGGGTCGCGGCCCCAGCGCGTCGTCTTGGAACCGAGGATGCCGAACAGAGCTCCGCCTGATACACGTAACAATAGTAGATTATAAAAGGATAAAAGCGAATTGATACTTTCATCCGCGTTTAACACTTTACTTTTTATTTCGACTGAAAGTTTATCACAAATTTTAGGTATTGCCAAAAAGTTAGGGATGAAAATGCTATTCTCAGCCCTCTAACGATATGGAAATACTCACTTTCAGGACGGGTAGCACAAGTGGTCCGCGACTAGTTTGTCGCTCGGATCTCCCTTTCTATCTGTTTTGTAACGATAGAGACGCACTGAGCGACAAGCGAGAAAATACAACTTATGCTAAGCGTACTTACTGAACAGAGAAAATGGAAAACATATTTAGCATACCAAGGTTAAAGCATACCAATGCGCCCCAACACTTCCAGAGATTGATTGATAACAAGAAAGATATATACTTCTCGTAACGCCGAAAGGAATTTTTAAGGCCAACCGTCTTTTCAACTTTAACAGACCAATACTTATTTTCTAATTTTAACCAACGACATTTCCCAGGGATATCAGTGGCGGGGTGCACCAACGTGGATTGAAAACGCCATAGAAGAGAAAATGTTTACTCGTAACGTAAACCACTTGTTCGATACCGTTTCCGAATTGGAATCAGGAATTTCCCACAAAGGTTAAACGTTCTTGAACGTTTATTTATCCAAAGTCATGACTGGGTGAGACGCTATGAAAATATTATTATTGTTATAAGAAAATAGCACCAATAGCCACAATTGTAGGATTTCTTTAAACGCCATATCTAGATAATTCTTCTTTGACAAAATCAAATAACCGACCGATGGATATTTCTGCAGTAGCAATATCGTAATGTATTGTTATCGATTCAGAATTCTAAGCTGTACACTCAAATTACTTCATCGGATCTCAGGGGCTAGGACCTCTAGATGCGCTAATGCTTGTTGGACTATAATAGCGGGATGGGTAAGCAGTAGTAATTACCTAGCACTTCCCCGAGCCCGATGAACACGCCGGAGAGCCCGACCAGCTGCTTGGCGTTGTCACCCATTGCCAGCGTGAACCCGATCGCAGAGCTGTACACCCCGCTGAAGAACGAGAGCTCGACTCCTGTCGAAACACACATATCGCTTAACATCGTAACAACACACATGAGCAGACATCAAAATTTTGGGAGCGAAATTTAAGTTATAAGTAAGAGTTCCTATATCGATAAACTCAGGTATAGATGCTTTTCCCATAATTATACTAGTGATTGCTACCAGCTTCGTTTGTTATTGCGTATTTTTTTGTAAGTATTGTTTTGGAGATAATGATAAAGTTATTGGTAAGTTACATATTACAAGAACAGGGCTGGGATTCTACACTGTAATAACGATATCGTCTTTGACGTGTTTCAGTATCGACAACGTTTTGATAACTCTTATGTCATTTACAATAATGGCGACTGTGACATAAACGATTCTAAAACACGTCATACGCGATATCGTTATAATGCAGTAGACTAGAGGCCCTGAAATTCTGAAGTACTTAAAACGACTAAACAGACTTTATTGGTTCTTGAGATACAGACGACTAAAATAAAACAATCGTTGAAAAAATACTTATTTTTCGAGATAGTTTTTTGTGTTTGTAGTAAAGGCGTTGGAACTTTACATTGAGCATGATCTGACAATGCTCTTGTCCGTTTTTCTTTGTAACTATTGGGACCTAAACCTTTTTTTATTGATATTGGGTTTGCTCTTGACTAACTCTTGCCCTTGGAGGACAAAGATTGACTTGCTAGTGACTGAATAAAAAAAGTGGCTATAGTAGGTTGGGTACCGGTGTAGATGAACGTGACGCTGAGCAGGAGCATGTCGCGCGTGCAGAACAGCCGCAGGGCGCCCTGGAACGCCTCCAGCGGAGTCTCCGGCTCGCGGTTCACTACTTCTATCTGTAACACCGACATACGAGCGTTAAAACCACAGTACCTGGGCGACCGAGCTCTACTCGGGTGTATGTAGACGACGGTATTTAAACACAATTTGATAATGTCGTCTATACATATATGTAAAAACCTCGGAATTACATTTTTCCGAGATGAAGGATGACTTGACAGATTCCACAATTTTCATCAAAACCGTTAGCCGTTTTCGAGAACGTTATTTACGTTTATTAGTTGATTATTCATCGTGCTCGTAAATTCGTGACATTACATGCGGGCAAGGGCCGTATATTCCTTCTTATACCATCGACCCTTTGTTCTCATTACTTTAGTTACGGCTGATTTTTACAAGTAGTCCTAGAGTCCTCAGGGTTGGCAACGCATCTGCAGTCTTAGGATTGGACTTATTTTTTTTCGCTTTTTTTCCAAAACTAAATATTTCAGGATTTTTATAAAATTAACCTAACCACAGGGTCCTGCACGATGGTCCTGAAAAAAATCCAGAAATATTTACAGTTGCGAAAAAAATTGCGTTTGCCCAAATGATGTTTTTGGGAAATGACACATTTGACGAAAAATAATTTGGCCAAACGGCAGGCTCCCCCGGCCACTATTGTTATCTTCCTCGTACTTCGTACGTCAGAGCAAGATGCGTATAGTTCCCGGTCACAAATTGCAGCAAAACATGACACGTTTAGAAGCCCCTTAAGTCAATGTAAATACAGTTAGAAATACCTTGGCATCCTCGATGGTCGGTGCGCGCCGGGCCGGCCGCAGCAGCAGAATGAACACGATGCCTACGGCGCATACAGCCGTCAGTGCGCCGAACACGACGTTACGCGTCTCAACGTCAATCTGTGTCTTGCCTTGGAACTTTATGAACACGAAGAGATTGCCGAAGAATAAACTGTAAACAAAATAGATGGATGGATGGATCTAGCAGTAAGCAGATTAATACATACATACATATAACATCACGCCTGTATTCCCAGAGTGAGGTAGGCAGAGATACAGAAATACCAACAACTCTAAAAAGACTTGTTAATAATTCTGTAACGTAACCACATTTTGCACAGGCAAAAATCAGCAGATTAATAAAGACGAATTATACTGGTTACCAAGATTAACTTATCTTACAGATACTCTTCAACCCTCTAGGATCTTTTGTGCAATTACCCTGATACACAGCTGTTCGAATGTGCAGGTTTCCTCACGATGTTTTCCCTTCACCGTAAGAGCATCGGGTAATGTACATAAGTAAGAAAAAACTATTGGTACATGGTGACATGGGGATTCGAACTCGGTACCTTACTATACGAGTCGACCCCGTAAGCCGCTAGGGCACCGACGCTCTCGGTTACCAAGGTAAGTATAGAGCATAACTTGAAATAACAAGTCGTGGCAAAACAAGCATGTAAGAATTGCTTATCGGCACATCATTAGTGAACACATGCTCGTGAAAATGGATTTAATTAAGATCTGTTCAGGTTAACGGGAACGGTGACCGCATAAGGAACTTTCGGCCTAGTCAAGTGGCATTTCGTCCTTTTGCCAGACTTTTACTGTGGTTTATAGAGCTTTTGCTAAAAAAAACAACTCACGACAACAGAAAGCGGTAAAAGTCACGATTTTTTGACTTATTTCAAGCCTAGCTGAGCAATATAAAGCCCATTTACTACAGTCCTAAAGTCCTGTATACTTCACACATTTACTGACACCAACTCGAAATTGACAGACTGAAGGGCTACGTTTTCACTGCAGACCCTCCCCACTGGTTGGAAGGGTCTAAATTACCTGCATTGCAGCATCGCCCAGAAGATTCCCGAGTTGCGGGAGATGGTGTCAGCGTCGCTGTTGAGCGTGAGGTAGTTGCCCTGGCCTGTCCAGATGGCCGCGGCGCCCGCGCCGATCAGCACGCTCGCCGCGTACAGCAGCCATGTGCGCGGGAATAGGAATGTCACTATAAAGAACCTGTGGAGAAAGTCATCTATGTCATACGCTAAAAGTAAATTAACCCATTATAGGCTACTACTGCTAGCCGTTTGACACCATACGTCGTGGTTAGAATTTGTGTCACAATATTTTTTTAATAATCAAACAATTCAGCATAATAATGTGTTAATAAACTAACATCAAAGGCCAATCTCATACCAGACTAAATACGCAGTGTAATAAACAGGTATACTTTACAACGTGAACGCGGTTGCGTCTCTACACATAGGGTTGCTTTAAACGCGACTCGTGAATATCATAAGTACAAGTATAGTCAAACAAATTAATTTTAAAAGTGACATTATATATAAATCGTAAGATTTTTAAGGATTTGAGGTACTACTGCACTTTGACGTAGTTAATTACATAGATAATGGTCCATAAATCCATTGTCATTGAAACTTTTTTGTTGTATCCATACTTATTTACAAAATGCGGATAAAATTGCACTTATCCTTGTCACTCGGGGCACACCCTCTACCAACACCAAATAAATAACAAAAGAGACGCACTAAGCCATACCATAAGCGAGTATATATAAGTTGTTAGCCGAACTAGTTAGTTAAGATCGGCGGTGGAACATCTGGTGGTGCTTCAAGTGGCAGTAACATACCACATATTGCTATGGTGTTTTCAACTTGCATCGCGTAAGTAGGTACAGGAAAACAATAGGTGTTCTCTACAATATTTTCAACTCATTTCGACACGTAAGTACCTAATCTATTAAGTAGGTAATTATAATAATGTACAAACTTAACGAATATATAGAAGTTGCAGGATGTTCAAGATTATACATACCTATAACAAAAGTTAACATGACTGATACAATTATTATATAATAAACTTAAAAATAAAACATTATATTATGACACTCAGGGACTGAGGGATTACACGGCATTGTCCGAACAATAGTATTTATCTTTATTTTCATGACAACCAGTAGCCGTTTCGTTCCCACGTTATGTCAAACAGTTTCTCCTCTCAACTTGGTTCTTTCAAAATGTACCGAATTCAATTTTCTATTTTCTCGCTATTCCCTCACAAACTATTTCCGCCTACGGGCTATAAACTATTTCTGTACCAAAAATTTACATCGATTAGTTGAGCTGCGATGAACCATGAAGGATAAACAAACACCGTTACACATTTATAATGCCTATTAGCATGGATTGGTAAAGGTCAAGCGTTTATCGCACAGAAACGTCGGAAACTGTGCTAACAGGTTTTTAAGATCTTTTTATTCTGTGTTAAGAGGTTAATTGTTCAAATTTTCCTGCAGTTTGGGCCGAGGGCGCTATAGCGCAACGAAACACTACAGGCTGTGCAAAAGGTGCAAGGAAGTATGCAACCTTGAACGAAGAGAGTGGAGGCTCGGTGCGAAACTAGACTTGTTCCGAAGAATGCTTATTAAGTTATAACTAATAACAGTGACCTGTGATTAAAGAATTTCGCAAAAATTACAAATGGCTAAGAACCAGATTTCACAGATGTAGTTTTAGCTAAATCGAAAACTTAACACTTGATTGACTGTAACAAATTTCATGGTTGAGGAACTGCTACCGAGTAACACTTTAACGCACATAAGATGGTAAATATTTCACTTGGTTAGTAAGTGTATAATTACTACCCTAATAAAAGGCGTGAAAGCCGTTCATTAAACCTTCTCTAAAGATGACGTTGTCAATCAACCCGCTTTGACATGCACGCAAGTTGGACCCTGCAAATCGCGGCGTATTCACCTTATTTAACGTCTTTTGGTACGCACACTGTACGGAGCCTTAAAATTCACAATTAAACATAATTACTTTAGTTACTGCGGCTCTACTTTGAACTTCGTAATTAGAACTTCGGATCGCCCTGTCACCTTTTGCTAATTAGTTACGCATCGAGAGCAAAAGGGATAGAAATTCGAATTACGGATTTCAAAGTAAAGCCCCGGTTTGATGGCGCGCTTGTTCTTCCTCCAAAGAATTCTTTTGTTACTTTTGTATTTTGAAGTGTAGTATAAGGCAGTATATATATATATATATATATATATATATATATATATCACTCGAGGGTAAGTACAGAATACTAAACTCGTGTGGTTTACGGCTTTGCGTCGGGCCGCACACTCGATTAGTAATCCGTGCCTTAATCCCCTTGGTGAATAAACTACTATTAGGCATCGTCACTGCACGATCCTGGATACACGATCATCGGTAAAATATTTTTTTGAATGCCACTGTTAGCCCCGTCGTTAGTCCATACCATCAACAGTTCGTTACTAGTTCAATTTGTTTGATTGTTCCCTGATTGAAAGCTGCCTGAAATACTCTCCCCAAATTCGTCAGCTCTCTACTCGTACCTCGCACAATACGTTATTCGTACATTTATATCCTTTTAGCCTAGAAACCTTTCTGATAGTGTTACTTACACTTGTATCAGCTACTGGCATGCCAGGGACTTTAGCAATGGCTTGATAAGCAATCATTATCGTTTCGCAACGAGGATAGTGACCGCTCGCTGTGGCCGCGGCGTCACACAAGGCGCCGTCCGTTATGAGCTAAATAACGTTTATACGATAAAACTGTGGAATAAAAGTGCACTGCGATATTACTTACGAAGGGTGCAAAGCCTATTCTTTTACCTACCTACATTGTGGCAGAGGGTAGAAAGTACGAAATTTATGCATGAGTCATATAGAGTAGTTGAGAAAATCACTATGTCTGCCTCGGCAGAAAGTATACTCCATTTCATATACCATGGCCCGATGCACTTGAGACGGTCATTAGGCGTTAACAATAGGATTAGTGATAACAAAAGATACCTGGCCAGACCCTTTTGCGGCGTGGTATGCAGGTTGGACCGACGCGTGCCATTTTGAAGTGCTCCTAATTAGATAACAAAAGGCAAACATTATGAGCCCTATTGTTAGGCTTCAAGTGCATCGGGCCATGGTATATGAAATGGAGTATACAATTTATGGACTCATGCACTAGAGGGCTCGTCCATATCACGTACCTACTTTCTACCCTTGGCAACAATACACTATCATTAGACACGATTTGGTCACACAAAAAAAAAACACCCGTAGGATGTAAGTAGGTACATTTCATATGAAAGTTATTAAGCAATCATCAATGATATACAAAGAAATTATTAATTATTGAAATGAAGTGCTGAACGTCGCCGCAAGGTATTATCAATTAATATTTGTATCAGTAAAAGAAACAAGTGTTAGATATAGGGTACCTGTTCAGTTCACATGAGCCGTCACATAATCTCCTAGATTAATCCATCTATAGTTTTCACACACGTAAAAAATTCAAACAGAGCAATTTCGATAAAGGTCTATGTAGATCATCGCATCGGTAGGTACGTAAGTCCTTGTCGTATGTGTAATTCCGAGACGAATCTTTTCCCAGCGACCGAGATTTTACAACCAAATAGCATTTACTGTTGTTCTGAGCATAATTTATTTTACAAGAGTACATAGATACCTACATAGTATCCTACTAACTACTCCTTCCTACCATTGTAAATGTAAAAGATTGTCTTCCATCTCATTACGCATAAACAGCTGATCGGAGTTGAATTAAACTTGGCTCATAGAGCGTCACTAGTCCATATCTTTTTTGACGACACGTTGGTCTAGTTGGGAGTGACCCTGCCTCCGAAGCCAGCGGTCCCGGGTTCAAATCCCGGTAAGGGCAGATAATTGTGTGATGAGCATGAGTATTTATTCCCGAGTCTTGGATGTTTTATATGTATTTAAGTATTTATTTCCCTATCTAAGTATGTTTATCGTTGTCTAGTACCCATAGTACAAGCCTAGAGCTTAGTTTGGGTGTAGGTCAATTTGTGTAATATGGTCCCGTGATATTTATTTATTTATTATCTTGGATTATCACATAGGATATTATTTATCCCCGACATTCAGACAGTTCCCGGGGGATAAACGTCTCCTTTGCGGAGAAGTCGCGTGCAAACGCTTTTAAGTTCACAAATAATAAAAACAGTACATATATGCAAAAGCAAATGAAGTATATTATTAAACGAGATATTTCTATAGGTTTTATTAGTTTCCGGACCGGTAAAATAACTAAATTAAGATGACAACTTAATAGCGCTATCTATATTACTCTCAACCCGTCGCGTGTAATGTAGAAAGAGACAACCATAAGGTTGTTTTTGGGGTTGGAACATAACAAGTAGTCCATAGACAACATTTCCGAAACGAAGACTGAGGCTGTGGAGGTTTTAGGCCAGCCCCAGCCTGCCCTCCACCGGCTCCACCGAGCATTCCAACGTCAAGGTTAGGGTTTGCTCGAGTTGATTTTAAGTAGGTATTATTGAATTGGATAGGTACACTTCAATGAAATAAACTCACTTCGTGTTCGTAGCCTCGTCGGTACCTACCTACTCGACTCATCGCTTGACACTCACCGTTGCACTCGGAGACATTTTAGGGACCATTAACTCGTTCCTTTTTCAAACTAGTGTATGAAAAGTCGTTACATTAACTGACACAGGGTTGCAACCGTGTGCGTCTCTTTTGTTGTGGAAGTCGTACAGCGACCAATACAAAATGGGCTACTACTAGGCTTGCCACTCATACTTTATGGTACTCATACGTTAATAAATGGTATTGTACTACTATTTATTATAGTATGATAGGCTGTATTTCGGCTGTATTATGTATGATAGGCTGTATTAGATTTATTTCGGCTGTCCATAGTTTATAATATATGAAAGACATTAAGTACGCTAAAAAAAATACTTGACATTTAGTTTTGTTACAGAACTTGGTTGAAAGAAAGTGCTACTATACCTACTGACTGCTAAGTTAATTTTGCTAAATAAAATATTTGCGAGCGATCATGAATAAAATGTACTAAATTTTTGTTGTGTGTAGTTGTGTACTATATTTTTGGGCCCTATAACTCACATATACTATGTATTTTGATAAGAATGATGGTAACCCAAGCTACTACGGAGAATATTTTAATATTGGTAATAGTTTATATTTTGGTTGTATACCTAATTAGTTTAGATTTGAACCGGTGGGTTTCTAAATGTCATCATCACTAAAATTTTGACAATGTAGGATAATCCCGGTCACAACCGTAATTCGAACACTATACTGTAATTCTATGGAACTTGCTAACTATGTAAACAAACAATATATTGTAATTGACATCTAATGTCAATTTTAGTATGGCGGCTTGTTTACATAGTTAGCAAGTTCCATAGAATGACACTTTACAACTAGACAGGTACTCGAAAGCGAGGTACATAGAAGGAGGATTTTAATTAAGTACTGATCGTCCTCTAAGATTCATTCACGTGGTTTATAAACAACAAACAAAGAAACAATAGCTATCCTACACACTATTACCTACGTGGTATACATTATGTATGATTTGTCAAAAGAACATCTGAGATTGACCCACGGGATAGACCCACTACTAGCGCCCCTGAGCACTAACGCACGGAGAAATTATAACACCGTCGCACTTGGATAGTCGTAACACTCGTAACCGGTAGTTTCACCGGCTATTATATCGATTATGCTGCGACGTCGCGTTCACACTTCCATGCTAAAAGAACGACAAATACAAGACTAGGCTCTAGCTAGACGAAAGATTCAGGCCAATTTAACGTACGTATCCTGACACTTAAGTTGTTATTAAAATATATCCCTTATGTTTAAACAAATGTAATATCGAACAAAAATCAAGATGGCAAATTCCAAAAATGAGTAAATTATTCTGAAAGATTAAATTTGAGAAAGTGTAAACATTTTTATTCAAATGAGTGTTTTGGTATGCAAACACTGGCGTTGAAATAACGGCTTGTCGTAAAATCGGCTACATTCCGACAAGTGAATAAATAACTCGCATTGTAATATAACTCAACATTCACCTACGCTAATAAAGTAATAACTATCAAAGAGAAACAATGTTCATGTAAAGAACTTATGCGCCGCTGCGGCTGGTACTTACTAAACCAGTATTTATATTACCTTTAGGTACTCAAACCTCATTTTTACAATTAAATTTTTCTTATAATATAACTCCCTCGAAAAACTGTACTACACTAGATAGAAGTCTGTTTTTTAAAGACGAAACGCAGTCTTGTGACTTAAACAAACATCATTACATGTCATGTTTTAAAGTTACGAAATATTAAATAGAAGAAGTAGGATAAGCAATTTTTTGGTCCAAGCCGTATATGCATCAACGCTTAAATTAAAACAGGTGAAAATTAAAGTTAACTTTTTTCCGAATCGATTTCCATATTAGTGTTACTTTCTCATTTTTATAAACTCATTTGCCTGTATTGCAATTTTATTGAAATCTCTTAAAACATAACGTTCGATTACCTAATAAATTGGAATAACGGTTTTAAGACGACGCCTCTGACCAAAAACATCCATACAAATGTAACTTGAAGAAATTCGTTGCATGCCTGATGATAATATTTTACTTTTCTAAATAACTAATTACGGGTATATACTTTTAAGTAATCAAGTAATTGCAGTTCATGTACCTATTGGCTTATCCAGGACTAGATTTTTTAGAAATAATGTACGTGTCATTTAAAAGACCAGCTGGCGACCTTTAATTATGCTGAGTTTGATCACAACTGGCATTTTTGTGTTATCTTTGGATTTTCTTTTGTCTTGTGTAACCGATAAATGTGTTTGTCTTTCAATGTGGGGATTTTTCAAAGAAATTGTACCTAATTAAGGGCTCAAATTAAGTAACGGTAACTTTTACATGTGAGTAACGAAAATTAACTATATAAATGGACGACAAATTTTCGTTACTCACATGTAAAATTTACCGTCATCTATTGTTAAAAATTACATAATTACACGACAGAAAGCATAAATATCCGATGTATATGATTCAAGAGGTTTAATATTCTTTGCAAGTATGTAAACAAGGTAAGCGTCCATAATCTCAATGTGTAAGTGTATAAACTATAAATTTATACTAAGGTTGTCCACAACTTCTTTGGTATAGGTCATTATTTACATATTAAGTACCATATGAAGTGCCTAAGTTATGCGCAAATTGATTTGTATAGTTTTAAGAAAAAAGTGATGCCCTCACAATTTATTATTTCTTTAAGACTTACTAAAAAGTCTTTTGCCGAAAGCGAAGTCATCCAAACATTGTTTACACTTAAACAAACCAAGTCGAGCGCAGCCTCCTTGGTTCAATGTTCACACCTCGTTGACTGGGCTATTTACCACCTTTTAGCATCCCTTTGATTCCAGTAGTCGACCGTCGACGATCAACTCAAGCGTCTCATTCATTAACCCGTCAGGATTACACCCAGTCGACTGAACTATTCCCGCCCAATAGCATCTTTGTTGCCAGTAGTCACCACTAGTTCATGTGAGACATAAAATGTGTTATGATTTATGCCAGGCAAGCACCTCTTTGTTGCCAGTAGTCACCACTGTTCATTTGAGACATAAAATGTGTTATGATTACCTAGATGATCGCCAGCGACGTGTAACCATCTTGAACTGGCTGTGTACAGGGTCAGCCGATGTCCGTGGCGCCGCGGAGCCTGGTGATGGTGATAACCAGCCAGCCACCTGTACTCCGCTAGCATCGCGTAGATGATCACCAGCGACGTGTAACCGTCGTGATCGAGCTGAGTATTGAAATAGTTCCATGGCACCGCGGGGCCCGATGACTGATGACCGAGAGCGCCAGCCAAAAGGACAGCGCCAGCGTTGCGCAGATGATCGCCAGCGACGTATAACCGTCGTGAACGAGCTGTGTATTGTAATACTCACAGGTAGGTGAGCGCGCCAATGATCATGGCGCCACGGGGCCCGGTGACGGTGATGACCGACGGCGCCAACCAGTTGCACACCGCCAGCGTCGCGTAGATGATTGCCAGCGACGTGTACCCGTCGCCCGTGAACGAGCTGTCATCGTGGGATATGCTGTCGAGGATTGTTTTCTGCGAACAAATTAGAGTATTGTTTATGCTGGTGCAAAAAATATCACCGTTTTTATTAAGCAAGAGAAAAATATCGTACCTACTCATTTTCTATAAGGAGTAGCCACCGCTACCTATTAACCAAGTAAGTAAGTACAAAATAATACCTATTTATATAGAAAATCAGTTGGATATAGATCATGATAAAATAATAAATAAAATTTCTAAAAAAATGCACACCGCAATTGTAATGTATATTCCTATTACCACTTTAATAACCAATAGATAAGTTCGATCACGAAACAGACTGTATTTACAAATCGATTTAATTAACAAACAAATAAATTGTCAATCTTTAAACCTTGGGACGATTAGGTAGTCCCATTCTAGTATCGTTTGAGATGTCAAGGAAGATCATTTGTTACTACAACAACTCCATTAAAATATCAACTGTTTTCCTCTAGTAGCGATTAATACAGAATCTAATATTTTAGTTGATTTAAGAAAGCAAAATTTGTTACAAACGAGTACCTAGGCAGGGTAACAACAGAGTAATAATACGAGTAGTACTCAGCTGTCTATCGTTTTCCCACTCTCTCTGGCTTAGCAATTAGCCAAATATACTGACAGATTCTAAAGACTTTGACAGCGATAGAATGCCGAGTAGGTACCATTAATACCTAGGGATTTGACAGAAAAGTGTGAGGAACGAACTCCATGTGCTTCTGTTTAGTCCACAAAAGGAAATACTTATTTTCTAATATGCTCATGGTGACTATCGAAAACTCGACATTGGCAAAATACACCTTGTTATAACAAGGAGTGAAAGCCATTAATTAAGAAAATAAAGCATGACCAGGTTTATTGTACCAGGGGTGAGTTGTTCGAAACGTATTTAACTGAACTTATGGTTAAAAATCGAACCTAACTTTTCTTTGTATCTCGTTGCCATTGTGACGTGTCTTAGGTTACTCTTTAAAAACATGATTTTAAAGTATGTAAATCCACCAAACATCAGTTGAGTTTAAGTTTAAGCAGGTGGGTGGGTATCGTCGACCTTAACACGCCCAAAATTGCAGTCAATAATTTTACACCTACTCAAACGTAAAGCATGCGCTTAAGCAACATCGCTGCACCAAAATAACGCATAAACCCCAAAAAAGATTGCACAATAGAAATGAAAAATCCAAAGACATTTATAGCCCTGTTGATATCACATGTCGCAACCTATTATTGTAAAGTTTCATAATATCAAAATATATGTGTTTCGCAAGATCAACTCCGTGAAGGTAATCATTTTTGTAATAAAAATAAATGATACGTAAGAACGTAAGAGAAAAAGTACAGCTTTAAAGAACTATATTTTAATGACGGTAACTCATCACTTCATCGAATGTATCATTTCATAGAAATTCATTTCATATAACGCTATTTTCTGCTGAAACCACAATGTTTTCAAGGTATCTTAAACATTAATTAGTTTAATTACGTAAGTTAGGTTAGGTTAGATGTTTAAAATACCCTGAAAACATTATGGTTTCAGCAGAAAATAGCGAACGATGAAATGAAATTCGATGAAATAATGCATTCGATGAAAGGTGTTACGATGACAGATAGACACCCTTTACTTAGTCCCAAGTTTATACCAAACCACTATAATTTAAAACAAAAAAAAAAACAAAATGATTCATTTCACACACATATCATTGGGCAAACCGCTTTTTTTCCAAAACTGTAAAAACTAACCTAACCTATAGAGTTCTACACGATGGTTTTGAAATAAATGCTGAAGTATTTACAAAATAGTGGTTTACCATATGATAATGTTTATGAAACGAATCAGTGTCTGAAAAGTTTTGTCAGGATACGCTTAGTCCACGGAATCTGTATACCGTTATTTAGTTATCATTGTTATAGCATAAAACTAAATTAAACATGTATCTTATGATATTAATGACATTACTGCATCGTTAAATTGCAAAACTCATTATGCACTAGGACGAACATGTCCATACTCGATAGTTCAAGGTTGGGGAGGCCAAACAAATATGATAATGCATTGCATCAAGCCTAGAATGTATCGCTTTTATTGACTGTTTAGATAGCGATATGTTTTTCTGCTTTGCCGTTCGCCATATTAGTACCTATGTCCAGGACACTTTAAAGAATATTATTAATGTTTTGTGTCAAAATGCTAGGATCTATATTTTTTTAAATAAGTATGGTGTCGAAATATTACCAGTTTAAAAAAAACCTTTGGTGAAGGGTATTTTAACAAACAAGTTAGTCAAGTAACAATACTCAAAAGACCGATAGAATCGATACATTAGGTATGTTGAGTTGCCCGCGCTTCCGTTCGTGTAGAATGAGTTTATCGCTATTCCCTCAGGAACTGTCAGATTTGACGGGCTATCTCCTAGCTATACATACCATTTCTGTACCAATCCAAAAATTTTACGTCGTTTAGTCAAAAGGCGCTTTACCGTGAAAACGAACAGATAAATAAACAAGTACTTATAACAAATAGTACATTATTGCCTAGGCGCGGAAAGTAAGGTATTGCCTGACGAGGTGGAGGCAGGCAATCCCATTTCCGCTGAGGCATATAATATAATGTTTTTCACAATAAATGCGAGGAAATGATACAAATGCATAATTAGTTATATTTGTAAAAAAAAACGACGAATACGTCTCTCAATAGTATTTTAATCGGAAAACGGTTCCTTCCGTGCATTTTTGAGAAAAATCATTTTTTTATAACCCTACTGTATGTGTTTGATTATGTCGTCTATATATTATACCATTAATATTTTTTTATTGCCATATTATTATTTTTTAATTTAAGTACTTCAGACGAATCTAACAACGCTTGTTGAAATCGGCCGATCCATGCAGCCTCCACAAGGGATCTAAGAACGATACATACATGCATATATACATATTTGCGTTGAAAATCTTAGTAAGGAAGAATAAAAATAAGTCATACGAGTATAACAACAACAGATTGACCATTATATTGACGGCATTATCAAAACAGCAGGTGGGTTGTTAAAAAACTTGCTTTTTGTTAAACTGGTTAGATATAATATAAATAGAGATCAAGTAACTAAGATTAGCTAATGGTTATTTCCTTACAGCCGTGCTCATGGACGTTTTGGAGACAATAAAGGAATTGTTATAGATATATTTTAGGGTACCTCCCGTACATCTAAAGCAACAGTATAGTTTTACATTACAACATCATGTGATGTATTAAAAAAACAGAATAATATATTTATGGAACTCTAGCAGTGCCATTTTTCGAAAGTCCTGGAAAACACCTATCTTAAATGAAAGCAAATACCTAAAATTAATTTTAAAGGAAAATGATCACGCTAAGCAGACTTGATTGGTTCTTGAGATACAGAACGATTACAGTGTTTATACCTACTAAAAATCATAACCAAAATACTTTAATAAGATTTTTTTATTGTTTTATGAGATAGAGTAGTTTTTTTGCGTTTGTAAACTTGGATTCTTAATTAGATTCCATCAAATCTACCAAGAAATGTCACTGTCACAATTACATCTGTCAATATCAGTATGACGGTCCAGATGCCACCAACCCTTCCTTAATAATAAAAAATATAATTATCTTACAGTAGGTGAAAAACTTAACGTAATCCGTCTTTGCAATGGTGTAATGGTATAAGAAACTTACGTTACCGGTAACTTTTGAAGAGGGAAGATGGCCGAATGCCGAATGAAGTGACAAGTGGGTGTCACGGCCGCTACCAATCCACCATGTTGAACAAAGGGGCGTTCTCCCCTCCTCTATTAAGGATGCTAGAGTCAGGATAGTGTAATACGCTTTAAAAGCCAACACGACTAGGTTGGTTTTTTTTCAATTTACGTATTCAAGGAATAATAATATACCCATATTTTCAAACGATAATATTATTGTATAAAAACGGATACCAAATGTTATCGAGGCCTGAAGTTTTACCATTGCAATATGAACATTTCTACCACAAAATTGCTTCG
The DNA here is from genome assembly GCA_949316455.1 of Acleris holmiana. Taxonomy (NCBI): domain Eukaryota; kingdom Metazoa; phylum Arthropoda; class Insecta; order Lepidoptera; family Tortricidae; genus Acleris; species Acleris holmiana. Next base: position 7,208,933 of record OX438770.1, on the reverse strand, counting down.
ATTAAATATTTATTTATACAACGGTTTTTATATAAGCATGGTTATTTAAAAAAAGCATTTAAATGATATTCTTAAAATTAATAACTTACGTGCATTCTTTCGCTAAAAGAAAATTTACTAATGTTGGAATGTTTCATTTCAACGGCAACGCGGTGGTAGATTTGATGGAATCTAATTTAGAATCCGAGTATAGTAACGGCGCGCGGCGGAGAACCTTACCTACTTAGTCCACGCTCTTGTCAGGTTTTTTTATTACGCCAGCGGAAAAAAATGGTAATAGTTTAAAATGAACGATAAGGATAAGTCATATTACAACAACAGGACAATGTTTTTATAAATAAAGATCATCTATGTTACATCTTTTAATAGTTACCTGCTTCCTTACTTTACCGCCGCGCCGTACTACTCGGACATTTTGGAAAGAATTAACTCGTTCCTATTTAGGGTTACGTACCCAAAGGGTAAAAACGGGATCGTATTGCTAAGACTCCACTTTCCGTCTGTCTGTCTGTCTGTCACCAGAGTGTATCGCATGAACCGTGATAGCTAGACAGTTGAAATTTTCACAGATGATGTAGGTACCTACCTGTTTCTGTTGACGCCATAACAACGAATACTAAAAACAGAATAAAATTAATATTTAAGCGGGGCTCCCATTCAACAAGTAACATGTTTCTTTTGCCGTTTTTTGCTCGATGGTACGGAACCCTTCGTGTGCGAGACAGACTCGCACTTGGCCGGTTTTTTCAATCTTGTTTAAGAAAAATCGTAACTAACGACTTAATCATCATTAACTGACCATTAGGTGATATTCTGTTAAAACACGCTTCACTGTCGAATGAAGAGTGCGGGAGAAGTACCTATACCTAATATCACAAAAGATGTTAGGTATAAAGCCTTGAGCAGAAAGCGAGAATTTCCTGAATAATCTTGAAACGACGTGCTTAGGTAATTCTTATCATCTAGACCATGACACATTATCGAAACTACCCTTCAAAAATAAACTATCTTGACCTAAATTTGAATACAAACAAATCCTTGGATTTATCAATATTACAGATAAAACCTAAATGACATTGATAGGGCGAAGTCGTGTATCTTACGTAAATCTATTGCGATGAGTGTCGGTGCAATTCTAATAGATATTTACGAGGCATAACAACATCGAAAACAATTAAAACAAAACTTTCTACGACAATCATTTGTAAACAATAACTTCCAGTAGGTACCTACCTAGCCGCATTTTTATCAGAATTCGACCGTACGGTTAGTAAATTACTGAATCCGGAAGGCACTTACCTACTCACATTAGAATAAAAATCGCTGAAGGAACCCTACACTGAGCATGGTCCGACATGCTCTTGCCAGGTTTTTATGTCAGAAACGTGTTACAATGAGCAGCTCTTAGAATACGATCAGGGGCCCATTTCAGAAAAGCTTGTAACTGTAATACGACTGCAAATCTCTTTTTAATACCTACGTACTAATGAAGAGACTCCCACTTGTATTACAAGTTACAAGCTTTTATGAAATGGGTCCCAGCCCAGATCGCTTCAGATTATTTAGCAGTCTCCGCCGTACTGTTTACCCATGAGCGGTTGGTTGTACACTACATTCGTCATTTTGGACCATCAGCGAAATACAAAATTATCGGACAGTATTTCTCGGTATCAAATCTGATGCGGATTAAAATAATTCCAAGCCCGAGAGGCGGATATATTATGATATATATTAACCAAGCTCAAGAAAGATTCATGCCGGACAGAAATATAAATTTTATCTTCATGTAAGGGAACCTCGCATTAATATTTCTCTATACATACGAGTATAAGTAAGTTTATCGTTGTCTAGTCCCCGATATGTATTTATTTATATCGGTTCATAGGTACTTTTGAAATTTAGCGGAAATTAGGTACTTACCTATTTATAATAATCAGACGCTACAGGGACTGTACTAGTCATTGCCAATTTGATTAATAAAATTATGCCTTGTTGAGACAATAATAATATTACACGCCCGTTCTCGCCTTCAACTGTCCTATTATCAATTGACATGTGTTTTGTACAGTCACCAGCAATATGATACTATCCAGCATAGCGATAAAAAATATCTGACGCGCTCCTTTTCCCCACGAAATATATCCGTTTTTTTAGCCCAATGAATGTTGGAATACAAATAAGATAAAACGGCTTCCCCCACACCATGATGTCCAATGGACGACTATTAACAAAGAATTTTTGTGTTCATATGGGGACTTGGAGAGCGTGGGGTGCTTGATGCTTGTATGCATATTTGTGATCCCATACATTTTAAATTTAAACTACAATCAATACTATTGATAGTTGACGCTAAAGGCTCTTTCGTATAAAAATGATTTTAAATTTACATCAATCACACAAGACTAAGATCATGCTATTTATCTTTATAAACTACGTAAGTTCTTACATTCTTCATAAAGAAGCGCTATGAACATTATGGCGCTTATACTGCATCGGAATGTTATGCAACCGCATCGTTCGAGACTTCCTGACCGCTATTAGGGTATAAGGCTTAGTTAGAATACGACTATTACAGTAAAAGTTACCTAATCTACCTTGGAAATCAGACTATAAACACAGCTCATACTTATATACCTAGTGTACGTTGACGTTCTAATGTGACCACATAATTCAATGAAGAAGAATAACCGGGTGTAATTATCATAAATAAATGGAAGTATATTTCGCACGTTAATTTCGAGAGTGACACTAAACTATTTCTATAGTGACATTATTGCGGTTAAAAATAATTTACTTTTGAATGAAATCCTTTTTTTTGCATAGTGACATTTTCGAAATAAGTAAACGTGCGATTTATCAATAGCTTAAAGCCATTGATTCTCTCAACACAGCGCTGCGTCGATCTTATAGGTGAAGTTTTATCTGGCAAGTTTAAGAAGTCCTGTCGGAGCGTACAAAACACATTTTAGCGCGTGCCTTCTCAATTAGGCAGCCAGTGAATCGAGTTCAGTGTCGTATGAAAAATGTGTTTTGTACGCTCCGACGGGACTTCTTAAACTTGCCGGATAAAACTTCACCTATAAGATCGACGCAGCGCTGAGTTGAGAGAATCACTCCCCTGTCCGATCTAACTTCCTCGAGCTACAGGGTGTTTGTGTAGTACAGTCACCGTCATAAATAAATTATTATTTCTGTACCGTGTCGCTTTTAATCGTTTGACATTTCAAACACGACGTTAAAGTGACAAGGTTCATAAATGATAACTTTTTATGCCGGTGACTGTACCTACGTGTCGCTGACATTAAAAATTGATATTGTTTAGTTCAAGGATGCAATCGAACTCGGCGCATGGTACAGTGGGAGCGGACTATAGGCGCTTAAAAATATCTAAACTCAACTCGTTGATAGAGCGTATTTAGATGTGTCTTAGCACCTTATCTTCTCTGATGAATATGGCATGTAAAGTAAATGTAGTAATAATTGTCGTCATTTAATTAATATTTTGTACCCGACTAGCTATTGCGATCCTCGGCTTTTATATTTTATATTAGACAATATCGATCGCGCAACGTAAAGTTTCGAGCAAGAGGTAGGTAAGTGCCATTCGAGCATGTGTAAAAAAATACCGTTGCACAAGCCGCACCGACCATCACAATTCACAATCCTCGGACGATGATCTCATTCTTCGTTACATAACAATTATGTACGTGCCAATAAACCTGATAATATACGATCCAAGTGTCCAATAATAAGTAAAATGAGGTCTTCTTATAAGTAAAAATCGCATAAACTGCATTATTATATGTATGTACGAATGTAAACACTTTACTGTACAAACAAAAGAGATACCAATTATAAAATATACTAAAATATAGCATGGATGTATAAAGGCGATCTTATCTCTTTAACGGGTCTCCCAGTAGTCCCAGTTAACCTTTGAGCGATTGAGAAATAATTAATGACAACGAATAACCAAATAAGTGGGTACAACACTAAAGGCAATATTATTACTATTGGATATTGTCATTGCACTCTTCTGGTTCCGACACCAATAGGAATCGCGGTCCGCATAAAAGCTTTACTGAAATTGCATTATACGCGATACGCATGTAAATCGTTGAGCGGTTATGATTCTAGGTGTTTTCTTATTGTATATGCTAATTCATCTTTTCTGAAAGCTAAAGACTGGTACCGTTATAAGCACAACGAACTACAAATCAAAAGCTCGTCGGTTTTGCAATAGTAATTGTTCAATAACTTGTCTTGTGACTTGCATCAGACGTAGCAATAGACAGTTGTCTAAAGAATGGGCATATTTTTTCCTCTTGAACCACTTAACTGCCTTGCAAAGCTCCGGTAGACAAAGCCTTAAAATGTGCAACGTTTTTATACATAATTGATTCATCCATTATGCATTAAAACTTAGCTATCAAGTTATCATGGAACCCTTTTTTTATCTTTATTTATTTATAGGGGCTTTGGCATTACTGGACATCGTGGAAGCCTAAAATTCTAATTGGTCAGAATTGCAGATAGATATTTGACAATGAAGTAAGAAAATATATATACATATAAATAATCAATGTTATTTTAGGTAGGTACATGTACACACACTACAAATGAATCCGGTTTCGATACCACATCAATGTGTAGGTACAGTCGAATACAAAACATTTTAAGGGAGCTATAATTTGAACTGATTTTTTTAGTTAGGTAGGTACCAACTACGATTGTTGTGAATCATGTGTTTATTTCTAAACAGGCGGAAAAGCGGATATGAAGGCGGCTGGCCTCATTACGATGCAACACACGTAGTACCTACACCAGAGCCGCAATCAAAAGGCACACGTCAAGCCACTTAATGCAACGACGTAAGGTTAATCTTTGCTTGGTTCACGTGTCATATTTCTCGTGTTGTGGAAAACGCGCCGACCGGCGGTCCTTGCTCACTGTCGCTAAATACACTGACTTTGTTTTACTAGTTTTTTTGTTAAATCAGCATATAGGTATACGAGTATGTTTTAAATATCTAGGTAGGTACTTTCTGTAGTTGCTAGGTATGTATTGTTAGGCAAAATTATAATCATACGCGGAGAGTACGAATTTTCTAAATTACACGTGAGGTTCTCGAAATACGTAAAATTTTATCGTCTGTTGTAGAAGACGAAGGTTTTCCAACTTCGTGGTGAGTTAATTTAATCGCTAAACGTCTATCCGGTTAGTTTTAAATCAAAGAGATACCTAAGAGAAAAGTTTCTAATGTTTTTAATAGCACCATCCCCTGGAAGTGTTCATATTAACGCACAAGCTATTTGTAATACCTTTATTATTTTATGCACAACAGTACCATTTCAAACAAGTAAATCACGTTAAGTACCTATAACTAGGTATAGGTATGTTTGTATATTACGTTCGCAGCACAACTTTTATCTGTTACGAAACGCCTGTATGTCCGTTTGTGATAACTATGTACTTATTTACAAATTGTACCTATACCCAGTGTTGCAATGAACGCGAGTAACCTTTCACCAGCACCCTGTATTCGACGTTTTTAGAACACCTCTACGCGGTTAAATTCAAGGTCGCCGCTACAACACCTATCGGGGAATGCGGTCCTTTCTAGTCGTTTTACATAATAATGACATAAGAAATTGATTTATTAGAACTAGATTCAAAATTGTACGATAATAACTTAAACAAATGACAAGTTGGTACTTATCTAGTATAGATTTATCAATTAGTTATATTAGCTTAAACCATGGCTTTTCTGCAAGATAATATAAATTATCAGTGATTTACCATGCAATGAACTAAAATTAGGTAGGTAATATAGGTAGGTAATTGTTATGTTCTGCAGATGCATTTATGTTCTACCAAACCCTTCTCTAAAATCTACCAGGGCGGCATGTATTTTTAAGAAGAGAAGCCCTATCCTTGCATGTATTGTCACCATCAAATAAAACGAAATTCCTCTACTTCTACTATTAAAGACTCTATTATTAAAGGTGTTAGTGCATTTAGATATTTTAGACCACCTCTAAGTTTGCACTTATACCTATATTCGTTTTTGGTGGAATCTAGGAGAATAATAACTGTTAGCAATGAAAAAAGTCGTTTCATTACATTAATCAGTAAATTGTATCAATATTTGGGTGATTAAAAATGATCAACTAAAACTTTAAAATATGTCCCGAGGGATGTCATAAGGGCTTGTAGTACTGTTAGGCGATGAGCTTCCAACCTGTCACTAATAACACTGGTAAACATCTAGGGCTGGGCAAAATGTGGTTACAGAATTATCAACAAGTCTGTTTAGAGTTGTTGGTATTTCTGTAGCTCTGCCTACCCCACTCTGGGAATGAAGGTGTGATGTTATGTATGTATGTAATAATATTTTATAACACAACCTCCATCCTTCATCCTCTTAAATGCTGAAGTTTTGTCGATTAAATAACTAACATTACTTATTAAGCTGGATGTTGGATAGTTTAATATGTTTGATGCCTCTATTCAATAGGAGTGTTATTTCCCTTAATATTGCTAAAGCTATTGAAGTGGATTATACCTTCATTTAATTATCATTTCATGATAATGAATTGTAGCCAACTAGCCTGTTCCATGATGTACAATATATACACTGTATCTTTTATTTACTTTAACATTGGCATCATAGGTACATTCACAGGAACAAAGCAACAAAACATTTTTTCAAAATACACAATAACAAAAAAGTCTTACAGGTTTATGATAAAAATCCATACAAATTCCATTAAAAACTAGAAGTTTTGAAAACTGGTTTTCCTAGTTTGAATTCTCATAGATTTATGTGGTAAAATGATAAAAAAAAAAGGTTCAAATAAATAATTCTATTTTAGTATATTTACAACAACAGTTAACTTTTAATTAGTCCAAGAAGAGTTAATACAGCATGATAAAAGTATTATAAATAGATAAATCAGATATCAATTGATATACAGATTTCTCAAGTAGGTACAAATGTTTGAATCTAATAAGAAAAATACATGTATAATATGAAAAACATTGATTTTAAGTAACATTGTAACAATGCACATAGTAAACAACATCAGTTTATGTTTCAAACTATTATAAAAGTGAAAGTAAATACATAATTCAAATTATAACTTACCTCTATATTTCCCATTGTTTGGAATGCTGTAAAAACAAACATAAACCCGAATCCTAACAATATAACGTTTACAAATCGTCGATCCATCTTGTTTATAATGATCTGAACGCGAACAAATTAACTTTTTATTTTCTAGTTTTCCACATATGCAGTTTTCACCGCAGCGAATTTTTTTGTAACAGCAACGCACCTAGACTGTTAAGCGTTTTCTCGACAACTATAGTTTTGTTTTTGAACCTCTTGCATCGTACACTTTACGTTCCATCCCTACTCCTACTTGAATGCAATGTCTTCATACTATATTACAAGAGTCTCGCTCGCCTGTAAGTATCGTATTCTAAAGTAATATCACTTCATGTAAATAAAAATACGAGATACGGTGGAACTACTGACGAAAGTGACAAGCGTATGACAGATGACAGCTGACAGTTCCATCAGTGACATTTAGTTTTCGTTCGGGAATACTAAAAAGCTACTTCTTTTTTTAAAGTTTGATTGTCTTTGTCTCAAAACACGAGTGAGAGAGATACATACAAAGATTACAAGTTCAGTGTTTCGATTTATAATATCAATAAATAATGATGATGATGATGATGACCAATAAAGAAAACTGAAAATGAATCTTACATTTATAAAAATAGCCTTTAAAATGCTGCAATCTGGCAATTTATTTATTAGCATGAGAGTGGTATCATAGCTAGCAAAAAATATTATGCGGCTTTATTTATTTTATCCTCTTGGTAACACTGTGTTAATGTTATTTTATTTTTCTGGCGATTTGTGATTTATTGCAGATTTTACAAATGAAGCAGTGTGTTGTGCATTTAGCTTGAATTAAGACGATGTTGTGCCTTGTTAAATAGTCTAGTTATTTTGTAATTGAGTGTAGTTTATATTGGTGAAACTTTCCTGACTGTTGGAGACGAGGATGATCTCATTGGTGCACTGACGTTTTGTCCCTTACCGAGATCTTGCTCGATCGTTTATTATTTTTACGAATCACCAAGTCCAATGACCTTGTTAGTAGCTTATAAATAATATCGGCGAAACATTATTCAACATGAAGAAGCAATTCTATAGGGTTAAGCAACTCGCCGACCAAACATTTTCAAGGTAAAGTACCTTTTTATCTATCACCATTAGATAAGATTCGAAGCCCGTTGCAGAGATCACTGGATTTTGTGTCACTTGTCTTTGTGTCTATCTGACAAGCAGAAGTAAATAACAAAGTCATATTAATTTAACATTGCTATACCACATATCTGCCAAGGAGTTTGTGTTGTGTTTGGGTGCACTATGGTTTTGTTTACATACAGGTCTGGTAAAGGAGAAACACTGACTGATGAGCTACAAACAGCAGATAGGAAAGTGGAACAATTACGGAATGCCTTACAACTAGTCAGTAAGAGACTGGCAACAGGCGCCGGGAGTACGCAAGGCCAGGACCCTGCTGCCAGAGAGAAGAGGCTCAAAAAACTACCTGAATATTTACTGGGATTGTCCATGTGTGAAGCCAGTAACTTTGATGATGATGAGAGTGTTCTGAAACATATCTTATTTGAATGTGGTGAGTTAGCAACAACAAAACCATCTCAATTTGTTAATCTTTACATTGCCAGGGGCCCCAATTGACTGAAGTGGCTTGTTGTATGGCAAATTGTGATTCTGTCAATGAGATCATATCATCCTACCATCCTACCTAGTACTGAACTTGTGTAAAATGTTTCATTCTAAGATTTAAACTTTATAGGTAGTTTTAGTAGATTAGAGTTGATGGCTAGTTATTTACAAAACATTAAGGAAAGAACTCGTGCTCTACAAACTAAAATAAACTAACAATGTTTCCCTTAACTTTGAGCTTCAATAATCATGCAAATAACTTGTTTACATTACTAATGTTTTTGTTACTGTTATCCACAGGAAAAACAGAAAAGTTTTTAGCAAATGAAATAGCGGAACATGAAGTAAAAGTTGAGCAATTAGTAATAGCACCATTATCAACAATAAGTGACCAAGATCTCCCGGCCATTATGAAAGTTAAGAAACAACTAAGTAAACTCATAAGTGAAAAGGAATCGGCAGCCAGCCGGTACAATGTAAGATAAACTTTTATCACCTGACATAATCTTTGACATCAATATATAAAAAACATGTGAATCATTGTTTTCGAAATTTTATTGATAAATAAATTGATAATTGATTTGATTGATTTATATATCCCATTGAGTGGCAGGCAGAGTGATATCCAAAATTAGATTTTGGATGATTGCTATAAAAATCATCATGATTTTTTGTAATGTGCCTGATGTTCCGGTATCTTATTTCTTATCATAATCCCGCAATATGTGGGAGGTGAAAAAAACAAACCAAATTATGATAGCAACCAAAAAAAATATTAAAGGATATAAAATAAAATATCCGAATTTTGAACATGCATCTGTGTCTAACCATATTATGGGGTTAAGTTGTAGTTACATTACACAACAAACAAAAATATAAAAAAAAAGCTTTTTTTCCAAAGCACATTGTTACACAAATTTCATTAAGGCCCGATTCAACCAAACTTTTATACCGTGGTAAACTCTTACTCTAAGATTAGTAATGTCAAAAAATGACAGTTTTCTATGGCATTTTGACATTACTAATCTCAGAGTAAGCTTTACCCCCGTGTAAAAAGTTTGGTCGAATCGGGGCTAAAATTGATAGAATCATCTGTGGTGTTACTTATTTTGTATTTTTGTAGTCCTTGATTTTGATATTGAACCATGCATTAGAATATTTCCCATCGCTCGTAGCAATTACCTTATAACCTTTTGTAACAATTTATTGATATCCTATTATATTCCTAGCAGCATTTAGAGCGCGCCAAAGAGGAAAATCCAGCAAAATTAAATGCGTCACGGGAAGAGTTTGAAGAAATGACCATGAAAGTGGAAGCAGCAAAGGACGTGTTGGCTGCGGACATGTTCGCGCTGGTCGCCAAAGAAGCTCAATTGGCTCATACTCTCTTGCAATATGTCAAACTGCAACGAGCATACCATGAATCTGCCCTTCACTCGCTACAAGACACGGTGCCTGAGCTGGAGAGGTTTATAAGTAAGTTTTTTAATTAAACCATAGTGCAAAATGGCTTTATTTTAAAAATCATTTTTATAATGGAGCCTGTTTACTAGTACATAAACTGTACGTAGAGATGGGGTTAAATAATAGTTAAATTTTTGTTCAAAATGAGGTTGATACCGTTTTTTATCATTATGATTATGAGCTATAAATAAATGTATTGGTCATTCACAAGCCATAACGTCTTAGTTACACGATAATTAAAAAAGTAAACAAATTGTACACATCAAAAATCTACCAGGACTTACCAAGAGAAGAGGAGACCACTGCTGGGAAGACGTTACTTTCTTATTTGAAATATCATGCATGTTCTTTTTTATGACTGCTAGGGGAAGCCATAGTAGAAAGGGAAATACATAATTTTATCGCCAAAACACCTCATATTATAATCCGAACAGCAAGCATATAAAAAAATATTTTATACCCATAGGATTTGCTTTTTATCACACATTATGTTTTGGGTTTAGAACCTCTTTCTATTTACTCCTTTAATTGTGACAAGTAAAAAAAACATGAAAAAATGTCCATAATACATTTTTTCATGCTTACCTAAATAGGGCGTAGGATCAAGGTCATTCCAGATAACAAACACGGAAGTACCAATGTCACGGACTGACCCTATCGTTAGTATGAGCAGATAATAGCTATTTAATTATATTGTTCGACATTATTTACCATACATTACATACAGACAGACAACGAGTCAGAAAACTTTTAAATCAACCATTAATAGTAAATGTTATTCTTAGTTAACGATCAGACTGATAGTTTAATGAAAGTTAACTTAAATATGTTTATTTTGATTATGTTTTAATGTTTAATGTTTTAATGTTTATTTGGGCAAACAACGGTACAAATAGTTCATAATTACAAAACAGATGGTTTTAAAACGACCAGTAAAGCTGCCACAACTTACTAACACAATCAGAATAAAGACTACGTCTTAGGTAACCTACAACGGCAAACAAGATGAGACTGCAGCTAAATACAATTAAATAATAATAAAAAAAAAAACATGCTTCAATCACTATGACTATGACAAAGAGAGAAAACAGATTACAAAATTATTTTATGAGATTAATAACAGTATGCTTAAACTTTGACAGAGACAGACAAAAAATATCAGCCTCAACAAATTCAATATTATATTTCTTACAAGTTCTACTTAAGAAGGAGTTAGCTTTATATTTCTTACGTGTAAAGGGGACATTGAACAAACAATCAATGCGTCGTGTATTTTTACGTGGAATTTTAAAACTCAACATATTTATAAAGTAAGGGGAGTCGATATAATTGTTTAAAATCCTATAGAGGAACATTTGATCTTTCAAAGTGCGTCGGCCCTCGAGCGAAACCACTCTGGTGCAGTCGAATGGCGAGTCAGATTTATTTGCCCTATAGTTTAAGTGCTTTAAAAGTTTCACTTGGACCTTCTCAATGGAGTTAATGTAAACATTATATTGAGGGTTCCATACAGGCGAGGCATATTCCAAAACTGGTCTCACAAGAGAGTTAAAGAGTGTTAACAAGGTGCTGGCTTCCTTAAACTCCTTTCCAGTTCTCAGTACGAAACCCAGTAACCGAAAGGCTCGTTGCGTTATATTTTCAATATGATCACAAAACATCAACCTGTTATCAAGATGTACACCTAGATCCTTGACGGACAGAACTCTTTGCAAAGATTCATCACCTAAGCGGTAATTGTAATATATTATTTGTTTTTTTCTTGTAAAAGTAATAATGTTGCATTTCTTAACATTTAAGTGTAAAAGATTTGCTTGACAATAGTTGTAGAACCGGCTAAGATCATCTTGCAATTCGTGACAATTATCAACGCATCTAATAACCTGAAATATTTTTTTATCATCTGCATAGAGTAAACATGAGGCAGATTTAAACTGAGAAATAACACTATTTATGAAAACATTAAAAAGCAACGGCCCCAAGTGTGACCCTTGCGGTACTCCAGATGACACTCCAGATGAGATTATCAATAGTCTTGATATTTTTCACCATCCCAAAATGCAATGAATGTGTACATAATTGATTTAATGTGCCAAACATTTAAAGTTGTTAGCTTTAGTAGAATGCATCTTGATTTGAGTATATTATTTTTTGTTAAGAGGCCGTATACGAAATTTAGCCGATTTTGCTTCTTTTCGTGATTTTAAAGTTAAAATACTGCTTTTCTATAAGTTTTAAATGTTTTAATGCACATCATGAAATATCATTTCAGTTATGATCGAATAAATGAGTTACGAATGAATGAGCTACTTTTTTTATTTTTGTCGAGAATTATAATGCGAGATTTAGGTTATTTTAAAACATTATAATATTTATAATATTGCTATTTTTTTTTAATTTATTGAATGTTTTTTTTAAAGTAATGAATGAATTGATTTTGAACTGAAGTTTATTAGTTTATTACTGTTGTTTTAATTTTATGAACGAGAGTTTTAAGTAGTCGAAATCAAAAACAATTGTTTGCCCATTTTATATAAATTTTTACCAAGTTTTTTTTTTTAAATATTCCAAACCTCTTACAGCAAAATTGACTGCGTTAGTGACAGGTTGCAAGCCCTCGCCTAACAGTGCTACAAGTCCATATTCCCTTGGTCGCCTCTTACAATATCAACGGGAAGAAATCAATTTGTAATATAATAACTGTAAATAAAAATGCACCGTAAAATGATTAATTTAAATAAAATAAATAGCAGGATAAAAAGGAAAAGCAAACTATGAACATTAACAAAATCCAACATTCTATTTGGAATTTCCAGTTAGATTTATTTACGAACTAGCGACCCGCCCTCGCTTCGCTCCGGCTTAAAGTATTATACATATAAACCTTCCTCTTCAATCACTCTATCTATTAAAAAAAACTGCATCAAAGTCCGTTGCGTAGTTTTAAAGATTTAAGCATACATAGGGATATAGGGACAGAAAAAGCGACTTTGTTTTATACTATGTAGTGATTTCCTTCTGCTACTCTTAATTTTCTCATCTCTTGATTATCCTATAAATAAAGAAAGTACAGAGTTGTTATTAGCTCCGTGTTGCTATGCGGTACGCACTTTGCGGATTGTAGGACCATATGCAGGGTCGGCGCGAACACTGCTGCTTGGGGGCAGGCTACTAACGTTTGACCTCGTAACCTTCCACCAAGCAGCAGTGTTCGCGCCGTTGTGTAATGTTTCGGATTGCAATTCCTGCTAGTGTTACTAGATAGCCTGTTTGCCACCATAATGCTTATCGTCACAGGAAATCGGAATCGAAAAGTTTTTAGTTTCGCATTTATCCAAAACTCTTCACTTTAACGAGTATAATATTAATGTGTCAATGTTTCTGTTGACCATCTCTGTAATTGTAATGATTAAGAAAATGGTCATCAACTAATCAAGCATGCGAGTCTAATACTTATATCTCGTGACTCACCACCGTTTTAAATGGTGACTGTGCGATCAAAACCAATTACGCAAATAATTATCTTTACAGACGATCTAGTTTTCATGACGCTAGACGAAAGAAACGAGACACTGTTTTTACTATTACAATTAAATAGAGCAATACAAACTTTCATGCAGATAAATTTGAATTGCAGATAGGCATCAAAAACATTTTGTTATTTGTCAGTTACGATCAAAAGAGACTTGGTAAATCCATCATCAAAGTCTTGTGAAAGTGTTTAAAAGTCTGTTTGGATTTTTATAGCCGTCTATTCGCCACTTATGTACCTTATATGTTTAATTTATAATTTTCATGAGTGTGTTAGGTATCTGTTAAACTGTTATAGTTTCATACTCAACGAAGAAATTATTAAAATTATCCCGATTTCAAAGTTTGAAAACTTTTGGCTGCCGGATATGATGTAATACGTCTCAGCGTGTCATATCAAGTGACCACTGCTTTTCGGAAGAGAATACCAGCCGCATATTTCATCATACTGACAATTACAGGTGACAGGTGACATTTTAGTGTACATGGCACAGCTTACATGAAACACAGTGATGTATCAGCGTGTTAACTTTGCAATGTATACTGAATAGTGAATAGTCACCTGTCACGTGTCATTGTCACGACGGTGAAATAGGGGGCTGGCGATATATATTATTGTACCATGTTTCGAGCCGTTAATTTTTATTTATTTAATTCAATTACATAAACCACGTATACGTGTGAGTAAGCGTTTAAGATAGGTTAACTGAAATATGTTAAACGTGGATTTGATTATCAAAATTTTCCTCGTTGGAAAACCGCAGCGGCTTTATTTTGAAATCCGTAATTCAAACTTCGGATCGCCTCGTCACTTTTGTACAAATGACGAGTGGTTACCCGTCGAGACCAGTGGTATCTAGCAATATACGAAGTTCGAATTACGGATTTCAAAGAAGAGACTCAGATTACGCTAATAAATAAAATATCCTGAGCTATTGATGTTGTTCAAAACAATATTAATAATTTCTGTTTATTTATTTGAACGATTCTGTAAAATTGCATTATACCTAATATAAGATTTTGTGTAGTTTGATGTAGTTTTTTTTAAGTTATAAATTGTGTAGAGTAGGTACCGTTCAATAATGCTTTCTTTTTTTTACTTAAATTAAATGTAATCTAACAAGATCAGTGTTATACAAGAAGAATATGGCTTTATTATTCTACAAATTGGGTTTCCGTTTATTTCACCTAATTAAAAAAAAATGCGACTGTAGTCCTAATCCTAAACTAGACATAAATCTAAGAAAGTTGTTCACGGCGTGGCTTTCGTGTATAGTCGATGCGTGGGCGCCTCGCATCGACAACTCTTCTGAGCGCACTGCTATTTACTTCCATATTAAACCTAAAAGCAGCGTGCCTGGACTCCGCGGTGCCTCGGTTCGTGAGTGAGCGTTTTGCTTTAGTAGACAATAAATGCATGTAATCGTGTTTCCCAGACGACAGCGCAGTGAAGCCCGTGTTCGGGTACCCGCTGGAGCAGCACCTGCGCGTGACGGGCCGCACCGTGGCCTTCCCCGTGGAGCTGTGCGTGTGCGCGCTGCACGAGCTGGCGCTCAGCGAGGAGGGGCTGTTCCGGATCGCGGGAGGTACGGTCACTTTAGCTTTAATTTTTTCCTTACACATATAATAGTACTGCCATTTTTTTGGGGGCCATCGTTTGTGGTTATGGTTGCAATTTTGTTTTTGTGTTTGGTTCATACTGACTAAAGTTAATTGTTTGAGCAAATTGCATGAATTTCTAGGCGGAATATTTCATGCTGCTACAAAATAATATCAATTTTTGAAAATGTTAAAATGATGAAGCACATTTGTAATTTTGGTCGGCAGGGTCGTCCAAGGTGCGGCGGATGAAGCTGTCCCTGGACGCGGGCGTGTTCTCGGCGCCGCTCGGGCGCGCCTACCGCGACCCGCACGTGGTGGCGTCCGTGCTCAAGAGCTACCTGCGCGAGCTGCCCGAGCCGCTGCTCACCTACCGCCTGCACGACCAGTTCGTGCACGCCTGCCGCGCCAACGCCGAGCAGGCGCGCCTCAACGCGCTCTGGGAAGCGATACACCTCCTCCCCGAACCGAACTTCCACAATCTTCGCTACCTCATTAAATTCCTCTCGGTTCTGACGCAGAACCACGCTGTGAACAAGATGACGCCCCTCCAACCTCGCTATCGTGATCGCGCCTAACCTCCTGTGGAGCTCGCAGGACGACAGCGCCTTCGACATGCACGTCACCAGCGCCATCAACTGCGCCGTGGAGCTCCTCATAAAGCACGCGGACTGGTTCTTCAGCGAGGACGTGAATTTCTTTGTGTCCTTCACCCGCGAGGACCTGCTGCCCGACCAGTGCGAGTACGGGTTCACGCCCGCCTTCGGCGCCGGCCTCGCGCAGACGGCGGCCCTGCAGGAGCACAACGGCGAGCACGCGCGCGCGCCGGGCCGCCACTCCCGGAGCAACAGCCACGACACCAGC